>OZ023285.1:17724101-18324101 GCA_964007245.1 Hypomecis atomaria | reverse complement strand
AACCAATAAAAAATCTTTTGACAAGTAATCATTCACTAGCCGGACATTTTTTAACCAACATACGAAAGTACAATAGTGTCTTCCAGATGACTTCGTTTGGCGCGAAATAAATCTATACCAATATTATAAAGAGGAAAGATTTGATCGTTTGTTTGTTTGCATCGAATAGGCTCCGAAACTACTGAACCGATTTGATAAATTCTTTCACTGTTGGAAAGCTACGTTATCCTTGGATGCCAAAGGCTATATTATATTTCTTTAATAATTAAGAGATACTAAAACTCCCATGTAACCCAAGGTGTACAAAAATTACCTAAAATATTATTTACATCGCGTGCGCTGCGAAAACTATTGATGATACAATAAAATAATGTACTACGACTTTGTAGACCTTATCATTATTTACAAAAAGTGTCGGGACAGAGTATGTCTATCTATTATAGTTAAACCACAATAAAAGTTATTTAATTTGACAATTTTAAATTAAATGCCGCCGTAAGAAAATGCTCTTAATTTATATCATGGTATATTATTTAATAAACCCTTATCAAATTTAACTACTTAAATTCAAGAATAATTCAGGTCCTTTATATGCCTTTTTAAATTGTTCAATTCAGATATTTCATTCGAAAGATATCATGAGTTTAAAAATGTAGGTAAGTATTAGAAAAAAATCGCGTGTACACCGCTCACCCCACTTGGCATCACCATATTTCCGTGCCTGGCGTATTATACCAATATTATAAAGAGGAAAGATTTGATCGTTTGTTTGTTTGCATCGAATAGGCTCCGAAACTACTGAACCGATTTGATAAATTCTTTCACTGTTGGAAAGCTACGTTATCCTTGGATGCCAAAGGCTATATTATATTTCTTTAATAATTAAGAGATACTAAAACTCCCATGTAACCCAAGGTGTACAAAAATTACCTAAAATATTATTTACATCGCGTGCGCTGCGAAAACTATTGATGATACAATAAAATAATGTACTACGACTTTGTAGACCTTATCATTATTTACAAAAAGTGTCGGGACAGAGTATGTCTATCTATTATAGTTAAACCACAATAAAAGTTATTTAATTTGACAATTTTAAATTAAATGCCGCCGTAAGAAAATGCTCTTAATTTATATCATGGTATATTATTTAATAAACCCTTATCAAATTTAACTACTTAAATTCAAGAATAATTCAGGTCCTTTATATGCCTTTTTAAATTGTTCAATTCAGATATTTCATTCGAAAGATATCATGAGTTTAAAAATGTAGGTAAGTATTAGAAAAAAATCGCGTGTACACCGCTCACCCCACTTGGCATCACCATATTTCCGTGCCTGGCGTGAACAAGTTGACATGTCAAAAATGGCAATTTTTCAGGGCGGCCGTTTTAAAGTTTGACCTCGTCTGGTAAATCGAGAAATTTGTTATATATTGATTTCTATGTCGTTTTAAAGTTTATTTATTGCTATCTTTCATATTATGGCAAGATATTACCGATTTTATTTATAGTTTTTGTAATAATAGACTTGTCAAATCGTTCACCAACAAGTTATCAACTTATTCACCGAGTTGTCAACTTAATCACAACAGTTATCAAATTATTCCCTATCTGAATTAGTCTAGGTAACAAATGTTTTTTTGGTCAAACTTTTTTTGTACGCCTCCGAACCATATGAACGAGGTGTCATTCGATTCGGTTTAACATGTAGATATTAAAAAAAAAAAAAATTAAAGTGTCGCTTTGAAAAAAATGCAAAAGGTACATACAATTAATTTTAAAAAATGGCATTTGGTTTTTTGCACATACCTCAAAAACTAATTAATATTTTTCAATTTTAGAATAAGTTTCTATAAGAAGGAAAGGAGATATTGCAAAAATATATAGAAATTGGGCCACCAATGGGTACAGTATTTCATAATTTGCTTCGTTTCTTTCGGATAATTATTTTCCCGTTATTTTTTACAATAACAGTGTCCATTAAAAGTAATTTCATGTATTCTAATTGAAAATTACATTGACATTGTTTAAAAATAAGGCAGCCATACTCTTCTTCTTTTATATTTTGGTGTCGCATGGTTTATGCATTTGCTAATGTTACCTATAAGTATTGAACCTTTTTTTTGTATTTTATCAAAATAGTTACAGTCTAAGTCACGTCATAGTCCGAAAAAGTCGCGGTCAAGTTAGACCTCAGTAAAGCATCGGCAAACTAATTATCACTGATAGAAACATATTTCACAAAATAATATAATGCGGCGACATGATTTTTCCCCGTTCCCGCCAAAAACCACCCGGCCATACTCGACTTGAAACATTAATAAAATGTCACAAATAACAAAAATAGGCTCAAGGCCTGTTTAAAACCGATTTCTATATTATCCTTGATTCTTATAACAACGAAAAGAACACGTTTCATTGCAATTCGTTGGATGATTTTTTTATTGTTAACTACTTAGTCAAAATATTTTATTCAGCATTCTCCGATCTTAGAAATATATGGTTACAAACATTTTTTTATTCTTCGCTCCATTTTCACACCATTGATCCTCCTTAGTTTCTTTCCCGCCAAGAAGTAAGTATTCATCCTTAATTCTCCTTTTTTTTCAAAATATATAGATCTAACTTGTCCCGTGAGTTTGATTACTAAAGAGGTTTCGATGTGCTACGTGATCTTCATACACCATTATAAGAATACAGCAATGTGAATGCGGGGCAAGTTACTTCGAAATAATTCACAGTTATTTAGATCTATTTATACAGAAATATCATATAATATAATACTTTTAAGAGAATATAAACAACATTACACTCATCACACTATTAATGATGGTTTTACAAAATTAATATAACGATCGCGCAGTCTGGAGGGAGGGAAGGGAGGCCTTTGCCCAGCAGTGGGACAATATAGGCGCAAAATAATAATAATATAACGACAAAATTTTTTTGATTATTTACGAAAACAGGAAAATAAAAACAAACCTCTTACACGTTTGCCTTCGACTTTCTCGGTGACCCGCGACTTCACCAAGTAACAACTTAATCCTCCTCAGGGCCAGCGCAGTGGATATGAGTGGATAGGCCTAGCCTATGTTCAGCAGTATACTTTTAAAAATTACAGATACATGAAAGGTAGATACATACATATACCGTGTGTCTCTCAGAGATCTAATAATACTGAAACCACTTATATGTAGTACCTACGTTATTATGAACAACTGAAGATTGCTGTTGGCCCCATAATAAAAAAATCAACGAAATAAATGAAACAAAAGAAACTTATAAAGTCTTGATCGAAGTACAAAGTACCTATAAACGTATCAATTTGATGTATCATTAACGTCTGAGAAGTTTTGCTAACAAAACTAAACTCTTCCGTGCATTTTTTACATGTAGGCTATTAATTCTATGTAGGTTATATAAAAAAGGTTATATGTGACCAAAATGGCAGTAATTCAATAACTGAGAAAAAATCAAATTGGAAAATGTGAAATTACTCATAAATTAAGCATTTAATGCGGTTGTTTTACTCTGCGCATTTATTTATCATAGTTTATCGGATTTTTTGAGCTACTGTACCTAGTCTTAGCCCTTTTTGCAATATCACCTTTTTCAAAGAAATCCTACCTACAGTACCGGGAGGTAGGACTAATATTTATAATTTCCCAGAAGGTTGAAAATACGTCATAAAACGAGTAAACTGTCTTGACCTGACTGGATATCATGTAGAACCTAAGAACTCACTAAGACAAAATAAATGAGCCCAAACTCGATGGGTGTATCTTGTTTAGTTTAGAAGTTCCTATGACCACCTCCCGACTCTATCGTCAGAACAGCTCCATGGTACCATATTAAAATATAGGGATTAGTAGTAGGTAATCGATACAACTGTAATGGCAAAATACTATTTATTACTGTCCAAACAAAATATTAAATATTTTTTTCTGGATCCTAGAACCAGAACTTACTGGATCTCTGAATCTGATGAAGAATCAGGGTTGTCTACGTCCAAGTCTGGGTCTGTGGATGCAGAAGTACCACCAAGGGTTTTTAATTGAAGATCTATCCATCCATCCATCAGCCATAGGACGTCCACTGCTGGACATAGGCCTCCCCCATGAATCTCCAATAAGACCGGTTGGTAGCGGCTTGCATCCAGCGTGATCCTGCGGTCTTAATGAGGTCATCCGTCCACCTTGTGGTTGGACGTCCTACGCTACGCTTACCGGTACGTGGTCTCCACTCGAGAACTTTTCGACCCCATCGGTCATCAGTCCTCCGCGCTATGTGCCCTGCCCACTGCCATTTCAACTTGCCAATCCGCTGCGCTATGTCGGTAACTTTGGTTCTTCTGCGAATCTCCTCATTTCTGATTCGATCTCGCAGAGAGACTCCGAGCATAGCCCTCTCCATAGCTCGTTGGGCTACTTGGAGCTTATTAATAAGGCCCATAGTAAGAGACCACGTTTCAGTGCCATAAGTCATCACTGGCAACACACACTGATCGAACACTTTCGACTTGAGGCACTGAGGTATGTCGGACGAGAAGACGCTACGCAATTTTCCGAACGCTGCCCAGCCGAGTTGGATTCGGCGATTGGCCTCTTTCTTGAAGTCGGACCTACCTAACTGGACTACTTGTCCTAGGTAGACGTACGAGTCAACGACTTCAAGAACTGAGTTCCCAACAGAGATCGGGGTGGGTACAACATGGGAATTACACATGACTTTCGTCTTGTCCATGTTCATCTTAAGACCCACCTGTTGAGAAACCCGATTGAGGCTTTCGAGCATCGTGCTGAGTTCTTCCATCGATTTTGCCATGACTACTATATCGTCGGCAAACCGAAGGTGAGTGAGGTATTTGCCATTGACATTGATGCCGAATCCTTTCCATTCCAGGAGCTTGAAGGCGTTTTCCAAAGCAGCCGTAAACAGTTTCGGAGAGATTACGTCTCCCTGTCTTACACCTCTTTTTAAAGGGATCGCCTTGGAGCTCTCTGCCTGTACTCGGACCGACATAGTGGCGTTATTATACAAGCACTTCAACACTTCGATGTACCGATAGTCAACACGGCATCGTTGGAGAGACTCGAGCACAGCCCAAGTCTCGACCGAATCAAAGGCTTTCTCATAGTCCACAAACGCTAAGCAAAGTGGCAAGTTATACTCTTCGGTCTTCTGTATAACCTGCCGCAGCGTATGAATGTGGTCCATGGTGTTAAAGCCCTTTCGGAAACTGGCTTGTTCGGAAGGCTGGAAGTCATCAAGCCTGCGCTCGAGACGGTTCGTAATGACCTTTGAAAACAGCTTATAAACATGGCTCAGAAGCGAGATGGGTCTGTAGTTCTTCAATAAGGTGTTGTCACCTTTCTTGAAAAACAACACCACCACGCTTCTGTTCCATGCTTCTGGCGTGATGCCCTCGAGGACGACGGTGTTGAAAAGCTTCTGGAGGACTTTTAGTACCGGTGTTCCACCCGCTCTCAGAAGCTCTGATGTGATACCGTCATCACCCGGCGCCTTGTTGTTCTTGAGCTGATTTAGGGCCATTCTAATCTCGTACAGGCTGATGTCCGGGATATCTTCGGTGAAGTGTCGGGTCAGCTTGGCTCTTGGGTCTTTGGCCGCGCTGTTGACAGGCTTAGCGACCGAAGCGTATAGCTGTCCATAGAATCTTTCGATCTCCTCCAATACCTCTGCCTTGGTCGACGCTACACTGCCATCTTCTCTCTTCAGCTTTGTCAGCTGGCTTTGCCTAGACAAATTCCTCGCAATATAATTATATAATTGAAGATAAAAATCCTTAAATCCAACGTCAATTAGCTCAATGAGATCCATTAAGTTGAGATGTCAATATGTTCACGCCAGGCACGGATATTGCAGCGAAACTTAAATAAGTCATAGCCAACAAGTTGATATCTTGATATTCATGATTTAATTATAAAACTACGAAAGGATTCAACTGAATATATCTACTTATCTAAATTTAAACGATAAAACTTGGTAGCCCTTAAATTGACGTCATTATTTATCACAATATATACAAACAACCACAGCGGGCCATAACCTGATATCTCAATAAATCACGATTTTAACAAAAATACCTAGGCTGGCCTTAGTTTGACATCTCTATTTGTCAATTTATAGCTAGTACTCATACGCAGTGCATAAATTAACGAGTAGATATATCAAGTAACGAATAAATGTTGGCTAGTCCGCATTACGTTGATAAAACGAAATACCAAAGTACGTTCATAAAAACTAGTGCATCGGTAATTTGACATCATGATTTGTCAAGTTTTGTTTGCTAAAATGCAAGTTGTCAAGTTATTACCACTGGCTTTTTCGTAAAAAGTTGTGTACATTAAGAGTTGTCAATTTTTTACATACAAATATCGAATGCGTAGAATGCATTAAGACAATAAAAAAAAAACGTGCAAGTCGAGATGTCAACATGTTCACGCCAGGCACGGATTTTATCTCCGCTATTTCTGTAGGTACCTGTACCTACACCAGCCTTTTTTAATAGTCCACTGCAGGACATAGACCTACCCACGAAGTGTGATTGAGCCATATCCACCACGCTGGTCCAGTGCAGGTTGGCGAATTTATATAGGGCATCCGGGCATCGAATGTAAATGTAGCGTCTAAAGTGTTTTAAAAAAAAGACTTTACTTTTACTGCTTACAATTTTGACGAAAGTATAAAGAAGTAATATGAAATAGACATGAAACCGTGACCGCGTTGTAATCTATTGAGTAGCGAGAGAGTCTACCTACGGTTGGGCCATATCCACCACGCTGGCCCAGTGCGGGTTGGTGGATTCCTATAATAATACGTAATCCAGTTCTTTCTACGGACGTACATAGGTATGCAGGTTGCCACACGATATTTTTATTCACGGAAAAGCCAGTGATGTGAAATTCCGTACCTAAATTCCAAAGAAACTCATTGATACGGGATCGGGATTTGCACCTACCAACTCACGATTTTAAGATAGGTGTTACTACCACTAGACCACCACGGCTATATACCATCTCTATCTACAGATTTGGAAAAGCTAACTTAGGCAACCGACTAACAGACGATTTATAATTTCTGTTATAATGATAGTGAGTGGAGTGAGTGTCCTGACACATAGTACGTAAAACGAACGATCGATGGGGCTTTAAAGTTCTCGAATGTAGACAATGTATTGGCAAGTGTAGAGAAGGTCTTCACGTGAATCTAAGATCTGGTCGAGATCATCGGAACACGTTGGATGCCAGCGCTTCCATTGGTTCCATCACAGCTTTTTGGGTTAGCAAGTTGAAGAGGCCCTAAGGCCTAAGGCCGAATTGTGTGCCCTACCTAAGTAGGGCACACAATTCGTAGAAGTAGAACTGATAGACAATATTGTACAAAGTACTCGAATGAAGAAAAGATCAAAAAAACTGTATATTAGAACGTCAACTAACTTACGTTGATAGAATCTAGACGGACTGCGGGCTGCGGGTCTCTAATAATATAACCGTTTAAAAACTCTGAAGCTAGGGATAGCCACCCGACCCATATGAAATTACTTTTATTTAGATTGGCAAAAACTATCTTTACTTTATGTAAATAGTCGAACAGATTAAGACTACGATTCGATCGATTCTACTGCAAAATTGATTCATTATTGACGGAATGATCGCGTAACATACATACAAAATGAAACATACAGTCGAATTGCGAACCTAACTTTTTGGTGGATACATGGATGGACGCTGGATGCAAAATTCTTGCAATGGTTTTATTCGGTGTTATTCAAGATCTAATAAGTGAGCCCTATATTAAGAAGTAGGTGTTCTATGGAAAAAAAAATTTGCTTATATGAGACTGTAATATGAAAACGCGCTAAAATAACTGTGTTCATGTGAGTGACATATCTACATTACGTGGTAGGTAAATAGGCACAATACTCAGAAAATCTGTTTTCTTTAACCAATCGTACCCGGGCGAAGCCGGGGCGGGCCAGCTAGTGGATAATAATAGTACTAATATCTTATTCTCACTGTAACTTTTGGGTGAAATCGACATACAATATTGCTACAGGCGTCCCGATAATGTTCCGATGTATGTGCAGTTGGCTGGTTGAAACTGACTGCCTCCAATGATTTTATTAATAATAATAATGTTGGATGAACCACATGACACACACCTGATTCTAATTGATAGATGGCTATGAGGAACGTCCATGAGGGCTTCAAATAACTACTCCTAGTTACTAGTCTACTCTAGGACTCTAGTTTGTAAGAACTTTTGTTGTAGAGTCTGGCCAACGAAAGCTGTCCAAGAAAAAAGGCGGGAATTTTAAAAAATCAAGAGCTGTTAGCTTGTTTTCTAGTACCGCTCAGCTGATCTCCATGACACGTAAAGTAGGGACAAGATAATAGGTCACTTTTGACATTTCATTTATTCAAAGAAAAATATACCTTGTACTAAAGGAATAAAACTCCAAGCCGTATTCGAGAACACATATCGGTCGTCGTTAATATTGTTTTCATGAGTTTTATTCCTTTAGTGTAAGGTATATTTTTCGTTGCATTCATGAACTGTCAAAAGTGACCTATTATCTTGTCCCTACTTTAGTTTATAGAACTACTAGCTTTTACCCGCGGCTTCGCCCGCGTTGTATTTTGATTTTGGCTTATGTTTATGTCGGCTGCGAAACCTAACCTAACTGACAAGTATCAAAATACCTTAGAGGAATGCTTTTGTTGGTTAAGTTACGGTTGGAGTGTATATACAACCCCCCCGTGTATTCCCGCCTTGTCGTGGGGGAGGTCTGAGGCAGCTGAAAAGGCGGCGCTCGAAGTCTCCCTCTTCTTTGGGTGTTTTCCCCCAAGGAAGCTTAGAGGCTGGCACTCGAGTTTCAGCCGCTTTTAACTAAAGCAGCTGAGAGGATGGCCGGTAGGTTGCATGCCTTATGAGGAGTGTCGCAACTTAGGCGGGCTGCAGTGCCGCTCTTGCGACGCTGCATCCGAGGATTTTTTTTTATTATATCGTGAAATATCCCTGACATGATCAGGGGTCTTAATTACAAATGAATAAAAACTAAGTATACCTATATTTCAATGTTTTTGGCTGTTTGCAGTTATAATAAACATTACAATGTTACAGGAAAGTTTATACCTACTTGTTCCTAATTAAGTATTGCTTTTTTACAAATATTTGTGCAAAAATTCGATAAAATTGTTTCTAAGGTTTTTTCGTGTTAGATTAATTCCAATTTTTTGTTCTAAATCAAATCTCTACTTTCCATAAACTGGGCATTCCAAGATTATGTGCAGTGGAGTCTCCTCTTTTGTGGGTTCACAGATGCACGATGGGCTTTCCCTCAACTTAAATCTATGTAAGTATTGGGAAAACTCACCATGCCCCGTCAGCACTTGAGTTATGATTCCCACTGGTGCTATTTCTCTTACGATCTTGTATGCCGCCCTTGCATCCGGAAAATATGTTTTGGTTACCGCCGCTGTGTGTCCATCCTGATACCGCCGGTTCCACTCGTCAAGAGAGTCCTTTCGGATTTCTCGCTTGACGAATGAAACGGGGCAGTTATCCTAAATAGGTCTGCACTTCGAGTGCAGTGCTGCTTCCTTTGCTAGCTGGTCCGCTCTCTCATTTCCCTCCATCCCCGCGTGCGTTTTAATCCAATAAAGTTTCACTATTTTATTTTGTGCGTGTTGTAACTTTATGTTAGCTTTGAATTTACTGCTAAGGGATGGAGGGAAGATACGCCAACTACCGTTTCCAGTGCAGACCTGGAGTCACAAAAGATTTTTGCTTTTTCGGTAGCCTCAAGAAGTGCCAATAACTCGACCTGTTACACAGAGCAACAATCGGCCAATTTCAGCTTGCGGGTACTGATCTCAGCGGCATCATCCCAAATGGATAATGCCGCCCCAACTTTCCCTTTAATTTTACTGCCGTCTGTAAATATGTTAATTTCTCGGTTAAGATTTTGCTCTAGTGCTGCTCCGTCTGCCAGGCATATGAACTCCAGCTCCTCTTGCTGCGCTGGGTGTGGCTTCTTTTCTGTCTCTCTATCTCCAGTTACTTGCTGGGAATAACCTTTCTTAGTTTCATAAAGCAAGGCTGCTTCTTGGACTCTGATATGACAGCCGAGGATAAGGGGCCGCGGTGGGATATATGGAACTGGTGGTGTGGGTGCCGCCACCTACCCTACCTTCCGCTAGGCCGTCAACGTGTTGGCAGACGCAGTGGGGCTGCAGGGGAAGAGAGGTGTCGGTATCGCGATTGCCGTTCTCACTGCCCTCTGCAGTTGAAGAGGCAGGCGCTGGGCTACTATGACTGACCCACTGCACTGGGACCAGGGCGTTGGAATGCTGTCTGACGTTCAGTACTGGTTAGTCTCGAGTGGTGGATGACGATGTGTCTTGTGCTCCGAAACACTCCGTCACTATGGCGAGAGCGCAAGCTCCGTTATTTAGCCCGAGTCTGGGCTAGTGCTGTTGAGTGCCGCGAAGGAGTGCGAAATATGTGGGAACGTCCTAAACTTGCCATGACAGGTTATTTCTGGCGCTTAGACGGCTGCTACCGCAGCCCACTCACTTAGTTTTTATCCTATCCTACGGGAACTGTTAAAGTTTTTGCGATAAAAAGTGGCCTATGTCACTTTTCGTCTTTCAAACTATATTCATGCAATATGCCAAGGCAAGTTGCTCCGTTGCTGAGAAAAATTTATCGTTAAGTCCTACGGGAACCACAATTTTTTCGGGATGGAAAGTATCCCATGTCACTTTCCGTCTTCCAAACTATGCCCACCCCAAATATCAAGTCGATCCGTTGCTCCATTGCTGAGAAACAGTTATTGTCCTATCCCATGGGAATCACGAATTTTCTCGAGATATAAAAAGTATCCTATTATCACTTTCTGTCTATTAAACCATAGGTATCCATACCAAAAATCAGGTCAATCTTTTGCTCCGTTGCTGCGTCAAAGAGGAACAAACCAACAAACTTTTCGGATTGATAATATTAAAGTATGATGATTCTGTACCATAAAGGTAGAATAAAAAAACATGTTGAACCTCTAATGATAGAATATTTTTGAATGTCAGACAAAATGACGGCCTGGTATTAAACGTCATAGTAACATGTAGCATGCAGAGGGAAAATAACATTTTATCCAATTTTAATGTCAGTTGTCATTTTCAATCCATACTTTATTTCCTCTTCAAGGGGATATAATGGTAGAAAAACAATTTGTCGCCTTGCCACGCTACTTGTGATTTATAAAAGTCTGCAGACAATGTCACCTGTCATCTAATTACGTTTGGCTGTGACGTTTCGTTAGTCGTTAGTAGTTAGCGTCATAGAGGAATTAATCACTTAGCGTCTTTGTGATAGTGGCGACAGTTTCGCTTTCGAGGGTTTTTGTCCTGTCCTACAGGAACTATGAAATTTTTCGGGATAAAAAGTATCCTAAAGCGCCTTCCGCCTTTTATACTATATCCATGCCAAAAATCAAGTCAATCCGTTGCTCCGTTGGCGCGTGATAGAGTAACAAACCAACAAACCAACAAACTTTTCGGATTTATAATATTAGTAAGGATTCTAGCTCTATGCTCAAAACGTACAGTCACGCAATGTCAATGTCAATCGAATTTTTTGTGTAGTGTTTTCGGCCTGGATTCTTGTCTTTTTGGCCACTTTTATTAAGGAAATCCTGAGGCGACAACTTAGCCATACAAAAACAATAAGCAAAATAAATATTATACGATTGATTTAATCGCAACTTCAATAGCTAGAATTATGTACGTCTTAGTTTGTAATAGGGCCTATTCTGTGGTTTTTACATGCTCTTTTTCTAAATGACCTTAAAGTTATACCTAAGCGCTCAAAAAGTCACATTTTTACGCAAAACTTGGCTGAAAAGTATACAAATAAGCTAATAACTTATCTGAAAAAATAAGACTTACGAGCATGCAATACTTATTTCTTACTCAAGCGATTGATCCCAAAACATAAAATTTTGTTACCTACGAGGAGTGAAAAGAGTTTTCTTCCGTTACGTAAACGAAAATTCATTCTATCGATGTTCTACAGAAAACGCAAAAACAGTGACTGATATTTCAACTAGAACGAGACAAAACACTAAAACTCAAAATGCGCTGTCAACTGAAAAAGCTTGGGACTCCCTGATTAAAGATACTTAACATTTTAAAATTTTTAAAAGCGCGCGTAAAACAATCTCTGACTGTCGATGGTCGAGCGAGTGAGATGCGAACTGCGAAGTGACTAGTTGACTAGGTACATAAAAAAAAGATGTAAGAAGAAGAAGAAAGAAACTAAAATGATGAAGTTAACCATAGTCAAGTAACATACTTAGACATACTTATCTATGAAGTTAACAAGGCACACTTTTAGAAGGGAGACAATCTTTCATTGTTTATAATAAGTATTATGCAGCTATTGAAGTGCACTTATCCATTGGTTATAACACCGGCAACGGCAAATTATATTTGTAATACATAGTAAACACAAAGTTTTTGGGGTTGGGGCGTCCTCATAATTAGCCTAGGGCGGTCAGAACTCTAAATGAGTCGCTGTCCACGGGCCAATACAAACAAAATTATAATAATCGGCCAAGTACGAGTAGGACTCGCGCACGGAGGGTTCCGTACTGTATGGGAGCCCCCCTGGAATATTTATTTTATTTTATTATTTATTATTGAAGGGAATATAACACTAAATATTCTGTGAAAATTTCAAGCATCTACCTGGTACCATTATTAACATAGAGCGAAAAACGTCTAAAAATTCGGGGTTGTTGTATGGGAGCCCCCCTTATATATTTATTTTATTTTGTTTTTAGTAGGTATTTGTTGTTATAGCGGCAACCGAAATACATCATCTGTGAAAATTTCAGCTGCCTAGCTATCATAATAATATGGTTCATGAGATACAGCCCGGTGACAGACAGACAGACAGACAGACGGACAGACGGACATCGAAGTCTTAGTAACTAATAGGGTGTCGTTTTTACCCTTTGGGTACGGAACCCTAAAAACTACTAGGTAAACAATATTATGGCTGAAGCTAAACGCCCACTATTAGGCGCCGAAAGAGCCGAACGCGTCGCAGTTATCAATTTCTGAGAAATCTTATGCATTATCACGCCGAGCTGTAGATATTGTACCTATACTACAGGTTCGTCAGGCTATATTCTGCTTGCCCTGTATTAAACCGAAAGCGGGTGAGTAAGATCATCATAATGAACAACTTTTACTATGAAGCCAACCCGGAATTCGAAAAAAAAAACAGCTGCCCATACAAAATTGCAACTCGGAATCGGGACTCGGAAATGCCAAAAAAACATCACGTGATTAATGGATGGCCCCATAGTAAAAGTTTTTCATAATGATGGTATGAATCACCTCCCTTCAGCTTAGTACACCAGTTCTGGATAGCCCTGTATAGGTTTGAGTCGCATTACAGTCAAATAAATTGGTATAAAAATATAACTTTTTAAAAATACAATCTTTTGAGTCCTAAATATCATGTAGCAGCAGAGTGCTAGCCAAGACAAGTAAAGCGAGCCCGAACACGATGGGTCTATCTTGTTTAGTATAGGAGTTCCTATGGCCACCTTCCGACTCCATTATCAGATCAGCTCCAACGTACCATGGTTGCATTGTCACACGATGTACATATGCATATGTACATATTGGTCAAATTTAACTTGCAAGATTCCACCCGAACTTGCATATTACCTATACATAGGTACATCCATTGCAAGTTAAATAAAAGCTTAAAAATTAAATGCTGTAGGAGTTTTTTAACGGCGAATTTCAGCTCTTTCGGCGCGCACGGGTGCGCGTTTAGCATAAAGAAACAACTCCATATTTTGTGCGGTTTATTAATTTTTTAACAGTTAAGTATATTTTAAGATTTTTACGTCAGTCATATTTA
Organism: Hypomecis atomaria; assembly: GCA_964007245.1. Taxonomy (NCBI): domain Eukaryota; kingdom Metazoa; phylum Arthropoda; class Insecta; order Lepidoptera; family Geometridae; genus Hypomecis; species Hypomecis atomaria. The sequence continues at coordinate 18,310,134 of OZ023285.1, read as the reverse complement.
GTTGTTACAATGATAAAACCATTCATTCAATATCAGGTATTGATGTTACTAAACATTCATAATTTTTCTTTTAACTTAAACTAAGTCCCATTTTAAGTAGCTAAGTTGTACTAGTAGGTAAACTTATAACGTATCACCTAATTGTTGCAATTATTTTTCCTAATCTTACTGATTATTCTTCAGTATAATGTACTTATACTATTTGCGCTGAAGCATCGTGCGGGTGACAGTTTTTTTTTTAAATTAATTGGGGTTTAATTAAATTTAAGTACTACAGTTATCAATTAATAAAATTGTACATTAACAATTGTTTATTATATTACGAATGTGGTACCTACAGCTGAAATACAAGTCATAATTTGTAAATCGCGGCAAAATAAACCCAAATTAAATTTAAAAAAAAGCAACTGTCACCCGCACCATGCAACAACGCAAATAGTGTACGCATTGCCATAGAGTAACCAGTGAGGGTACAGTACAGTATAAAAAATACCTTGCGTATTTTCTTGCAAAGACAGTGGCGCCCCCTAGCGTTTTTGCTTCCTCCTTGTCCATGTGGCGCCCTCTATGTCTACTGTTCACTTCAAACTGTATGTGTAATACGTGTGTGTATAATTATTGTGTAGTCTATGTGTGTGTGTCTACGTGTATGTGTCTAAGTTCGTGTGTAGGTTCTGAACGTAATCGTTTATTTACCATCTCTCGTTTTGATTTATCATAATATTAATAAGATTCTTATTTAATTAACTTTGTAAATTAGCATAGTTGGCTCTCTAGACGATGGAAATGGACACGTTGTAACATTCTACTCATCGTTTTGACCAACTTTTACTATGGTGTCAACCCTGAAATAGCAAATATAAATTGTCGTGAGGCGATGAACTTTTTGTATGGAACAGCTGATTTTATTTCGCGGTATCAGGGTTGATCTCGTAGTAAAAGTTAGTTAACAATATGGCGCGTACAACAATGTATTGGAATATGACACTCATCTAGAGAAACACCCAACATTGAAAACGTAAATTAACTAGCGGCATAAAATGGGACTTACTTTGAAAGGTCTTAGAAATTCAACAATTATATTCTTAAGAGTCAGGGTGAAGGTTAATAACAATCAAACTACACTTTTTGGTTACATTTTCATTTCATTGTGATTTTATATATAAACGATACTATACTTTTATAGTAGTGATTTTCCTATTTATGATTGTTTTCTAAACAATAGACTGAACAGTTTTGACATAAAACCACAAGAAAAAACTGTACCTTGCAGGTAATTAAATATTTTACATAATAAAACAGGGATTAAAAAATCTACAATAAACCTAGTCTCAGCGGCATACTCAGGCCTATTTTACATCCAACACAGTAATGTATTTTTTTCTATTTCTATGTATTATCTTAACAATATGTATTAAAAAAAACACATAATAAAATAATTATGTATGTTTTTCTTTTAGTTACACTTCTAAGTGCCCTCAATTGGTTTAAAGGATTAATCTGCTTGGTTATTATTATATACAGCTCGCGTTAAATAACTAAAGCCAAGATGGTTCTGCGAATTTGTAGTACAACTTAAGCATTGGGACACTTGCGCTGTTGCTAATGCGCAGTGTTGATACAATCTGGGGTGCTTCAAAAACATTCACGAAAATTTTACTTAGAATATGTCGCGCGAGCTGCTCACGTAATTAATAACCTTAACAGAGTAGGTACCAAAATTTTAGTGCTACAATAGGAAATACATTACGTTCAGTTTATTTGCTCTACGCAACGCCGCTTAAAGCTTACGAAACCGTAGGTACCTAACTTCAGCAGAGTGTACCTCTGAGATTAAAAAAAAAAAATTAAAACACACATTTAAACAACAACGGTAATATTATTAACTAGAATTTAATTACATATTATAATTATATAATAACAAACGTAATCACTAAAATAAAATGGAATGTAGTGGTTCAATTTAAACTGTGATGCTTAATTTTAATTCTCTTGTTTTATTATAATAGTATGTCTTAGAATACAAATTATTATAGGTTTCTTAGGTATTTATATCTTTAGACATTCAACCCAACAGTAGCACTGTACAATCATACTAATGAAATATGTATGGTAAAAAGCCAACTCAATGGGCGTACCTATAAGAAAATATTGATCTTTTAATGAAAGGCATAATATAATAATATCATACCACTAATCAGACATACCTGTAAACTATAACAAGTAAACCTGAACCTGGCAAAAAATAAAAGCAACTTATTGTCCTTACAAAGTGATTTACCAATATGGGGCAAAAATTTTGACAGACTAACAAAAATAAACATCTTGGCTACTTTTCATACACAAGTTTTTTTAAATTAAGCTATCTATCAAAGGTGTGTTGCAACGATATAAATTTTATTGATAAAATATTACCGCACTTTGTATCCATTTTCATTAAAATTTCGTAAATTTGATCAACTTTTATAATAAAAAATTCATAAGAATTACAACAAGTTTAACATAAAACTTAACATTCAGTTTGATAAAATCGTATTAGGTATAATTTATACCTGTAATAACATTTTATAACATATTTGCTCGTAAAGTGGCTGTTATTACACCAATTTCAATATCGTAATGTATTTCATTACGCACTTGTGCTTTATTGTAATGTAAAACGCACGCCGCCACTGACTGCAGAACTCTGTGGTCTCGTTTATCTTACTTTCACTCAAGAGAGTGAGAGACATTACGGCACTTGTGCGTTATTGTAATGTAAAACGCACGATGCTTTGACTGATGCACGACTTTCACTCAAAGTCAGAGTTTTATTAATTTCCTCGCAAATATGTTATAAAACGTCGTATGACATACGTGCGCTTTGAATCCACCGCTAAGCGTAACAGATATGGTCTAAATGACCTTCTTTGATAGCCTTATGTTCAGAAGTGGAATTTAAAAAGGCCGTGTACTTCTGAACATAAGGCTATCAAAGAAGGGCATTTAGACCATATCTGCCACGCTTAGCGGTGGATATATACGCCATCCAATTTCTTCAACGGCGGTATGCACGATATTTTTCGACAGAAATGTGCATGAGTGATAATCATTACAACAATTATCTGTGTCAATACTATCGGTTTAAATCATACAGAACGCTGTAGTAAGTATAGGTAGGTATATATCCCTTTACCGCAATTTTAGAAATTATAAATGTACTTTAATGAAAATGGACCATTATGCACTTTATTAACAGTAAATAAATTTTAAACGCATTGCAGTGTTTGAATAACATACCTAATTATGCTTAGGTTAAAGTAAATACATTATTCGACATTGTTACAATTTGTAAATTTTTCTACTTTGAGTAAGTTTCTAACAATAATATTGTGTGTTGCATAATAATTATTATTTATACAGATTTCTTCAAACAATGATAATTTTAATTTTACAAAACAGCAACTCAATATTTCGTGAATCTGTTAACATTCTAACGTAAAAGTGCTACCCGCACAACTTTGCACTCCCCTCATTATGCATCATTACATAATGATTATTATATTACCTAATTTAATTAATAATAAATTCAATGTATGAGTTTTTCATCTTAATTATTACAAATAGAGAACAAAATTACTCAATTCAAACATTCCGATGTGATAACATTTAAGATACCTATATCACCATGTTCAAGCCTCGTCAATTTTTGTGTTTCCACATTACAAAATTATTGATAGTATAATATTTTTGTAGGACTATTTTCTAACCACAAATATGACTGAGACTGAGCGGTAAGCGGTTGAGAATCGCGCAACTGATGCTCACATATTTTGCGTACCTATTTATGTACGTAGTTGCAACAAGTGGATCCATCTAGATCTAGACACAATGAATATTGTGGTACAGACTACAGATTATTCTGGCACAGATTGTGCCACTTATTGGTTGGCATACTATTGAAAGACAGCTGGAAAAGAGTAAAGCTATACACGTTCACAATTTCCTGTCTTGACACCATAGAGTTACCTACTACTAATAATCGGCCAAGTACGAGTAGGACTCGCGTAATGAGGGTTCCGTACTGTATGGGAGCCCCCCTTAAATATTTATTTTATTTTTATTTTATTACTTATTATTGAAGGGAATATAAAACTAAATATACTGTGAAAATTTCAAGCATCTACCTGGTACCATTATTAATATAGAGCGAAAACGTCTAAAAAATCAGGTTTGTTGTATGGGAGCCCCCCTTAAATATTTATTTTATTTTATTTTTAGTATTTGTTGTTATAGCGGCAACCGAAATACATCATCTGTGAAAATTTCAGCTGCCTAGCTATCATGGTTCATGAGATACAGCCCGGTGACAGACAGACAGACAGACAGACAGACGGACAGGCAGACATCGAAGTCTTAGTAATAGGGTCCCGTTATTCCCTTTGGGTACGGAACCCTAAAAATGATATGCGTGATGGTGTTAATTTAAGTAAGCAATTATTTGCACATAAACAAAAATAGGACAGATCTTCTGTGATGTTAAGCAGAACTCAGAACTATAGTTTTTTATTAATTACGAAATTGAGGAGTTCGACAGTGATAGTACAAGGGACAATAATTTCTATGTATAGCTTCTAAAATTTTTTACAACACCAAACCCACGGCCGCTATAATTTTTAAAACAGAGTGTGATCAACTAGTCAACATCAAAGGTGATATAGGTTATCTTAGTTATCTCGTTAGTTAGTGAACGGATATATAATTACTAAATTACTCATTTTTTTAAATAATTATAGTACAATATGATGAGCATTAATGGATGAATTAAAACATACGTTAGTAATATATTCCGATTAATAGAAGAGAAAATTCATCAATCGTATCTACCTACAACAACTCTACTTATCCTAAATATTATATTTAAATTAAGTATTTAGTGAAACTGTGAGAGTTATATTATGTAGTAAAACACTACTCGTATAATTATTACATAACATTTTCTTATTATATACAGGAATGTATTAGTGCAGGCGTGATGAAAAAATAATAACAACACAGTTATTATAGCAATTCACCAGATCAAATTATAATTAAGTTTGAAAGTTGAAGATATTAGACTCCCGTTTTTGTAACTAATTTGCAAGAATACTAAATTTTACTTGCTGGCGCTGTTTGAACACTATTTAAGTATACTTAGGTTACTTTCAAATCATTCTTACATACTCTAAGAATTAAAACCATACTATGTTAAGAATTAAGATACAATACAATGTACACTATTAATGTGAATTAAATAAAATAATTATTTCTTTTAATTTGTATTGTAAGAATATTTAATTTAGACCTTTGAAATCAATATTTTTTATGGATTTTAACAAACTTGCAATTTGCTACTTTATACGAGACCTTATTAAAAAGAAAAATAAAAAAAGAAGAAGAAATTCTTATTAATAAGAATTTATAAGAGAAATTGTAGGACGCATTGTATTACGTTTGATTTTAGTGTAGATTTGGTGCAGTGCAAGTTACATCAACCGTTTCAATACTGTTAACGAAAGCAAGATAGCTTTATTACAGTTTTCAGTTGGATAATTATTATTAGACTTGTGGCGCCACCTATCTCTAACAGAGATAGATGGCGCTACAAGTCTAATAATTATCTTGTGAAGTACGTCAAAGTTTAGTAAGCACACAATTTCAAGAATGCAATGTAATGTTTGATTAATATTATTTGTTATTAAAAATAAGTATTAGGTAGCATCTGCGATGTGAGTTTTTAATATCAGACGAGTAATTAGCTCTTATAAAGCAATGTTGTAAATGTAAGAAAATATTTTAGAATGTAGGAATTACTGTTCTAAATCTTAAAGCAGCTTAAAAAAGTAGAACAAAAATAATTAGTCAATAGTAACAGTAAAACATGATTTAAAAGTTTTAAATGTTTTATAATATGTACGCATACACACACACACACACACACACACATAATCTGAGATATTAAATTTTGCCTTATGAATGTAATATCTGGAATCGGCGGAGACACATGTTATAGTTATAAAATGTTAAGTCTGGGTTTGATTTCAGATAAGCTACTGGTTTAAAAAATACATAGAGTAGCTTTTAAGTAAAAAATATTTCTCATAAACGCGATACTTATTGGAGTAATTTGTATCGTGTGATCCAAAATAGTGTTCTTAGCGTTTTAAATTGCGTGCTGAAATAAATATATTCGAGTGAAATTACTAAAGTGGATAATTAAATTCAAGACATTGTCTTAAAAAAGCTAATTACCATTACGAAGCAATATTGTGTTCTCGCTCTATACAAGTTGGTAAGTTAAAGTGTGATACTAGCAAGACAAACGAATATCACGAAGAGGAAATAAGCAAGAAAAATGTCACTACTTTTGCAACCCTGTGATTTCTAATCCTGTGATATAGTCAATAGACAGTTTTCCAGTAAAAGAATTGATTTTCTGTCTATTTCATTTTAATTAGTACTGAATCGTTCCAAACCGTTGCGGAGCAACAAAAGCCATTTGTTCGCTTATGGCCAACTTAGCAAACCGACCACTATTTTTCCCGACTTCGTAATCGGTAAACTTCGCAATCAGTCAACTTCTTGATCGGTCAACTTAGCAACTAGTCATCCTCGCAATCGGTCCTCTTAGCGTTCTGTCAAAAATAAACATTTTTTGAAGATTTAAGAAAATTTTTTGAAATTGGATCAGAAGAAAACAGTTTTGATAATTTAAAAAAAGTACTAAGTCGAAAAACAATGGATGTTGAAAATTACTCCACAGATTCTGTCTTGCAGTCATCAAAAAAACAGAACGAACAACGCTCTGGAAGGGTGGCACCATCGTTTCAACGTTAGGATGCCGCCAAAACCAACATTATTTTTGTTTATTCTAAATCTGATGAAAGAAGCAAAATACCAAAGTCAAAGACTGTATGCGAAAAATGTCAATCAGTTATTGAGAAAAATGAGGAAGTGTGATGTTGATTTTGATAGGACATACAAAAAGTATTTGAAGATACTGTTACGAAATGAAGTAACTCCAATAAACTTTCTGAGGAAAATTAAGAAAAGCCACTATAGAAAATACTGATTAGTTTGAAGCAAATATTTTTTTTAGTTTTACCTACATTGTTTTTTTTTTGTTTAAGTTTGAAACATCATTTAATATACTTATACTTTTTCGAATTCATTACTCTCGAGTGTAGTTTGCCGGACACAAGGAACAGGGGACCGTTTAAGAAGTGGACCGATTGATACGCGGACCTTTTCAGAAGTGGACCTATTGAGAAGTGGATGGTTTGAGAAGCGGCCCGATTGCGAAGTTGACTACATACGAAAGAGACCGATTGCTCATCTCCTACAGAAAATTTTAGTGGACGGTTAGCTAAGTTGGTCATAAGCGAACAAATGACAAAAGCTTTTATAAGTTAGGGGCAATACAGTCATAATTTAGATGGCGCTACTCGGACTAAAAAGTAATGAATGACATAACAATCATCCAGTTTTAGTTCTGTAACTTAAGTCACAAATATATTTTAGTTGTCAATGGGTACTTACAGCGTACATCCTAAAATATAACTGAGAAAACAAAATGAGGGTGAATATTTTTCTGGATTGGGTTGGCTTCGATTGGATTGAATTAAACTAGATAAAGAGTAGCGCAGAAAAAGTGTACAATACTAACCCGAAATGAGCCGAACTAGCAACAAAAAATATGCCACATAACTAATAATTGCCAGTGAGTGAAACATTTTAATGGTTTGAAGGTGGATCAGTGACAGTTGACCAACTACATCTTTCACTTCCCATTTCTCCCTTTTACCTTGTGTAGTAAGTAAGTGTGTAAGGTAAAATTCAGAAATCAATTCTTTTAGTTGGATAACTACAAGATTTAAAGTAGACATTAGTATAGATAGATCTTAGAATAGAAGTAGTAAACACTTTGAGCTACGGTACATATCTAGGAAATAGGGTTTTATATTATAAATTATTATTTGCTAATATATAATTATGTACATTGATCCAAAAATCTTGTGATAGTGTCGTGTGCACGTGATGTCGATTTATTTTAAAAAAGGTTGCACATTTGGCACAAAAATGTAATTGAGCTTCATGCACAAAATTAAATATATGCAAGCTATTTTAGACTTTTCGTTACTCTAAAATTAAAATATTCAACAACAATAGTTAAACAAATAAAATGAAACAAGGTATTTTATCACAATTTTAAAATACTTGGTTTAAATTAACTAACAATGACACTTTCGTCTTTTTAGAAGTTGAACTATTTAACAAAGTAAGATAAAATTTACTTAAAATAAAATAAAACTTACCACAAGCCGATAAATATAATTTTAGCTAAATCATTTTGTACGATGTCAGTTCTGTACAGTGAAACTCGTGGTTGATTAAAACCCAAAACAAAAATAATCTAATAAGCCATCGAGCTATATTAATATTTCCTCAAAGTAATAAGCATAGAATTATTATACTTATATGCTTATAAGATTATTTTTAATAAGCACTGTTGGTTTAGTGCGCTGTAAGTTTCCGAACAGCACTCACACAGGTAGGTATTAATTTTATATTATAGTTCTGAGCTGTAAAACACTTTGACAGCACTAAAATAGAGGGACCCGATAAGCAGCTAGCAATTTGAAAATGGTAAATTCTGCATACCTACCTACTTTACCGGGCTCTATGCCTAAAATTATTTACTGTAGAATTGAAGTAATTTCAATTAAAATTTTTACAGTCCAATTTATACATGTAGTCACATAGTTTCCCGGGGAAATTAATAACTCTAGTCAACACGCACGGACACACTGATTGATGTCGGTACTGCTCTTTTCATAAAAGTGCATACAGATTAAGTAACATGTTGTGTTACAATGTTTTATAACGTGTTAATATAATAAAAACTGATTTAGTGAGTCCAGATTTCCACATAATGTCAGAGTAACAATAAATATCAGTTTGATACGAGTCATTCTAATTCTAATTCTAATTTGAAGTAGGGGCGATAAGTCCTGCACTGACGTCCCGCATGGGGTGTTTTGTGCATTTCCCCCTACAGCGTCTACCCGAGCCAGCCCAGCTCCTTAAAGTAACGGAGCGTGGCTCTGGGCCGCTGGCATAACTGCTCCAGTAGCTTAGTTGGTGAATGAGATGATGGCGATTTAGATGACAGTGCAGAAGCATCATGCAATCCGTTAGCTATTCTAATGTCTTCTGTGGCTTTGCAATGCCACAGAACATGTTCTACAGTTTCGTTCTCCTGCAAACAGCCACGACAAAGTGGGCTGTCAGTGGCTCCCAGTTTATACAAGTGACTATTTAAGTTGCAGTGACCAGTAATGAGGCCTACCATAAGTCGGAGGTCTTGCCGTTGCAACTTCAACAGGTCATTTGTGATATTTCTATTCAGATTGGGGAAAGCAGCCTTAGAATGCTTGCAATCCTCTCTCTTGTTCCATAAATTCTGTTGTTCTTTTTCAGTGTGACGACGCAGCAACTCGCGCACCTCCACCGCTGTCGGCTTACAGTATTTCATTGCCACGTCTCCTGCCTGTTTACTCGTGCCCTCTTTGGCAAGGGTGTCGGCTATGTTGTTTCCCGAACAAGATCCGTGACCCTTAGTCCAGCGCACGATTGTTCTGTGTTTATTTGAAAGAGTTTGGAGTGTTGCATGACACTCAGCTATAACTTTGGACCTTGTTACAGGTCTTTTGAGTGCGTAGATAGTAGCCGCGCTATCAACTGTGAACACGATGGCTTCCTTGGCCTCTCTGTTTTCAGTAGCTGTCAGAAGCTAATTTAAGGGTACAAGTGCTTGTGCGGCTAGTAACAGGCCCATGGACTCGGCTTGTAAAGTTGTTGTAGTATTGCTCAGGGCCAGCGACTCTCTGAGCCCAAGTTCCGGCGAGTAATAGCCGCAGCCTGTTCCTTCCTTGTTTTTTGCACCATCCGTGTAGATGTTCCAAGATGACACTACAACGTTTGATGCATCGTCTTCTGTGAACAACTCGTACTTTTTACTGTCGAGATGCGTTTTAGCTATTCTATCCGTTCCACGGTTTGCTTCGGGAATTATTGCTACCGCCCGATCGATTATTCTGCAGTGGTTTGTCGTGGCACCCATACTCTTCCACTGATTTGTTGATTTGATCCGTATACGAGTCATTATCAGATATCCATTGAAATTTCATCGTGGCCGCATCGGCAAGGTAATACGATATACCTACGTGTATCTCTTACACTATGTCGTGATAAAGGGTGAGATGATGATTTTAGAGCTGTCAAATAATATTCTTTTTTCGAATTTCACCAACAGAACTGGCACCAGTATTATGAATATAGTTTTAACTTTCAGCGTTTATCTGATGAACACATCGTTTTTTGAGAGATGATTATTTAATTTCGATTTTATATTCATCACTTATATTAATCGTTCATTGTATTTTCACATATAGTGCGATGTCATATTATTTGTCACTCGACGTGTCCTTGTTTTTATAACATTATTCACTTGATGTTTTAACTTTGGGTATTCATTTATGTCGATTTTAAACTTTTCAGTTGGTGTTATTATCCTCGGTAAATACCTACTTTGTTGAGGAAGATATAGATTTCGCAGCACTAAGTGTCTAGTATAACATTAATTATTTCCAAAATTTCCAAAATCGACATCAGTTACCATTATTAAGATTTTTTGGTACTCCGTCAGATATTTTTATGAGCTTTTCAAGTCATTTGTCAAATTTTTACAAGGTTTTTGTAGCTTAACTACTACACAAATACGTGTAAAAGATTTATTTTTCGCAATTCGGTCAATACCTAAAAATGTTTTGAAATAAAATTTTCAAGTGAACTATACGAACTTTATGGCATAATATACAACATAGCATCAAATAAGTACTTACGTTGTTTTAAAATTAAGCATGGATATAAATTATACTCGTAATAGGCAAATATTACTAAAAGTAGGTTCATATAGGTGGCTAGCCCTGGAGCCAAAGTTTTTAAGCCGCCTGAAGCCTGAAGGCCTCTGATTTGGCTAAACGATTCAAACAACTGGGACCCACTATTTTAACGTGTCATACGAGCCACGGTAGCGCTCAGTTGTAAATGCCACCCGTGCCGAACGTTGTAAATGATCACTTATTAAAAGAATCTAATTTATCATACGCACATATAAATCGAGTCATTGAGCCCTGAATCATCGATTTGTATGTGTGTGGATATATTTATGCGCTTTGTATTTTTAATGTGAAAACTGGAACATAAATAACTATAAGAAATTATATAGAAATTTAACTCAATAATACCATACCATAAAGTCCATATTTTCACTGGCTACATACAAGTATTATCGACAGACCTATGAGAGATACTTGAGAAGCTGGAACGTATTCAATATCGTATGACATTTGTCATTGAAAATAGTGAAAGGTATTATTTCTGGCGTACAACAGTAATCACCATACACTGTTACCCATAGGAGTATAGGAAGCTCTTACCTATACCGTTTTCAGTTTTTGTCAAAAATATCTCTCTATTGACAATCGTTATGATAAAGAAAATTAAACTCTAAAATTCAAAGTCATAAAGTCGATCCTTCCATTCACATGTTCATAGATAGAAATCTTGTCAATAGACCCAGGACACGGGCACCCATTGAGGAGTGGAGCGCAGTCTCGCCAACGCCGCTTCCAGTTGGGTCAGGGTATCGTCTATGTCGTTGTTGACTATGACCAGGTCGAAATAGTGACCGTAGGTGCGCCGGAGTTGCTCAGATTCGCGGACTAAAAGCTCTAGCGCGCCGTCGTACTGTAACATACAAGAACATACCAGTTAAAAATCGTTTTGAGTTGAACATTATGGATAATTGAAAATTGCAGACCGTCTCGAATATTATGCAACCATCTAGCTTTTCAATATTTTTGGTTTGTCAATTTCTAGGATGGTCAGACTTTTTAGTCGATCTAGAACTCTGATAATAATATTTATCTAACTAAACTTTTGCGAAATAGCTCCAAAACGAATATAATTAGGTATTCGTTTCACTCTTGTTACGGTTGAAAAAATAGCTAGAAATAATCGGCCAAGTACGAGTCGGACTCGCGCACGGAGGGTTCCGTACTGTATGGGAGCCCCCCTGCAATATTTATTTAATTTTAATTTTATTATTTATTATTGAAAGGAATATAAAACTAAATACATATTCTGTGAAAAATTCAAGCATCTACCTGGTACCATTATTAATATAGAGCGAAAAACGTCTAAAAATTCAGGTTTGTTGTATGGGAGCCCCCGTTAAATATTTATTTTATTTTGTTTTTAGTATTTGATGTTATAGCGGCAACCGAAATACATCATCTGTGAAAGCTTGCCTTGCTTCAGCTGCCTAGCTATCATGGTTTATGAGATACAGCCCGGTGACATACAGACAGACGGACATCGAAGTCTTAGTAATAGGGTCCCGCTTTTTCCTTTGGGTACGGAACCCTAAAAAGGGTGTTTTTGCGATTCGCCGTTGGATCCATAGTTCTTATATTCCCCTTTCTTATAACCTACCCCATGTTAATGTACATTTTGTAAGCCACTCGTGCTCAGAACCCTCAAACACCGGCCTTCTCCCTTAGTTCAGGGATCACTAAAATTGTAAAAGTTTGTACAAGTTTTTTGGACATTTTATTTATTTATTATTATTTATTTATTCTTTACCCTTTGCAATCGTCAAAACATTAAACTGAATTTATATACACATTAATTAACTAAATAAATGAAATGGAATACCCACTATCGAGCTCAATGCGTTTTTTTTGCATATTTTCAATACAATAAGATTGTAAGGAAATAACAATAATCTCGAGAAATTGATGGTCATTGTGAAAGTCGACGGCAAGCGGTTACGTGGTTATAGTCCAAATACGTTGGTCCGATCAGATTCGCACTACCCTCGATTGATCAGTCTATGAGGCACTGCGTGTTGCTGAAGATAGAGGATGATGGAGAGCCATCGTGAAAGAGAGCTTGTAGGAGGCTAATGTCACGACCATCAGACATGTGGAATACGGCGCAAAAAGGATATACTAAGCGCCACAAAAATCGGCAGATGGGAAGTTATGCGCAGAACGCTGCGCAAAAGCCGAAATATAGGTATACGCAGGAGCCAGAGAGACGAGACGCCGGGGCACACCCGCCCGCCAACCTCATTCCTCCCGCGCGCTCCCTACGCATTGTGCACACATGCGCAATAATTAGCGAATCACGGCGAAGTGTCATCTGCGGCTAACTTCTCATCCGCCGATTTGTGTGGCGCTTAGTATAGCAGGATTACAAACATTGACTTACATCAGTGGTGACGTTAGACAGCGGAGGGGCGCCAATGAACACCACGTAAGGCGCGAACTCGGCTGTACGGAGTATTTTCAAAGCAGAAGGCTCCACGTCCAGAATAGCGATGCGACGTTCCGCGTGAATACGTCGAATGGTCTCCAACTTGGTGCCGTACATTGCATCATCATGGGTACCTGGAATATAGTTTAAATACACAACTGTCAGATTAAAAAAAATCCTACCGATGCTAACAAAAGAGCTGATAACTTTGAAACGGCTGAACCGATTTTGATGAAACATTTCTAAGAACACTTCCGAATATAAAAAAACCACATTGGTTCAGCCGTTCGGGAACTACGATACAACAGACACAGACACGTCAAACTTAAAACACCCCGTCGTTTTTGCATCGAGGGTTTAAAATATTCTTGAACAAATCTTAAAGCAGTAAGTACAATAATCTTATAATGAAAATCTGGAGTCGTTTAAATTGTACACGTTTTTCAAAACATGCAAACAAGAATAATATAGGTACAATTTATTTTTTTTGCAGTCCAACTGTACCTACAACATAATAATCTCTTATTTAGTATGAATTTAAATATCTGCCTGTACATGTACCAGCCTTTTCTAAATTAATTTTATTATGAATCCATTTAATTGAAATACATACCTAAATGAACTTGATCATCTAATTCGTGTTTGTTTATTTGTTTGTGTATTATTCTATTTTTAGTTGTTTCCGTATTTTGTTTGTGTGTACCTAATTGTTTTGTCCCGAATAAAATTTTCTGTATTTTCTGTATTTTTCTGTATTTTAATTCTAAATAAAATAACTTCAGTATGAAACAATAGATGGCGCTTCAAGTATGACCTTGTAACATGCACAAATGGCGCCATCTTATGTTTTGATTGCACTTGATCCTTCGATTTCTCAAAAGTATTTGTGTAACTTGATTGATAGAGATGACATTTTACTGTACTTACGACTACATTTTGTTTTCCGCTAAAGAAATAGGCAATTTTAATGTACTACTGTTTTGGGGTGCAGCCAGACAAGTTTGGACCTAAGTGTTTTTAGACGCAACTAACAACCACCCCGGCTTCACACAGGTGTATTGTACATATAAACCTTCCTCTTGAATCACTCTATCTATTAAAAAAACCGCATCAAAATCCGTTGCGTAGTTTTAAAGATATAAGCATACATAGGGACAGACAGCGGGAAGCGACTTTGGTTTATACTATGTAGTGATAGTTATTAAATAAAACAATCACTGTCTTACTACAAAAGTTAATGTTAGATAATGTTTATCAGTATAAATTACACGGTTAAACAATGTTTAAAGCGTGTTTAAATTTTTTGTGGTAAGGCGGTCAGTTTCATAAGCAAGTTACAGGTCGAACCAACTTAAAGACGTTTGTGAAGTTACCTACAAGCTCCGAAGATCCCCACCCCTCACCCCGCCGACCTATAAATTTGCTACTGCGCAACGACAACAACTCGTCTCGACTTCACAGCAGCCATTAAGTTTGATTGGTATTATGACGTACCGTATTCCAAATATTCATTAGCATTAATATCAGCCATCATTTCTTCGTGAGACACAAAGTAGTAGCTTCTTCCGCTTTCTTCGTCGGTTTTTGGAGGTCTTGTAGTGTCTGTAATATGGAAAACAATAAATTAAAATTCTTATCTATTTATTTTTATCACAATATGAACTAAACTGAACTTACAACGTCGTATACAGGGTTATTTCTAAACAATTAGCATCCTTTTAGGGGCTTATTCTGTACATCAAAACTATCAACTTTTGTTCTGCGATTGTTGTCAGAACTCAAAAATAAAATTCAGAGGTTCCATACATTTTGTCGCGGGTGAACTATATTTTTCTATGGAACTACAAACATTTTTTTTTGAGTTTTGACAAAAGTCACAAAACAAAAGTTGTTAGTTTTTATATCTGTATAAGTGAAGCCCTCATAGCCATCGACTTGGCGTTTTTCTGCTCTGCTCATATTGGTGCTCATAGCGTAGCGCTTATAGCGTAGCGCTCATAGCAAATCGCTTATGGCGTAACGCTCATAGCGTAACGCAAATAGCGTAGTTTGATTTGGTGTTTGTCGTGGCTCAGGTCACAGATGACGCATTTTATTATAGGTCCCGGTTTTTATAACCATTTAGCCATGTCAGAGGCCTTCGGGCGGCTTAAAAACTCTGACACCAGGGCTAGCCACTCGGCCTATTATGGTTATTTTATTGTTTAATGATAGGCTCTTGGAGCCGGTCTAGGGAAGCACTACAACTTTGCCAGTTAATCAACTGCCAAGCAAAAGTGTGCCTAAAATGAGGAGACCCACAGACGAACCATAGCTACCGAATTATCTCAGCGGATTATCAAGTTGAAATGGCAGTGAGCAAGGCACATAGGTACCGTTTTCGAAAAACGGATGGCCGTTGGGGCTGTACAGTTCTCGAATGGAATCAACGAACCAAGCGCAGCGTAGGACGTCTACCAATTAGGTAGACTGACGAAATATTTAACGCCACGGAAACGTGTTATATAAATAAATAAATATTAGGAGATATCTTACACACGGTCTCTGACCCCAAACTAAGGAAAGCTTGTAATATGGCTGCCAGAGACTGATTTACTACATATTTAAATAGGTACATACTTATTTGGATAGTACCTAAATAACATCCAGACAAAGAACAAACACATATGTTCATCGCATAAATGCTTGCCCTGGGTAGAGATTGAACCCATGCCTTTTTGATCCAGAAGACAAGGTCACTAACCACTGAGCCACCGAGGCAGTCAGAATGCAAGTCGCCGAAAAACTATGTCCAACGGTGAACGTCTTACGGCTAATGGGTAGTACTTACGTGGAACTGGGTAAGCGTACTGATCCGGGTGTCGCGAGATAAGGGTGTTCTTTATATGGCGACGACCGACGCCGTGAGCGCCCAGCAGCACTAGCGTTTTTCTTTGGAACGCTGGAAAATTAAAAATAGCTTATAAGTTTATATCAATGACCTTGTAAATATTATGCCAGACTGGAGTTACAAAAGTTTATTTGCAGACGAGACGCATGTGGGAATCATAATTATAAATCTATACTAATATCATAAAGCTGAAGAGTTTGTTTGTTTGTTTGAACGCGCTAATCTCAGGAATCATTGGTCCGATTTGAAAAATTATTTCAGTGTTGGATAGTACATTTATCGAGGAAGGCTATAGGCTATAACTCTGGAAGTCGCGGGCACTGCTAGTTTTTTTTAACAAAAACATATCTTTTATTTACAAGCTTTTGAGATCCTGGATACCATGTAGCAGCAGAGTGCTAGCCAAGACAAGTAAAACGAACCCTAACACGACCGGTTTATCTTGTACAGTACAAGAGTTCCTATGGCCACCTTACGACTTCATCGTCAGATCAGCTCTATGATACCATATTATTGCATTGGCACGCGATATACATATGCGTGCAAAATTTTAGCTCAATCGGAAACCGGGAAGTTGGTCAATTTTAACTTGCAAGATTCCACCCGAACTTACATTCATACAACAGTACATCCATTGCAAGTTGAATAAAAGCTTTTAAAATAGCTTGACAAATTGGGACACTTTGTAGTTATAAGACTCATCGTAAATGCTTACGAAATATGAATGTAAGCAAAGTACTTAATTATTTATTTTATGCCTCCGTTAAATTCTATTATTTTTTTTTACAATTGTAACAACCTTGTTTATAACGTTTAGTATTATAGTAGACTGTTATAGTCTGACCGTTTAACTGAGTCCTCGCCTGCGCGGTACAGAGGCGCGGGGGTAGACGACAAAGGGGACTGAGACAGGTGCGAGCGGCGGAGGACTCAGTTAAACGGTCAGACTATAGTGTTATTTGCATTTTTAGTAAATACATTGAATTAAATTTATATAATTTATCTCGACCAAAAAGTAGCGAGCTAACGATTTTGCTGACTATTTCATTAACTATTTTTTTCACTGAAATTTTCGTCAACTTTCAGTTGTTCGATGTTATTGTACAGATTGTTTTATAATCAAAAAACTGGCAACAAACAAACAACAGAAATATGAGGTAAAATCTGAATAATAAAATAATACAGACGAATTGAGAAACACCTTTTTTTTGGAAGTCGGTTGGAAAAAGTATAGGTACTAGGTACTTACAGGGCAGTTTCACGACTTCTTCATAAGTGACGACATCGAGTTGATCAAACACTGCATTGTGTTTTGCTAAGTATTTGTCCTTCGATTGCTTCTTTTTGCGGCCGAAGATCGAACAATTGACTGGAACAATAATTTTAAACATTCATTCAATAAATGGAAATTTGAAAAATTACTTTAGTGGTTATTTACTTAGCTTTTAGAATTTCTTTTTAAACTAGTAACTACACCTTGTGTATTTTAGGCAATAGAGTTATTAATTAGGCAATAATATTTAACAGTTCTAATCATGCAGATTTCAATATCTACGTGCTTTCCAGACACTTGTGCAGAAAAGTTTGGAACCGATTTCCAAAGCTTTAAAAATTAATCGTAGTATTAAAAGCATCCTTATTGCGTAATTTTCCCGATATTGACCATCTTTACAATAGCAACAGACAGTACAAACTGAGTTTTAAAACACCTGTATAAAATAGAAAATGAATAACGCCATCAAGAAAATTATCATGCCAGGATACAAAAATTGTAATTTAATTTAAAACAACAAATTGGAAAAGTTAAAATATTGAAATTAAAAATTATTTTGTGCGAAGCGCACTGCAATTATGTGCCATAATAATAGGTTATCGTTGTCTGTATTCCTTTTAAAGTAAGTATTTAAATATGAAGATATCTATAAAAGATCGCAGTTAAAATAATACAAAAGAAGCCAAAATAGAACATTGCAGATTACTACATAAGTTCCTAAACTTAAAATACATCAAAACTGAACACAGACAAAATATTATCTAAACAACAATAGCAGTCAACGAGCTCGAACAAGATTTCATAGTCATCATGAATAGCCTTATACAAGGTGTACCTATTACTAGATGCCGGACATAATATTCTAGCACATGATTATACTTATGAATATAACCAACTTTTACTTTACGAGGATAACTAAGAACTCGAAAAACAGTACGAGTAAAAAGTTCATTGACTTGATGACAAAATGTATGGAAGGGATGTTTTTTCGATTACCTACAGTGACCAGAGTCAACACTAATCGCAAAAGATATGCAAATCGCAATCGCAAAAAAATTACCTCAGTGATCAAAAATAGCTGTTTTATACATTTTGTCGTAAATTTGCTGGCTCGCGACCGCCCAGCCTAGCGAAATAGGTTTTGGTTCGGTGTTTTCTCCCGGACAATTCGATTTCACCGCCTAGCAGTGCCGGTCGATTCCAGCCCGCTTATATGTGTAGCAAGCCTAACATCTTTTGACCCAAAACTCCACTAAAGCGGGGCAAAGTTGTGCGGAGACGTTGTAGTCCGTGACTAGGATAAATGTAATATTTTTTAAGTGGGAAACCAAACAATTGATTAGGTTGAATCACACCTAAGGGTGTCAACTAAAGCTCCACAAAAGCCCATTCCTCACCACCGCTGACATACATAATGGTTCTGCGCAACCACTCGCTTCGTGTTCACATACATTAAGTTTCAATCATATTATACCGAGCGGAGTTTCTGTTTATTTTTTCTCTAAGCAAATATCATGCTCACATACTGCTCCACGCACCGCTTTGGCAGAGCCTGGGCTTTTGTGTTTGACTTTCATCATGACTAAGAAATTGGAAACTTAGTGCACAATATTGCCGAGGCGTTTTGTTTATGGAATGAACTCTACAGTCAACTTTTTGATCTCAATGGGCTTGGAGGACATAGAACAGGCAGATTCAGAATACGTATGCAGCAGCTTTGCCTTGTTCTAAGTTTGAGACTTGTGAATATGAGATTGAATTTCGAGATTGAAATTGCCAAATAATAAACTTCACTATAATTCAGCCCATGACATTTACTAAAGCTTATTCAGACATGAGTAGTGTCCACACTACCGTTACAGAATACAGATAGCGGCAATTCATGAGGGATCCGCCGCGGTGTCTTGTACGAAGTCAAAGTGAAGAAACTTTGTATAGAACCATAGCATTATCGCCTACCCGCTCTGGTTTTGCTACCGCAGCCAGTAGCAAAAAAACGCTTAAGTCTGGATAAGTTTAGTAAAATACCGAAACATCTTAAACATGCCGAATCAAAATTCCCGACGCCTGCAAAGTTAGCGACAAACTGCGCAAAACCCAATGCTCGCGCAGCTGTTAGGATTAGACTTTGCGCAGCTTGTAACTAACCTCATAACCGCCAAGAAGTTTGCTTCAGCTTATACGTCACCATTTGCTGCAAAAAGAGCAAACATACTTTTGAATTACGTTGATGGTGTCCTCACTTGTAGTTGTACCACCTGTTCTCAAACTTACACCGCTAAAATTGGTTACTTCAGTCATATGAGGACCCATCAACTAACCTAACAAGAAACTATGCTGTCGCTGTGGCCGAAAACGGCCTGGAAGTCATCATCATCCGCTGCCCATTGAGATCTCAAAAGCGTTGAAGCGACAAGTTATGTCATTACCTGTATTCTCACAACCATCCGTGTGCGACACGCATCCCTCTGTCCAGCGGCACAACAACGTTACAACATGTTTCATGCATCAGGTTTGGGCACTACGTGTATGACGGGATCATTGGGAAATGTTGCTTCAAATATTATCCACACACGGAAGTTAATACACAATTTTACAGTGTTTTTTGTCTAAAGAATTGCGTTGACTGAAACATGCCGCTAAGCCGTAGTCGCCTAGCAACGTGCTCGTTACAATCGTGGAGCTGAGGCTGCAAATCCTGCTTCCGTACCAAAGAATTCTTTAGAAATTATGTACGGATTTTCAAACCACTAGCTTTTCGGTGAAGGAAAACATCGTGAGACAACTGTAGAATGAATTCGATGGCGATTGTTCGTATTTATATTATCATTTTGAAGCCATGATGGTCTTGTGCTAGTTACACCCGCCTTACAATCGTGAGAGCGTGGGTTCAAATCCCGGTCTCGTGTACTAATGAATTTCTTCGAATTTATATACGGAATATCACACTACTGGCTTTTCAGTGAAGGAAAACATCGTGAGGCAGTCCGTAGAAAAAAATCGATGGCGTATGAGAATCCACTAGCCCACACTGGACTAGCGTGGTGGATATGGCTCAATCACCCATCGTGAGGCCTACGTCCTGCAGTGGACTATTAAAAAGGCTGGAACAGTACAGTATAGTTATCATATTTTACCGTAAATTGTGTGTACTAATGCGTTTATCTGTTTTGAACTTGTATTTATAGCACGCTGGGATTTCCATATTTGACAATTATTTTAGTGTAAGCTGAGTTTTGCATTTCAAATCTAAGTTTGAAAGAACATTTCCCAAATCCAACAAATTCAAGGGGTTACACAAACTCCCTCACACAAAAAACTTCATTTGGAAATTCTAGCAAATTACATTTCGTTGTAATACAGTCTAGATCAACTAAAACAAATGATATTATAGATCAGAATTTTGAGTCAATTATGGATTACAAACGATAGGATTAGGGTCAACTTCACAGTATGGAAGAAATACCGTGCAAATTTAGAAGACGTTTTTCCGATTCTGACAACAATTTACTTAAACAAACAGGTTTTACAATATTGGGAGCTTGTATTACTCACAACATAAAGTTTACATACCAACAGCTTCATCCCATGATGGTAATGTTTGAAAGAGAAACAATGGTGTTAATGTAAATCAAAAGACTATCGATAAATGTTAATCAGTTCATGATAACAATCACAAAACATATCAAGCAGAAATAAACGAAGCGTAGCAGAAAGAGAACAGCTTTTTTGTCATGATATTACTAATTGGTAGGTACTTAATTATTTTGATAATTCACAAATTGAACAACGGCAATAATGCTAGGACAACATCAAACAAGGACATAACACTTCAATTCAAATTCTCTAATGATGACATTTAGATAATAATTATGAATTACTCAATTAACACAATACAGAATGAACGCTGTTAAATTGAGTGACGCATCCCAAACAAAATTAGTGCAAACAATTTTCAATAGATTTAGCAGTAGCTTTATAGTCACAAACTTGGGTTCAATTTGAAACTAGACAAATCATGGACGCAATAACAGCGCTCATGATTTTCACAAAACTTTAGAACATAAGACACTTGACAGTTCCTAAACAGCAAAATACTTACCTATATTGAGTGTTTTTACCTTGGTCGGTGTTAGAGCGTTCCGCCGCCGCGCAAGCAGCGCGCCACTCCTGAAGTTCCGGGCTTGGTATGAGACCAGCTGAACCACCGGAGGCATCTTTACGAGCTTGCCACCAGTGAGTGTCGTCTTTGCTTATAATCTGGAAAATTCAATTACAATAATGTAAATATTGAGGTGGCGATCTTGACTCATTTGAGAGGGGTTGGTAAGAAGTCGCGATGGATCGCGACTCATGGAAGGAAACGGGGGAGACCTTTGCTCAGGAGTGGGACAGAATAGGTTAAAAAATGTAAATATTAGCTTTTGCCCACAACTTCGCCCGCGTGGTGTTTTAATTTTTGTGCCATCCCATGGGAACATTTAATTTTTCTGGGATAGATTGCAACCTATGTCACTTTCCGCCTTTCAAACTATGTCCAGGCCAAAAATCAAGTCAATCCGTTGCTCCATTAAGCGTGAAAGAGGAACAAACCAATAAATCAACAAACACTAAACACACTTTCGGATTTATCATAAATCCAAAAGTGTGTCTGTTGATTTATTTTACTTAGTTAGGATTCGCCAATAATAAGATTTCTACGTTAACAAGATACGAAAAATGAAATTTACCTGTAGAATGTCTCCGATATTGAATGCAATCCCAGCTTGAGCGCACGGTATCAACTCATCTTCCAACGGATCATAATCAAATTGCGCTCTCACAAATATCTGTAAAATGTACATAAATTTGAATCCCGCAGAAATCCAGCATTTGACAGCAGAACCGAAAGCTTTCAGAACAACAAAGTTGGAGTACAAATGCGATACGGGATGTAAACATGACGGGGACATGTAGATGAAAATGAATATTTTATACCGAGCCTTAAAACGTTACGTGAATGATACGAAATGTGTTGATTTGTTTGATGTATGCAAGATTATCATGAGAGTGACTGAATAATGTAAGCGATAATTTTGATTGCTGTAGTCGAAAGTAGAAAACTAAAAATAATAAAAGTGAGCGTGATTCAGAAGTGGATGTAGTGAAGCGATGACAAAAGAACAACAAGCGCACAGAAACGGAGGAGACCGCGGGAACGCGTAGCCATGCCCAGGTACAGGACTATATGTACAAACATAAAAACAACATTTAACACAACATAAAAACATAAAGTAGCAAAGGGTCTGGTCTCGCTACTTACTAGCACGGGCGAAGGCTTTATCCGGAAAAGCTAGTTAGAACAAAAATACCAAAATTTAATTTCTGTTTTAAGGCACCAATTGGATTCTGCTTTAGGGACAAGCATTTTACTTGTGAGTTGTGTGTATTTGTGTGCGCTTGTCGACTTTTCTCGTGTCGTTTTCTGTGTGCGTTCAAAAACAAGCGTTAGATCACACTACTACGCTAATGTTAATCAAAACTTTGTATTTGTCAATAAAGTCTAATTTATTGATATTGTTAAATCAAACAACATTAAAATCACCTACTAGTGTTAGTTTCGAAAACTACAACTACCATTTTTTGAAACGATATTTTACAAACTTTGATTTGTTCAGGCATAGTATATCGAATGGGCACGTCTCCATAAAACTGAAGTAAATACGAGGGGCAGGCAATAAAATAGTGAAATATTACCTCGCACGGCGGCGGAGCTGATCGGTACGATGGTACGATCTTGAATGTGACAGACCCTCGCGCTTCTCGCTGGAAATCGTCGGAAAATTACATTTTACTCAATATCACATAGAGACGACATATTTGATTGGTGGTGCATCGGACATAAAAAAGTTTAGCGTTGTATCTTCTAGTAATAAATAACAGTTACAATAATTATTTTTTTTTTTGGCGAAAATTGCATAACCGACTTCAACAGTGTACAGAATGCGAAAAGTGCGCACGAATGTATCATCGATGTAGTACTAATTTCCACATAAGTGTTGATTTTTCAAAAATGACTCATTCGATTTCGATAAAAATTTAATGAGTCCATTTCTGAAGTATCTACCAAACAAAAAAAAAGAATCATCAAAATTGATTTATTATTGGCGGAGTACTCGCGGAACATACATTCAAAAAAACATACAGTCGAATTGAGAACCTCATTTTTTTAATTCTGTTAATAACATTTACAAAAAAAAAATGTACGTAAACACATTGAATGCCATGTCAGCCACTGTCTTTTATGACAGATTATTACATTCAGATGATTACTGGGCCGTATGCTACATCCGTTGACCTTCGTGTGGGGGTTGGTGGATTTACAAATAGTCTTGTTGCAGATCTATAGTGGATACTTCTTTCCAGGCTTTCCAGCAGTGTACGTGGTACGGTTAAAGATTTATTGAATCTAATGAATACGTGGGTACTTTTTCACTGCTAAAGTGGACAGATGGTCTCATCAAGACCGATCACTCTGGATGCAAGTCGATTCCAACCGGTCTTATGGGAGACCAATGGGGGAGGCCTATGTCCAGCAGTGGATGTCATATGACTAATAGATGGATGGATGGAATCAAAACAAGGCATACGTATAAGCATTGCCATTCAGCGTGGCAATGCTGCCAGTATGCTGGGCACGCTGCCAACAGGCAGTGCGCTCAAGCATTTGGATTATCTTTAGACCTTTAAGTGTCTGTGTTGTGGATGATCCAATTGCTTTTTATGTAGTAGTAGTTTTAGTTTAAGAAGTATTGTTTTTGCTGTAGTTAATAAAGACATACCAGCATCCGCTGCAACTGCGCGACAGATTGGTTCGCTACCGGCGTCCCGTTTATCTCTTTGATCTCGTCGCCGACGTGAAGCGTGGCTTGCCGGTGGATCATGCCGCCGTGCATGATGCGGGCCACGATGCAGCGCCCGTCGTCCGCCAGCTTCAGCGTTATGCCCTGGAAATAAAGGTTAGAATCGCGTGAGACTAATATGTCAATCATTACATGTTGAATCGTGGCTAGGCGACTGTTTTCTGGTTGACTGGTTGAACGTCAGTACACTTTAAAGGATTTGGCACACCGAATGCGTTCTGCGGTCTGCAGTCAGAGCCCTTAGTCCAGGTTTTGCGTAGTTTACTTAAACTTTCGCGTTCACGTGTGGCTTCATATATTTTGGTTAGTTCTTCCTCGTTTCCGCCAGGGGCGCTGTACAAAAATGTATAGAGCCATACGGAAACAGCTGTAGTTTCAATTTACCTACGTGTAAACCTAGACTAACCCTTCAGGTCAAATTGAAAGCAGCCCGCATTATGTGTGGACAACCTTGTCGGTCAGGGCAATCTGTCGAATCGATGTGCGCGTCTTTTGCAAGCAGTACAAAACACACAGGATAAATTCTCTCTAAATACAGAACTAAGCCCAACATGTTCAAAGCAACGCAAGCTCTAAGCAAGTCCAGACTATCAAAGCTCTAATCCCGACGTCACCGATTGAATTTACACTGGCCATTGATCTGAAACGATTCCTTGCACGCAACTACACAATGGGCCTTTGAAATAGGATAATTCCGGAAGGATAGATTTACAGAGGTGTTGATACCGTTCTCTTAACATGATGTATATTTTATGTACGAAGTGTTTGTATTTCGTACTAGCTCTCCTTGGAACTGGATAGTCCACAGGTCACTGAAGGTTTAGAGAAAATCTAAATATTCAAGCTCACTGTTAATTGGCAGCGTGCCTTATATGCCGGCAATAGAAAGAGCTTCTTTTACATTGCCACTGACAGCATTGTTTTTATTACTGTTACGAGATGGGTTCTTGGATAATCAGTTAAAACGCCGATTGTTCACTTTGCACTTTATTGCACAAAATCACAGTACACACGACACAACTGGTTCGCACAACTCTTCACACTGGCACTGATATTCACACAACTAGTCACTTCACAATCACTGGTACCACACTTGAACACGAGATGTTTTCGCTCCGGTATAAAACGCGATAACTGCCACGAACGAAAACCATCGCCCTATTTATATCGGAACAAGGGTTTTCTAGAAATCTGTAGAATATTCGGTGCCATTGTGACTTACAAAGTAAACAAGTGTAAAGTTCGAGAATCCCTATTGTTCTCAATTATTACGAAAACACCAAAAAAAAAATCTAACAAACAACAAACAATAGACGCGACACAAAGACCGGTGCCGCCTGAGTCATAAAACCATAAATCTCGCGATTTACACTCGCCGCCCGTAATTACCGTGCGCGGCGCGGTTTACTGCATAACACTACCTCCTCCCAAGACATGCTCGTCCCGAGCATCGTTGCACCCGTGATATCGTGCCAATCGATCCACGTGAACTATCTTGGGGGCACCTCGATGTCCTTTCTGTATGCGGAACGTCACGTCGTTGATCTTGGTCACCACTCGGTACGGTCCATCCCATTTGGCTTGTAGCTTTGGAGACTTCCCTTTACTGCGTATGGGGTTGTGCAGCCATACCATCGAGCCTTCCTCGAACCCAGGATTGTTAGCCCTTCTGTCGTATCGAGTCTTCATTCTTTCAGATGCTTGCTGGCCATGCTCTCTAATGTGCTCATAGATGTCGTTCATCTTGTTCCGGAGGTCACTGGCGTACTCAGTTATGGGTCGTGGAGAATCCGGTGGAATGCCAGTTATTAAGTCGGCTGGTAACCGTAATTCACGTCCGAAATTGGCAAAAGCGGGAGTGACATTGGTGCTCTCATGAACAGCACTTCGGTATGACAACAAAAATGGCTGGATATGCTTGTCCCAATCCCGTTGTTTGCTTCCGACTACTTTTGCCAGGTATCTCTCCAGAGTTTGGTTGAATCGCTCCACCATTCCATCTGATTGCGGGTGGTAAGACGTTGTCCTTGTTTTGTGTGCACCCATTATTCGGCACGTCTCTTGAAACAGCTGAGATTCAAAATTTCTTCCTTGGTCACTGTGGATTTCCAATGGTACTCCAAATCGACAGAATACTTCATGCACCAATTTGTCTGCTATCGTCGATGCCTCTTGGTTCGGAATTGCGAAGACTTCCGGCCACTTGGTGAAGTAATCCATGACGACAAGGAAGTACTTGTTGCCACTTTCGCTCACAGGAAATGGTCCGGCCACATCCAGCGCGATTCGTTCCCATGGTGCTCCAACATTATACAGCTTTAATGCTCCTCTGCTGCGGGTATGTGGACCTTTCACTGATGCACAGCTCGTACATTTCCGTACCCAGTCTTCTACGTCATCTCTGCAGTTGATCCAGTAAAACCTTTCTCGAACTTTCAAGAGTGTCCGTTTCACACCCAGATGTCCTCCCGAAAACCCTTCGTGGTACAGCTTCAAAACTTCAGGTACTTTTGCTCTGGGTACAATCATTTGGAGATGGCATTGGTTGCCTCGAGCGTTTTCCCATTTTCGGCAGAGAAGTCCCTCTTGAAGCACCAGACTATCCCATTGCGCCCAATAGCTCTTTGTCGTGACACTCATTGAAGCGATAGCACTCCAGTCTGGCTTAGGGGCATCTGATTCCATCCATTCAAGAATCGGCTTGATGTCGGCGTCTTCTTCTTGTGCAACCTGAAGGGTTTCTTTCCATTCGTCGCCGATGTCAGCTTTGAGCATTCTGACGGGCACTGAATCTTTCGACTCATGTCTTGAGCAATGCTTGCAGTCCTCTGAGCATGGCCTTCTTGACAGTGCGTCCGCGTTGCCATGAGATTTTCCACTGCGATGCTCCGTGGTGAAGTCAAACTCTTGTAGTTGCTCAATCCATCTTGCCACTTGGCCTTCGGGATCTTTAAACTGTAGTAGCCACTTAAGAGCAGCGTGGTCAGTCCTCAGATGAAATTTTCGCCCGAGCAGGTACTTGCTAAAATGTCGCAATGTCTTCACCACTGCAAGTAGCTCTTTTCTGGTCACACAGTAGTTCCTTTCCGGCTTGGACAGGGATTTGCTGAAATACGCAATCACCACTTCTTGGTCTCCTTTCCTTTGTGACAGTACTCCTCCAATGCCGGTGTTGCTGGCGTCAGTGTCCACGACGAACTCGTTCTCTGTGTCCGGGAAGCCAAGAATAGGCGTATTACAAAGTCGCTTCTTTAGCTCTTGAAAAGCTGCGTCGCAATTTTCATCCCAGAGGAAGGGTCGTTTTTCCTCTGTCAGTCTATGCAACGCCTTGGCTATGTCAGCAAAGTTCTTCACGAATCGCCTGTAGTAGGAGCATAAACCCAAGAATGCTCTAACTTCCGTCTTGTCTTTTGGCACAGGCCAATCCTTGACAGCACTGACTTTTCCTGGATCCGTCTGTACGCCAGCTTCGGAAATCACATGTCCCAGGAAATTCACTTGCCTCTTGAAGAAGGAACATTTCTTCGGACTCAGCTTGAGATTGGCTGCGCGAATCTTAGTCAATACTCGTTCCAGGTTTTGCAGATGGTCTTCGAAGGTTTTTCCCACAATTATGATGTCGTCCAAATAGACTAGGCATGCATCTCCAATCAGTCCCGCGAGCACTAACTCCATTAGTCTTTCGAACGTAGCGGGCGCGTTGCATAATCCAAACGGCATCACGTTGAATTGCCACAGGCCTTTTCCCGTCGAAAATGCGGTCTTCTCTTTATCTTTAGGATCTATTTCCACTTGCCAGTATCCGCTCTTCAAGTCCAGCGTAGTGAACCACTTCATACCTGTCAGTGTATCTAACGTGTCATCAATCCTCGGCAAAGGATAGCTGTCTTTCTTCGTTACGTCGTTGAGTCGTCGATAATCAACGCAGAACCGCATACTGCCATCCTTCTTTTTCACTAGAACCACTGGCGAGCACCACGGACTGGATGAAGGTTCTATCACACCATTGCGTGCCATGTCTTCGATCATTGACTCAACTTCTTTTTCTCGAGCCACTGGTATCCTTCTTGGCCGCTGTCGAATCGGTGACACGCTTCCTGTATTTATTGTGTGCTTCACTAATCCAGTCTTCCCGTTGACAGCATCATCGAGAGCAAATATGTCAGTGTAGCGCTGCAGCATCTTCTTTGCCATCAGAAGTTCTCTTTCGGTCAGGTCTTTACGGGAGTCTTCCAATAGCGTTGACACTGTGTAACTCCCAGCACAGTTGTATTTCTCCTTTGGTTGTTCTTGGCATCTGCGCATCCAGTCTACTTCTTCACAAGTACCCATTGGGGTTCCTCCTTTGATGAGTTGTTCCTCGTTACTTGTGTTGAGAACACGCACCACAGCGGTATTAGTAGTCTTCACCAGAGTTCGGGCCAATAACCATGGTTGATCACCCTCCGACTGTTCTATTAGCACACATCGTCGTTGATGTCCCAACTTCGGCGGTAATCTAACTGCCACAATGGTCTCCGATCTAGGTGGAAGAACTGCGGGACAATTCTGTCAACCGATCTCGTCACCGAAGTGATACGCTCCCGAACCCCGCTCGCTTTTCTGACAGTTTTAATGGCTCAAAGCTGTCAAAAAAACGAGAGAAGCTCAAGAACGCGTCACCTCAGCAACGAGATTGGTTAACAGAATTGCCCCGCTGTTCTCTGCAGACAATAAACCTTTCCTGATGTGGCGCCTTCCATGAAGATTTCTTCTCTTCCACACTTCAAGATTCCTTGGTTGACGTCTATCTCGCAATGATGTTCCCGCATGAAGTCAAGACCCAGAATGCAATCGTCGACTATATTAGCCACAATGACTTTGTGTTGGAAAGTTTTCTCACCCAACTTTAACTCCACCAGCTTCTCTCCTCGGACGGATATGTGCTGGCCGGTCGCTGTCAGAAGTTGAACTGTTTTGCAGCTTTCGAAGTTCGGAAGAAAGCGCTTAGCCAGTCGGAAACTGATGACAGTGCGAGAAGCTCCTGTATCCAATGTCAGCTTGCAAGAAGTTCCATTGATGGCACCATTGATGATCAAGCTGTTCCCATCGTGAGCTTGTGAGATCAAAATCTTTGGCTTTTCTGGCCCGGATAACACTCGCCATTTTCCGCTTTCTTCAGCAGGTCGTTTATTCCTCCATAGTGAATGCGTTGCCTCGCGATCCTTCCGTTCTTCCAATAGTCGATCGTTCCTGGTTCGGCATGGCTTTGGGCAATTCTGCCATAAATGGCCTCTCTCTTCACAGTTGTAGCATCTTGGACCAAACCTCGTACGATGTGACGCTTCTTTAACTTCCTTTATGTGTTGAACATCTCTCGCTGGATTTCGTACAGCTTCCACTTCCAAGGCTTGGGCCAAAGCTTCCTTTAGGGTTTTATGATGCCCGAGTTTCACTGCAGTTCTAACTTCGAAGTCTGCTATCCCGTTAGAAAACGCTTCCACTAGATGCTCGTCGTTGGGTAACGGTGCTGACTGATAAGCCTTCCGGAACAGTTTCTCCACTTCGACAGCCCACTGCTGAAGACTTTCGTTGCGACGTTGCACCCTGTTCTTTAACTGCGCTCTGTACACGCGCTCCAGGTGCTCATCACCGTAGCGACTCTCCAACATTTCCATCAATTTATCGTAGGTCACTTCCTTGCCCACGGCATCAAGAATACTCAGGGCTTCGTCGCGAAGGCTCATGATGAGGGCGTTCTTGGCTTGGTCCTTGTTCCATCCATTGGTTTGAACGGCGGCGTCAAATTGAATTTTGTAGGCTGACCATGACGATGTCCCATCGAAAGGCGTCACTTTAAGCTTCTGAGAGGCTGGCGAGAAGATTGTAGGTGCAACGGTTCCGCCTCCAGACTTGATAACTTTCAACGTCCTCCTCACATCGGCG
This sequence comes from Hypomecis atomaria, assembly GCA_964007245.1. Taxonomy (NCBI): domain Eukaryota; kingdom Metazoa; phylum Arthropoda; class Insecta; order Lepidoptera; family Geometridae; genus Hypomecis; species Hypomecis atomaria. The sequence goes on along the minus strand of OZ023285.1, from coordinate 18,279,743 downwards.
ATTTGAGTTTCCGCTTCGACAATACGGGATTCGTGCTCCTTTACGCTGGTATCAAGCTGCTTGACCGTGTCCTTGACCTCTTTTATCTCTTTGCCCAAAGTCGTCTGCAAGCTTGAAAGCAGTTCTTCTTTTTGACGAGCCTGTTCTTCTCTGTTGCGGTCCAATTTTTCTTCCAGCTGGCGAATATGGTTCTCGTTGTGGCGGGCCTGTTCTTCTCTGTTGCGGTCTAATTTGTCTTCTAGCTGACGAGTCATAGACTGCATCATTGACATCAATGCCGCCATATCAAATGCCGCAGGAACCGCTGGTGCCGTTGCAGGTGCCACAGCAGGTGCTTCCGAGTGCCTGGGTGGGTCCTCGTCGTTGGTTGCCTCGGACTCGCTGGCTTCCATTAACAGCAAATCGTTTCCGAAGCGTCGTTGGTCGACCTCCTCCCGGCGGCGCTCCTGCTCCTCTTGTCGGCGCGCTTCCTCCTGTCGGTGCTGACTCCTTGTGCGAGGTGTCTCGTCGTCGTATGGCGTTACCGGCATTTTCAATTATCCATCCTTCTGACACCAAATGTTACGAGATGGGTTCTTGGATAATCAGTTAAAACGCCGATTGTTCACTTTGCACTTTATTGCACAAAATCACAGTACACACGACACAACTGGTTCGCACAACTCTTCACACTGGCACTGATATTCACACAACTAGTCACTTCACAATCACTGGTACCGCACTTGAACACGAGATGTTTTCGCTCCGGTATAAAACGCGATAACTGCCACGAACGAAAACCATCGCCCTATTTATATCGGAACAAGGGTTTTCTAGAAATCTGTAGAATATTCGGTGCCATTGTGACTTACAAAGTAAACAAGTGTAAAGTTCGAGAATCCCTATTGTTCTCAATTATTACGAAAACACCAAAAAAAAAATCTAACAAACAACAAACAATAGACGCGACACAAAGACCGGTGCCGCCTGAGTCATAAAACCATAAATCTCGCGATTTACACTCGCCGCCCGTAATTACCGTGCGCGGCGCGGTTTACTGCATAACATTACTTTAGAGTAGGTAATTTCTTCTGCATGTATTAAGTTCGTATAAGCTGGATGGCTACCCCTGGTGTCAGAGTTTTAAGCCGTCTGAAGGACTCTGACTAAACTGACATGGCTAAACGGTTAAAACAACCGGGACCTACAATTTAACGTGTCATCCGAGACACGGTAGCGCTCATTTGTAAATGCGGTTACCCATCCGAAGACTGACCGTGTTGAACATTGCTTAACTTATATGATCACTAACGAACACCTAGTCAAATTACGCTATATGCGCGACTTTTGCAAGCTTATAAATTGCAAACAGTACAAAACACACAAGATAAATTCTCTCTAAACACAGAACTAAGGCCAACGTGTTCAAAGCAACGCAAGCTCTAAGCAAGTCCAGACTATCAAAGCTCTAATCCCGACGTCACCGATTGAATTTACACTGGCCATTGATCTGAAACGATTCCTCGCACGCAACTACACAATGAGCCTTTGATATAGGATAATTCCGGAAGGATAGATTTACAGAGGTGTTGATACGGTTCCCTTCACAATAGGATCGTTTATGAAGGGATAAAGGAGAGTATTTCACAATTATGAAGGCGTTTAGGGTTCTTGTTTGTATGTACTGTTTGTCTCTGATTGAAGGGATAAATGCTTTTTTAGGGTTCCGTACCCAAAGGGTAAAAACGGGACCCTATTACTAAGACTCCGATGTCTGTCTGTCTGTCTGTCACCAGGCTGTATCTCATGAACAGCTAGAACGTTGAAATTTTTACAGATGATTTCTGTTGCCGCTATAACAACAAATACTAAAAACAGAAATAAATAAATATTTGAGGGGAGCTTCCATACAACAAACTTGAATATTGAGCCATCGCTATCGCTCGATATTTTTAACATATAATATCGCTCGATAGTTTTAACGGTAACATGTAAACGCTTGAAATATTTACAGAAGATTTAATTATATGTTTATTTCGATAATTATTTATTTAATTAAAGTAAATTAAATAGGTATTTAAGGGGGACTCCATTACAGTACGGAACCCTTCGTGGGCGAGTTCGACTCGCACTTGGCTTATTTGATTAAAATTCAGTTATTTACAGTTTCTTATGGGATTTGTACAGCAGCAAGTTAGCGGTTTTAATATGTTACAAAACTGTTGTTTACGTTAACTCTATCGAACTCGTAAAAATCTCGAGAAACTTGTACCATAAGTATCAAGTAGCGATAAGGTTAGATGTTACTCGTAAGTATTGTTTCCTTGGTTTATAAACTCTACAATACTCAAGTAGAGTATTCCATTAAATACTGCATTAAAAATGTTTGTTGATAGCTTCATTTTCAAGCAGCCAGTTTTCAGAAAGTGTATGGTAAAGATGGGAAGAAAAAAAATGTTGTTTCGTCTTTTGTTTACGTACCTACCTAATATAGATAATGTTTTCTACTGCATATTTTTGTTGTATTTAAAGTTTATCAGTACCTGAAATGCCTTTTAAGTGTAAAACTCGTTAGTCGCGGACAATAAGACCCAATTTAGCCAGTCTCCTTTCAAATTCGCCGAAACCTCTTAAAAGTTAAGTGGGACAAAGGTAAAAAAATCTAAGTTTGGACTTTTATTTCAGAGTCAACTCCATAGTAGTGTATTCATTTTAGATTGTAACTTTACTTACTAGTAGGTAATATGTATTGCATAGGTAGGGTAGACGCACCGGTTGTGGCCATCTTAGTATCATTTGTGACCACTTTGAATTTTAAGGATTAATAAGATAATTTATGTTAAAATAATATTTTTAAAGAAATTTTCAAACATTTAGATTCACACAAACAATGTTTATGGTATTCCATTGTTTATAATTTATCAATAATGCAATAATTATGACACCAAATGGCCACAACCGGTACAGTGGCCACAACCGGTACACGCACTATATAGCTATTTCCTTGTTTAGTAAGTTGTATCCTTTTACTTCAATACATAGTCTTTGTCAAGTTTTTAGGCACACAAAGTAGCGCAAACTACACAATTTTATATGGGATTTATACAACGTCTATTTTCCGATGATACTCGTGATTCGATAATCACGAGTAATTTACACACACACTAAGCCCGATTACAGAGGCGCCAGCGTAAATTAAATAGCAACCTAAAAAGCGTTCTCTCTATCGAATACCTTAAGTGAAAAAGAAACAGAACTATGCTATTTAGCTAATATAATTATGCTGGCGCCTCTGTAATCGGGCTTAATATTTCGCTATAACTCATAAAAATCTTAGACAAACCCATTCACCTCTTACAAAAAAAAAAACAAAACAATATACATACCTATTTAGTTAATAATAATAAAAGCCTTTATTTCGGATACTACAACATTTTGGACTTAAATAAACTAACTTATAACTAATCAGTATCCGTTGCTCTGGCTGAGCATAGGCCTCTTCCAACTTCTTCCACTCTTTTCTATCTCTGGCAATTCTTGGCCAAAGTTTACCGGCAATAGCCTTAAGATCGTTACTCCATCTTTTAAATTGGCCTCCTCGTTTTCTTTTGAACCCTTTCGGTTTATAATTAATTTGCTTCATTTCTCGATTCCTCGTTGTGACCTGACCATCTCCATTTATTCTTTTTTTTTATGAAAAGCGTAACATCTTGAATCTTTGTATTTTTCCGAATCAGCGTATTTCTGATTTTATCTGATTTTTTTCACGCTCAGCATACTTCTCTCCATTGATCGCTGACAGACTTCCAGTTTCTTTAGGTGAGCTTTAGTCAAAGCCCAAGTTTGACATCTATACGTTAGAACTGGAAGAATGCAGGTATTATAAAGTTTTCTTTTTATTTTTACGCTAATTTCTTTGTTTTTCATAATTTCTTTAAAAGCCCAGTATCTTTTCCAAGCGCTTCCAATCCTAGTTTCAATTTCTTTAGTAGTTTGTTCTGAAGGTGAAATAACTTGGCCAAGATAAGTGTACTACTGCACATATTCTACCATTTTCCCGTCGATAGACGGGATCTATTTAGTTACCGATAAACAAATTTCATCAATTATTCATTGTTTTAAATTCCATTCCGATCCAGCATTAAATTTAAACCAAGGGTGAAAACACGACTACAATTTAAAACGAATAGTTTGCACAACGTGATATTGCTGTTGCCACTGAGAACCAATATCGATAAACGACTTTCAGTTAATATATTGGCGCAAATAGTGCCCATGAAATGATCCGACAACCATGACACGCCATTTATTTGTTGAAAATTTTGTTTGTGGATCCGATTACGAGACAATAGTGACGCAAAGAAACGACAAGATAGTAGCTTGGTTTAAGTAAACATTTTTTTCTATTTTGTAGGTAAATTGTTATAAGGTGAATATGAATTTTTAAAAGTCAGATTTGTTTAGAATACAGTCATGAAAATAGGAAAGTCAGATGTTGTGTGTGTGTTTAGAATACAGTCATGAAAATAGGACAACTATTTTCGCCGGATTTTTGACAGTGTACTGGTGAACGGTAGGCGTACCCACGAAGGGTGATTAGACTATTGCCGTCACGCTAGCCCAGTGCAGTTTAGTGGATTCACATAACGCATAGAATTTCTTCTAAGGACGTATGCAAGTTGCCTAACGCTGTTTTCTTTCACCGAAAACAGTGGAATGTAAAAGCCAAAGAAATCATTGGTATTGGGCTGGTTTTGCACCTTCGCTTCACATTTGTATGACGGGCCTATAGTCTATAGGCCGAATCATACAAGTCGGCAGATGTGAACTAACTGTAGCTAACTTTACATCCACCGGCTTGTATGATTCGTCCTATACCAAGGCTCCCAATGAGCAATTTTCGTGTTACAAGAAAAATGTCGCACTCCGGAATCCAGATAATTTTGGGCAACATAATGTACAAGCACACGATATGAATAGTCTGCTCTAGTCAACCCATAATCAATATTCTTGTGCAGAATTTATCATTGCTGTGTTATCTACATGCATAACATAACCTCCTTAGTAAATTAGTAATGTCTATGAGCGGTGACAGTAACGAATGGCTATAGGTAAGCATTAGCTTATCGGTTAGCTCTGATTGCGCGGTTACCAAAATTGATTATGGTTTTCGTGGTGATGATACGTTGTAATTGGCAACCAATAACCAGCTATTCAAACATGATTATTGACAATTCGAAATTCATGCTTAATCGAAAAAAAAAGCATAAAACACGCCCTCAAACTTATAGATTCGAATCTTTGGGACTGAATCTTTGACATAAAGTTTAATAATATAAACTTTATGATCCTGGAAATTACGTGCTTGATGTAAGCCGCTTCTAAACGGGCGTATTGAAATTCCGTGAGGAGGCAGTGCAACAGTGGACTTCCTACGCCAGATAGATGGATCTTGAAACTGCACCAGGCGTACGCCTCTTTTGACTGTGATGCATCTGTGTTCTAACTTCAAATTGGCTTTTCTTACATCTTGATTCATTTAGCATAGAAATATTACCAAAGACTCGACAGTATTCTCTTAGAACTGCATTAGGTGAGCTCTGGTCACGTTCTAGAACTCTGGTTTATTATCGTTATCGTCTTCTGGCGGCGTCGTGATGGAGCAACTATTCATGACGATTTGAACTGGCTTATCTATGTAACTATATAGACAATCCTTACCATATAGGCTCGCCAGTATTCTTCTGGAACTGCACCAGGCGCACTCTGGTCGCACGTTCTCGAACTCCGGTTCAGTGTCGTCTTCGTCTTATGGCGGCGGCGCGGTGGAACGCCCGTTGACTGGCGGGGACAGTATGAACTGACTTCTCTATGACCATGTAGATAATCCTTACCATAGGCTCGTTAGTATTCTTCTGGAACTACACCAGGCGCACTCTGGTCACGTTCTCGAACTCCGGTCAGTATCGTCTTCGTCTTCAGGCGGCGGCGCGGTGGAGCGCCTGTTGACTGGCGGGGACAGTATGAACTGACTTCTCTAAGGCTATGTAGAGAATCCTTACCATAGGCTCGTCAGTATTCTTCTGGAACTTCACCAGGCGCACTCTGGTCACGGTCTTGAACTCTGGTTCAGTGTCATCTTCGTCTTGTGGTGGCGGCGCGGTCGAGTGTCCTTTAACCAGCAGCGCGAGGCTCGGAGTGACTCCGAACCCTCTTCTTAACAGACTATGGTCTGATTTTTTACAATAAAATATATCATGAAAAGAATCCTTACCATAGGCTCGTCAGTATTATTCTGGAACTGCGCCAGGCGCACTCTGGTCACGTTCTTGAACTCCGGTTCAGTGTCGTCTTCGTCTTCTGGCGGCGGCGCGATGAAGCGCCCATTGCCCGATGGAATGAGGCCCGGAGCGACTATTAATGGGCCCTGATGCATTGAAAGCTCCGAAACCTTCTCTTGGTAGACTAAGGTCTGACCCTTTACCATAAAAATCATAAAAAGAATCCTTACCATGGGCTCGTCAGTATTCTTCTGGAACTGCACCAGGCGCACTCTGGTCACGTTCTCGAACTCCGGTTCAGTGTCGTCTTCGTCTTCTGGCGGCGGCGCGGTGGAGCGCCCGTTGACCGGCGGGGGCGAGGCCCGGAGCGACTCCTCGCCGTACACCTCGCGGGCGACCACATCGTGAGCTTGGAGTAGGGCCTGTAACAAAGGAAATCATGGATATAGTACTTGCAGGCATTAATTTCCTCCTTGCAAAAGTAATCTTGTAGAAGTAAGTCCCTGCTTCTATCGCACGGCTAGACAGACGCGACCAAAGCGTGATTCTTTTGTGGTGGACATCCCGCGCGTTAGAACCAAGCGTTTCGAGTCCACATATACGAACAGCCAGAATGTGGAACGCTTTGCATGAGTCTGTCTTACCGCTTAAGTACAATGTAGGTGTCTTCAAATCACGAGTAAATAGGTATCTTCTAGATAAGCGTGTTACACCCTAGACCGCATATCTGCTTAACACCAGGCAGTGTGTAGTCAAACGAAAACCTATATGAAATAAAAAAAAAAGTAAGAGAAACCACAAAGAGGTTTAGAATCGCGTGTTATGGAAGGTAATTGGGGAGACCTTTGTCCAACAATAAAGATGAGAACTAAAATGTCTTTCTAAACGGGGAGTTAATTTACAAGATCATAATGGAGATGTGAAAGCCCATGGAAATTCTAATGTCTTAGGTTGCTTCGATGTTTGTGACTGCATGGGAAAAGGACGAAGGGAATCTTGACTGATATGGATCCAGATTTGTCCATCACCAGACCCCTATTTAAGCAGAGGCACTGTCTATTAATTACGTAAAATGTTTAGTAGAGAAGGAAGAAAGAAGCAGCCGAATCAAATGTTCTTTGACTTTCATCGATATCTTCATTTTTAGGATTCCGTACCCAAAGGGTAAAAACGGGACCCTATTACTAAGACTTCGATGTCCGTCTGTCCGTCTGTCTGTCTGTCACCGGGCTGTATCTCATGAACCGTGATAGCTAGACAGCTGAAATTTTCACAGATGATGTATTTCTGTTGCCGCTATAACAACAAATACTAAAAACAGAATAACATTAATATTTAAGGGGGGCTCCCATACAACAAACTTCATTTTTAGGAGTATTTTTTCTCACTTTAAATAACGGCAAGAGGAATCGGGCTCCCATATGGTACGGAACCCTACGTGCGCGAGTCCGACTCGCACTTGGCCGATTTTTTGTTTTAAATCCCATAAGATGCTGGGAGGTCTGACTGACACGGGGTTTAGGGAATCTTTCAAAGCACATAACATTACCTACAATGTTTGATAATTCTGACGTTGGGTTATGGAGGGGTTGACCGTCTCAGGTAATTAACCCTTTCACTGCTGAAAACACACACGTCTGTGTTTTCGATTCTCACGCCCCGGGGCTACTACACACACCAGGCGTGTGCGGTAGCGTCTTCCCGCGCCTTGCGTGTGCGTTTTAGAATTAGCAGGCACCTTAAAAAAAGTACCTCAGCAGTGAAAGGGTTAACAGACGTCCCCCTATGACGCCGCCATCTCCACCCCGGTGACCAAGCCAGTCAAGGTAATAATAAATAATACCTAAACCTGCTAAGTACACACACAGCTCAGTACACATCGGCCAAATTCGGAATGGAATGGCTTTACCAGCTGCTGTGAGTTTATTGTTGGACTTTAGTATTACTTCGTGGAAATTGTAAATGCCTCATCTGAATTTCGAAAATGTATTTTCATTACTGAACCTAAAACACACTTAACCAATCACTATACTGCAACTTTTTGGAAATATTTTTCTAGCTCGTGGGCAATTCGCTAGCGATTTTCATTTGAATAGTTTTAGATGTTAGTCTCTGGTTCAGTTTGAGCTAACTTTAAATTTAATTTGAAAACTGGAGCATCGAAACAGCTCAGAGCTGGAAAAGGCTTTCACGTTATTCGAAACAGCTAGTTCTCGGTTGTATTCAAACGGATCACGAGTTCTCCAATCGAATAAACCAGTGTTTTTCAATCTTTTTGCCACACGACCTCTTTATAGCTAAATTATTTAAGCAGCCCTAGAAACTTTGTATACTTTCTTCATGCTCCATACAAAATAATGAATTGGCTCATCGCCTCCAACGTACATTTTAGTACCACTTTTTCACGAAATTATACAGTAGCTTGGAGAGTAAATGAATGGGCGTACACGAACGTCGCATCTTTAGTCTTTTGTCCCACTAACACTCTCATACAGGACCACAAGACATGATTGCAATGAATGAAATGAGTACCTACCTACTCAATAATAACTAATAACCAACTAGGTTTAACATTTGATTATACACAATGGTCAAAATCAAATGAAATGTTAGTGGTTTGAATCGAAATCTATAGTCCTTTTTATTATTGTTTGAGACCTGAGTGGGATTCGTGGGTTTCCTCCACCCCTTCTTCTTCGTAGTGTCAATGGTTCAAAGTAGTTAAATTATTTTCTCCCAATATTTGGCCACTGCGACCCCGCAAGGTGTAGCCTGGTGTAGATCTTCCATCGTGAAGGGGCTCGGACACTGTGGGCACTTAAGCAGGTTTCCTCCACCCCAATCAAGGCAAATATACAAATTGCCCATTCCACCACTAACTTATCTATTCGAAGAAGAAACAAAGTACGGGTCGACATTAACAACTGGCACTAAAAGTAGATAAAATGGTTTAACCCCTTTACTATACTAGGGGTGTTGGCGGTCACGACCCACAGTTTGAAAAGCCCTGGAATACACCATCAGAGAATCCAATTAACCGATTGTGTACCTCGGGGGTTAATTTGAAAAATGTTTTCACATTCGCATACGATTTTGAGGAGTTTTCAGACTGCGCTAAAGCGTACACACTACAAGTACTGTATCACTGCATTTTGCATATTTGCTTACCATACCGAACTTCCTTTGATATTGCGCTATAATGTTATTCGAAATTCGATTAAAAAATATATGCAAGCGTTTGCCATCAATCCAGTATTGGGTATCATACGAGTATTCGTCTATCTTATTCGCCTTGTTAAATAAATTTGTGAATTTCGCATAAAATGGTATTTGTTCTTCAATGTAACCAGATTTAATAGAAAACTGAAGTTTTGTAAAGGTACCAGGTATACGTTAGGTATGCCTATACATTAACTTATTATTTTTCTCCTTCAATACGGCCAAACGCCATGGGAATTTCGAGAACACATTAGTGTTCTCGAAATTCCCATATGGAAGAATATTAGTATTACAAATTTTATCGACAATCCCTACTTAATTTTTTTTAATACAAATAAAGCTACATTTGGCGACCGACTCGCCTGATGGGAAACGATGTTGTAGCCGAGGATAGATTATGTGGACCTAGAAGATACCTATTCACTCTTGCCTTACAAGTACTCCTAATGGTTATAATTATTTTGACTCCCTCGGTGGCTCAGTGGTTGGTAACCCTGACTCCTGAATCAAAGAGGCGTGGGTTCGATCCCCACCCAGGGCAAGCATTTATGTGATGAACATAGATGTTTGCTCTGTGGCTGGTTATTATTTAGGTACTATCTATACAAGTATGTATTTAAAATTATGTATTGTAGTATATCAGTCTCTGGCAACCAAATCACAAGCTTTGCAGTTTGGGGTCAGAAGCCGCGTGTAAGATGTCCCCTAATATTTATTTGATTTATTATTTAAGCTGTAGCGTGGTCTGAAAATGTCTCCATTTCACGTCTCAATGCCCCACTACAGCCGCGGACACAGCGGAATTTCGCAAATCGGGGCTGAAATGCGTTTCAGAACGACCATGTCTGTAATCCGCCCAAATGTGTCGGTAACCGCAATCACGAGTTTTCAATGGAAATACCTGGCACTTCATGGACTAGGTTAATGAGCTACCGGAACAAAGCGTGGGAGATTTTGTGCTTTACTAATTACATTTATTTATTAACCAACTTCCAAAAAATGATATATGATACGATGATTTTTTTCTTCTGTGGTGCCCAGAAGACGTTAAAAAATAAATGAGAATAATTCGGAGAATACAAGCCACTTACAACAGTTTACTGTTACTTAAAGAATACTTTATTTTAAAATGTGAAGCCCTAAACATAATTTATTGTTGTATCGATGTTTAAAATGTATTGTACCAGTATGGGCAGGCGTTAATTTCTGCCATAAAAAAGGCCTCTGCATACGTAACGAGATAATACCTCGGACGGGGCGTGAACGGGAACGGGACGTGACTGTCTCGTTCGAGACGGGAACGTGTTTTTAATGTATGCGTACCGTAACAGTGGTTCGGATCTAAACTGTTGTGAAGAAGGAAAGATGAATTATTCATTTCAAAAATTGGCTTTAATTGCTATTACTCTAGATGACGAAGTAGTTACAAACGTCCAACACTACTTTTCTCTCCGGAACGAACGGAGTGACTGTGCATACGTAGCGGAAACATGGACGGGACGGGGCACGCGCGGGGCGGGACGTGCTAAACAACGTTGGCGACGATATTTTTCCCGCCCCGTCAGTGCCACGTTCCCGTCCCGTCCGTTTCTCCATGACATATGCGCTTCCATATACATTTTGTATGAAACGATATTTCTAAAATTTCCCGTTCCGTCCCGTCCGTAAAAAAACCCGTCACGTGTGCAGCGGCCTAAAAGTCTCCGATGTACAGGTGCTCTAAGATTCGAATAGTTATCATTATATTTTTTACGTCTGCAAACTTTTATTCCACATTGAGAATATAAACCTAAGCCCAAAAAGTTATTTTCGAGTTCTTACAAAGTTAGGTCTGAAACATTCGAAATGTTGTTTTCTTTGAAGGCCTCGGAAATCTCTAGATCTTTGAGACTTGGAATTCGGACAAAAAATCCTCGTCCATTACGTTTAATGTTTATTACAGATAGTTCCCAGCTCTCGGCTAGCTATTAAATGAAGAGAAAAACATTTCTGATGTAATGATTCAGTCAGATGTTCGGTAGTTTTCTGGGCAAGATATATAGGTAAAAAAAATACTATGTAATTTGGTTCTCCTAGATTGTTTTCAACTAAACCTGTGTCTACGTCCTGTGTCTATGGTCCGTGGTCTGTTCAATAACCGCTGAGCTTAAATTAAGCCGCTGAGACCTAGGGTCGCGACGACCTTTGACGAATATAATTACCTAATAGTTTTGCTTTAAAATATCACTATATTTTGGTAGTTTTAAAAGATAATAAATTCGAGCTGAAAATTGGTAATAATTATGTATTATTTTTACGACTTGTGCCAAATTCTTCTACGGATTTTATCTGGTTCAATCTCAGCAGTTATGAAACGGACTATAGTTCAAGTCAAAGTCTATGCCTGCTCGAATGCTTGCCTCGTAGTCGTGAGTGAGTATGACGCATAGGGGCGGTGAATGAATTGACATGGTACTATTACCAAAGAATATATAATAATACTATTACTATGACTTTAGGGTTCAAAATAAAGTCCGCCTAAGAGACGTTTGAAGTATGTCCACCATTATTGTGAAATCGAATTTGACATTTGATCACTAGTTCAAGTGTCATTAATTGTGTCAAGATTACATAGCAGTTTCTATGCGTTTTCGACGCCTTGTTTGATCATGATCATGCATCGCAACTTTTTTACTTTATGTTATTTCTACTGTTTTTCATTATTCTGACGTATGACGTGGGTTCTAACCTCTGTCAACAACCAATGAGTTCATTGAAACTTATGTATCTCCTGAAGTTCACACCACTGGTTGCAAACCTGCGTCCGTAGATTGTATAGGGAAGGATTTATGTATAAAGTTTTCTTTCTGTTAATAAACATTTCTTTTTATATAGTAGGCACCTAAGTTAAAGTCTGTTCATCTTATTAGGCCCGCAGACCAAAAAAAAAATCAAGACAGAACGTCGTGAACAGACAAGTGAGGCCGGTTTTTATACATGTGATGAATGCTTGGGCATTGCGCCGCTATAGTTCGACTGACAAGCCAAGACGTAGTTTCGTAAAGTTTCGTTGTACGAGTTTGTGTGTGTCATTGTGTCTGTACACGGCGAGGCGTAGTTTTGCCGGCTTCAATTGTTCGTTCATAACATTCTGTCTTGATTTTTTAATTTGGTCTGAGATTAGGCCCTAGTAATATAAATAACTTTAGATCTAGATCTCTTTAGACTACGTCGAGACTGGGATGTACACAATACATATCTATTACTATTTTGATAAAATGTAATCTATTAAACACGTAATATCGTACTACTATTTACTTACGTAACATTGATAACACTTGATAAAAAAAATTTATGGCATTTCTATCAATTACTTCAGTGATAAGACCATGAACGCATAATACTTGTCGGTACTTATTTATCGATATTCTATATCTATACCTCCACGAGTGTTTTTATAATTAAAATAACTCATTAAGATTGTTTAATTATATTATCATCATGAAACAGCATTTCTACAGTATTTAGTCATTTTAAAAGCAACCTTACTCTCTTAGAATTAACATCTAGATTTATCCAAATCAATATGCTTATCTATCAGCTGATAAGTAAACAGAGTGACATCGTACTAAAAACAACCGCTACCACACACTTTACATCAATGCTTTCTCGGGGTCAGGCTTTTATCATGACCTTACATAATACAACAGATAATTCTTTACCAAAACATATAAAAACAGTGTTGTTAACAACCAAGACCTTAATTTGTTCGAATCTTCAGGAGCTTCAATTATCAAGTAAATAAAAATACATTAATATGCCAAAAGTGCTGAAATATTTCGATATTGGAGGTTTAGCGGAGTCAATAAGGTATATTTTGCATTACACTGGTCAAGAGTTTGAGGATGTGAGATATGACTTTAAGACATGGCCAATTAAAGAAGTAAAGGATGGTGAGTTTTAATATTTTCAGTCATGTATTTTTAAAATGAAATCTTCATATCTAAATTTCTCTGAGTTCGATTGAGTTTTCGACCAGAGTGTGTTACCAGTGATGACATATGAAACCAAAACGTCGTCTTTTACTGTGGGCCTTATTAATAAGCTCAAGATAGCCCAACGTGCTACATAGAGAGCTAAGCTCGGTGTCTCTCTGCAAGATCGAATCAGAAATGAGGAGATCCGTAGACGAACCAAAGTTACCGAACTTACCGACATAGCCCAGCGGATTAGCAAATTAAAGTGGCAATGGGCAGGGCGCATAGTTCGGAGAACAGATGGCCGATGGGGCCGTAAAGTTCTCGAACGGACTAGCAAGCGCGGCGTAGGACGTCCACCGACTAGGTGGACCGACGATATAATAACGATCGCAGGAACGCGCTGGATGCAGGCCGCTTCCAACCGGCCTTATTGGAAATCGATAGAGGAGCTATTTAAAACAGCTATTTTTTTTTTGTTGAGATATTTATCGGTTGGGCCCGTAGTATATTTACTAACTTTAACCGATAAATAAATATTGATAATTGTGAGCAAAGATTTGCCCTTTGCAAAGTACAGCTGTAATAGTACATTATGATATAAGTGCGGTAATTTTCAAAGCGCACGTATGTCATACGACGTTTTATAACATCGTATTTGCGAGGTAATTAATAAAACTGACTTTCTTATAAACGAATAAATCTTTACTTGTTCACAAATTAGCGATGCGCGCGCATTAACTTTTTTTAGGCAAAGGTACACAAACAGCCAGTATTACTAATAAATTAATATTAATTAATAATTAAAATTTTTGTTACAGATAAATGGTTGTAATTTATTGCCAAAATTAATTAAATTAAAGAATTAAATGTTTATTTATTATATTTTATCTCCCAAAGTTAATTTCATAAAATATTGACCACTTTTCTGACATAGAAACTCTTTGCTAAGATTTTAAAAAGTATCGTTCACTCGTGCGTTTTACATTACAATAACGCACAAGTGCGTAATGAAATACATTACGATATTGAAATTGGTGTAATTACAGACACTTTACGAGCAAATATGTTATAAATACACTTTATACGCTATCAATGTGTTAAAATAAAATCACGTCATCAAACATTTTTGTTCACTTTAATATGTACTCTTGTCTCGGCATTTTTTATAATGTAAAAACCGATGTTATTCCTATTGTTGCAGCCCTACCCTACGGCCAACTACCTATCTTCGAAGACGGAGACAAAGTCCTGAATCAATCTATAGGAATAGCAAGATACGTGTCAGTCAATACCGAGCTTATGCCAACAGATGTCTGGAAGCAAGCTCAGTTGGACTCTATTGTTCTCACCATCTATGATTTTCATAAGTGTAAGTCTTAATTAAATATGTTGCTATTTTTAGGGTTCCGTAGGTACCTCAAAAGAAAAAACCGAAACCCTTATAGGATCATTTTGTTGTCCGTCTGTGCGTATGTCAAGACCATTTATCTTGTGAACGCGTAAAGTTAACGAGTTGAAATTTAAACCATATACTTATATCTACGGTCTCTTGCAGTTGTGAAAACATCATACTTCTCAGATATCCAGAAAAAAGTTAGATCCGTTTATGTCGTACAAAACGCATATTTCGACACTCACAAGGGAATTAAAACCTATAGGGTACTTCCCGTTTACCTAGAAATATGAAATTCGGCAAGAAGCATTGTCTTAGAGTAAAGGACAAATGTAGGAATAAATCTAAATACATCACATTTTAAATTAAATGAAAAAAAGTAGGGCTTAAATTCTAGAAATGAGTAAAGCGAGTTAGTCGTATCATGTGGGGTATTATATGAAAGAGCTTTATTAGAACATGCTAAAACAGGTTTTTACTTATTTTTACGATTTGTGATTTTTGATTAATGACAAGAAAAAAATCGGTTAATAAAAGTCTAATAATATAATGCTTGTTCCTTTCAAGCTCACTACAGTGAACAATAAATAAAATTGTCAATAAGGCATCGTCACGTTAAGTTGAAAAATGATTAGAAATTACAAACAATTAGAATTAAATCAGTCATTGGCAATCTTTGCTTTAATATTACATACTTATAGATGTATTAAAAAAATACCGCTAATAGCTTTGGCGATCTAGATTATGGTCTTCGGGCTGCTAATAAACTAGCCGTAGCCATTTAGATTATGATCTAGGTAGCTAATATCTACCTAGATCATAATCTACTGGATTCATCATCTAGATAGATCTTACATCTAGATAGACATTACTTGTTATGGAATATATTTGATTTTATATCCATGATAAATTAATAGTTTAAAAAGCACTAGAAAAACACGCTTAGGCCATTACGTGGCCTTTCTCACAAATGCAAACACGACTATGATACGATGTTCCATCATGGAATGCCAGTGCCTATCTTCCGGCTTCATCATCAGACCTTGAAACCTAATCGTGGTCAAAGTTATTTACAAGACTTTTCTAAGAAATCCAAATGATATCCAGCTATGATACGATTTTCCATGAAGTTCATATCTTCCGTCTCCAGCACCAGTTCAGTTCGACAGTAACATATTTATTATATGGTATTGTCATCAGAACTACATACAGCTGCCAATTTTCATTACGCTACAACCCTTGGAAGATGGTTAAATTAGTTACCTTAGATTCCATTACATGTTAGTTACATACACGTCGACCTAATACCTATAAGCGTGTTAAAAACGTATAGCAACTAAGTAATTATAGCACAGCAGATGATAGATAGTTCGTGTTATCAGAAGTATGTATAACCAATGCATATAGGTACGTGCGATTATGCCCAAACTCTATATACTTAGTTTGTTTTCCACAAATGATATTAAATAAAAGACAGCTACTAATGTACTCGTAATATTTCTTAATTAAATGTTCAATAATTAACAAAATGAATTTTCTTTAGATGTTGTCGGCGTAATTTACGCGAAAACACCTGAAGAGAAAGCCGAACTGAAGAAGAAACTCCTTGACGAACATTTGGACTTCTACTTCTCCAGATTTGAGAAACATTTGAAGGATAACAATGGATATTTCAACGGCAAGGTGAGTCAGATTCTACCGGAGGGTTTGAATTTGGTATTTCTGGTAGTTATACAGGGCTATTACTAATCAATTAGCTTCCTTTTAAGGGCTTATTTTGGATATCAAAACTAACGACTTTAGTTCTGACTAGTTCTGCGACTTTTGTGAAAACTAAAAAAAAAATGTTTTTCCATAGAAAAATAGCGTTCGCTCGCGGTAAAATGTATGAAACAGCAGTTTTTTTTAGTTCTGACAAAAGTCGCAGAACAAAAGTTGTTAGTTTTGATGTACAGAATAAGCCCCTAAAAGGATGCTAATTCATTAGAAATAACCCTGTAGAAATAAAGTTATTCCTATCGCTTTTTAAATAGGAAAGTACAAAAATTAAATAAAGAATGCATTAATTTGTTGAAGTCAAGTTACTACTAATAAAAATAATTAAATATACTAACTTTTCATATTTTTTGTAAAGTTTGACACCAAGACAGACTTATTTTAAAAAAATAGGTTCGTTTAAAGTGTAATTTTTTTCGTATTTAAAATTATCGCTATGTCTCCCTGCGAGATCGAATCAGAAATTAGGAGATCCGTAGAAGAACCAAAGTTACCGACATAGCCCAGGGGATTGGCAAGTTGAAATAGCAGTGGGCAGGGCACATAGCACGAAGGACTCATGACCGATCGGGTCGAAAAGTCCTCGAGTGCAGACCATGTACCGGCAAGCGCAGCGTAGGACGTCCACCCACAAGGTGGATGGATGACCTATTTACCGCAGGATCGCGCTGGATGCGAGCCGATACCAACCGGTCCTATTGGAGATCTTTAGGGGAGGCCTATGTCCACCAGTGGACGTCTTATGTCTCATATTTCTGTATCTTCGTTCGTATCGTGTAAGTCCTGGTGTCTGAGTTTTCAAGCCGCCTCTGCTATGGCTACATTATTTAGCCATATTTGTTACATGCTAGGTTATAGCTCTATTTGTGTTATAGTCAGGAATTTAAATCAAAGAAATTCTTGCAATTTCAGCTAAGTTGGGCTGAGTTCATACTGCTGGGCATTATTGAGTCTGCAAACCTGTTCCTCCAAGAAGAAATACAGAAGGATTATCCAACCGTCACAAAACTGATGGAAACCATCTACGGTCTACCAGGAGTCAAACAGTACATCAAGAGCAGAAAGCCTTACGTAATATAAGAAAAAATATAGGTGTAAGACATTCGATTTAATATGTAAAACTCATTTAAATTATTTTTTCACTAAATCAGTAAAGAAAAAATTATTATTAAACCATTTCCAAATTCAAGAGACTGGATGTTTTATTGAGATGTGATAACTTTTTATATTCGAAGTAGATGTTGTTGTATAAATAAAAGAGATAAAAATGTTTTTTCAACAAACAGTTTTCATATCTGCCAGGTGTATTTAAATACCTGCCAAGTATAAACTAAGAATAATGATTTATCAGACAGAGATTAAAAATTAACGTTTCGTAGTTTTAGTTATTGTAAAAGGATTACAAATAAATATAATAGTAGGTATATCACGCTGATCGAAAAAATATTGAAGCTTTTGAAATGTAGTGTTGGAGGAGAATGTTACGCATACCATAAGTCCATTCTTGAGTAATTTAAGATAAGTCTTAAGTTACTTTGGTCAAATCGCCCGTAGGCAGCCGGATAATTTTGAGAAACTGGTTGCAGTTGGGAAAATAGATGGCAAAAGACCATGTGGGCGCTCACCTACCCGTTGGTCTGATCAAATCAAGTTGTTAACCGGGCTTCCAGTTTCCACTGCTCTGAAGAAAGCCGAAGATAGAGAGGCCTGGAAGCAGCTCGTCACTGATTCCGTCAAAGCATTTCAAGACGGGCACGACCTTCAGCAATGACGAAAACAAATAAGAAGAAGAATATCACGCTGTCGGTTTTTACGTAAACAAAGTTGTTGTCAAACAAGAGTCTATATAAGCCCACCCGGCGACTCAACCCCAGTGTTGCCAACTTTGCTGTTTTAACAATAGATATTTTACTGTTTTCACATTGATGTTCCTGTTTTCTGTTTTACTGCAAATTTTTACTGTTATTTAATTAACGTTTAGCGCTACCTAATTACACTATGAATCTAATATAAGAAATGGTCGGATAATAGTAAAGAAGAGCCTAAACATAATGGATGGATGAAAGCGGAAAATATTTTTACTTTGAATTTTGTTTACCTTCTTACCTTTTTATTTAAATTGGACAGCCGATATAGCTCAATGCTAGTTTGTAAACCCCTTCGAAGTTACGTAAGTTCGGGTGTATGTGCTTCTTTTTCTAACACCTTTTAAATTTCATATTTAAAATGAGACAAAGTGATCAATAGCTCTGCATTTTTAGCACGGTTTCTATTATTTTAGTGCTTATTCTGAGTGAACTGCTGACCCCTTAGTAAAAGTTGTTCATATATTCTGAATAATCCCTTTCTAATAAGTTGAATCCTTTTTGGCTTAGTACAGGGCAAGCAGATAACCCTGTATAGATATACAGGGTTATCACGTATACGTATATATTACCACGTATGTTTTTATAATTTAATTTTAATAACTCATTTAGATTGTTTGATTAAACTCGTATTATCGTATGTCATTTTAAAAGCAACTTTACTTTCATTGGATCAACATCCACATTTCTCCAAATCGATATCCTTATCTATCAGCTGATAAGTAAACATAATGACTTCGTACCTTTCTCGGGGTTAGGCTTTTATCATGACCTAACATAATCCAATAGATAATTCTGTACCAAAACATATAAAAACAGTATTGTTTACAGCCAAGACCATAATTTGCTCGAATCTTCTGGATAATTACCTTAAATTGTCGAATTAATTAAAAAATAAATCAATATGCCAAAAGTGCTGAAATATTTCAATGTTAACGGTTTAGCGGAGTCAATAAGGTATATTTTGCATTACACTGGTCAAGAGTTTGAGGATGTAAGATATGACTTTAAGACATGGCCAATTCAAGAAGTTAAAGATGGTGAGTTGAAAGGCTTAGTTACTATTTTTTTTGTATTATTCTATTTCATCTCTATACAGGGTTGTTTCTAATCAATTTGCATCCTTTTAGGGGCTTGTTTTGTACATCAAAACTAACAACTTTATTTTTGTTCTGCGACATTTTTCAAAACTCAAAAAAAAGTTTTTTGTTCCATAGAAAAATATCGTTCACCCGCGATAAAATGTATGGAACAGCTGTTTTTTTTTTGAGATTTTATAAAAGTCGTAGAACAAAAGTTGTCAGTTTTGATGTACAGAATAATCCACTAAAAAGATGCTAATTGATTAGAAATAACCTGCAGAAAACAGCGTTGGAGGTGTAATAGCACTGTAATAGAACATATTCATATGTTGAACCTCCGCTGTTTTCTGCACTTTATAAAATAACACCTTGTGGATGACTGATGTAAAAATAAAATAAAAAAAACATTTATTTTTGTTAACACAAAAAAAACATTTATTTTTGTTAACACAAATTATTTTTGTTTGTTTTTGTTATATATATTTTTTGTAACAGATTATTAAAATGTTATTTATTGTACAAAAACTGATACGGGAATAAATTAAAGCGAGGAAATTATAACTCTAGAACGGCTGAATTTTATGGCAACCTGTAAGAAGCAAAAAGTCTTTTCGATGTTTCTATGTAACAATTGATGTTACTTCTATTGTTACAGCCCTACCCTACGGACAGCTACCCATCTTCGAAGACGGAGACAAAGTCCTGAATCAATCTATAGTAATAGCAAAATATGTGTCAGCCAACACCGAGCTTATGCCTACAGATGCCTGGGAACAAGCTCAGTTGGACTCTAAAGCTCTCACCATCTATGATTTTCATAAGTGTGAGTATAAAATGATTATTTTTTGCCAATTGCAATTATGTTTTGTACATATTTCGAATCGATCGATGTAGCATCGATGTAGTAGGTACTAATTTTCATTTTATTGTTGATTTTTAAAACGACTGAACTGATTTCGATAAAATTTAAATGGAACAAAATGAAACTGGAATGAATCTGAAGTATGATCTACCAAACAAAAATAAATAAAATATCTAAATTGGTTTATAAAATTGGTGGAGTAAACGCGTAGACATACAAAAAAACATTCAGACGAATTCGACCTCCTTTGTTGAAGTCGGTTAAGAATACCAGGTTGATATGTCAGAGGTTTTTAGGCTGGTAAACTAGCCTTAGCCATCTATATTACCTAGATAGATCTTACTCATAAACGAAACTTTTTATGAAATATTTTTATATATCCATCACAACGTATAACAAACAACTAAGTACTAGTAATTATCACACAGCAGAAGTAAGTAAGTAAGTTCGTATAGGCCGGGTGGCTAGCCCTAGTGTCAGAGTTTTTAGGCCGCCTGAAGGCCTCTGACATGGCTAAGCGGTTAAAACAACCGGGACCTACAATTTAACGTGTCATCCGAGCCACGGTAGCGCTCAGTTAGAAAATGCCACCCGCGGTCACCCATCCAAATACTGACCGTGCGGAACGTTGCTTAATTTCGGTGATCGCTGACAATCACCTAGTCAAACTACGCTACGAGCGCTACGTCAGAAGTTATGACCAATATAATTATGTAGGTATCGACTCAATATTGTTTGTATTCTACGTATATAATTATTTTTCGGAAAAAATGGTAAAACCGCCTTTCATCGTGTACTACATTCGTATACGAGTATTTCGCTCGAATTGTTAACATTATTGTTGATTTTTCAAAAACGGCTCAGCCGATTTCTGTGAAATTTAAATGGGACCACCTCGGGAGTATACCCTTTCGAACTTTTTGATTCGGTTCACAATTGGCGAAGTTATCGATGAACATTTACAAAAAAAAAACATACAGACGAACATAGAACCTCCTCCTTTTTGGAAGTTGGTTAAAAATAAATGATAGATAGTAAAATAGTGATAGAGAACATATTCTATTTGTTATACATATTCAACCAATAACATATTATATTTGCTTTAGATGTTGTCGGCGTAATTTTAGCGAAAACACCTGAAGAGAAAGCCGAACTGAAGAAGAAACTCCTCGACGAACATTTAGACTTCTACTTCTCCAGATTCGAGAAACATTTGAAGGATAACAATGGATATTTCAGCGGCAAAGTAAAGTCTAGTATATACACTGTTATAATAGTTTTGATTCTAATGATAAGTTGTGAAAAAATTAGTTCGTAGCTAATTTCACGCTACAGCAGCAGGTTACAGTGACGTCGAACCACAAAATCCTCATAGGCTTTTTTTTTTATTGTGGCTCCTACCCCCGGATCTTCTTTCCAGTTTTAAATTACAGACATGTCTCTTCTTATTCTATTTTTACATTTCTTTACATGTTATGTTTCATGCCTTAAACTAAGTATTTCTTTACATTCCACATCTCGTATTGCTTGCACTATTACACAACTTATACATAACATTTTACAACCGCGTTTTTTTTGTGGCATATTTCCAAAAAAAAAACCTAATAGGCTAGTTGATAACATTATTTTGATGTCCTCTTGTAACAGCTAACTATAAACAGAGCCGATTAACGAAAACAAAAATAAATACAAATTAGAAATAAAGAAGTAACAAGCATAGTTATTTTCTTGCTAGACAAAGAGCGCACTATAGCAGACTATGACATCACTCACTGTCAGCCCGTAAGTGTCATACATTCGCCACACTGTGTTATGCTTTGTGGGAAAGGGATACGGCATCCCCTCTTTATGCCAACCAAAATCTTTACAAACGGATATCTCTAAACTTTATTAGTCAATTTTAATTATTTGTCCAGTTTACGAATCATAATTAATTGTAGAATTCACTAATCCTAATATTTTTAATTAATTCAATACCAGTCAACTACCCTATTATATGAGAGCGCTGTCGAAGACTATGCGTCGCTGTGTATTTTATAGAAAACTAGCGACCCGCCCCGGCTTCGCAGAGGTGTATTATACATAAAAAATTTCTCCTTGAATCACTCTATCTATTAAAAAAACCGCATCAAAATCCGTTGCGTAGTTTCAAAGATATAAGCATACATGGGGACAGACAGCGGGGAGCGACTTTGTTTTATACTATGTAGTGATAGTGATGATGGTGTCACGCAGTGGCGTGCACACAGTTTTAAGACAGGGTAGGCAGAAAATTTTACACACCAAAAACACGTTGGTTTTGGTTCGTCGTCTTGTCGATTGATAATGTAGGTGATTGCCAAATGCCAGCTCAAATATCCGGTGTAGCACGACCTATCTCGATAACTTGTTTTTTTTCACCGAAAGATAGTTTTGAAAACGCATCATATTTTATTTTCTCAATACACACACCATCTGAACAACTTTCACAGACAATATTATCCATTTTTCACTCTATTAACAACGTTAAAATCCTAAATATCTGATAGCGTAGTCACAAACACAATACACATTAAACAATATGGCGACTATTGACTATTGAAATTAGTAGTAAAAAAGGGAAATATAATACCACAAAAAATGATGGCCATCTAAATGTATAAAATTCAATGAAACAATGTTACTTTCTAAAATAATTGCATTGCATAGCAAACTTTCTTTCGGAAATGTTCGGTACGAGTCGTAATTGTTCGTGTTAGCTAAGCAAAAAGACACTGGCTTTTCATGCAGTTGTGTGCGTGATTTTTGTCATTGTGTGTCAGCAAAGCCCACGTAGCTATAGAAACACACACACATTAAATCCGCATGACCACGACTTACCACGAGAGCACACGTACAAAACATTAAGAGATCCATAGTTTGTGTCTTTGCCGTAGCAAGGGCGGGTGGCGCTCGTGCAGCGCGTATCGGTGATGCGAAATTACCTTCGATCTTATCTTAATGATACCCACCGGCACTCGATAGGTGGAGCTGATTCATGATTTAAGTTTTTTATGTTATTTTGTTTATTGATAAAATATTATTAGATCTATTATCAGAACCAGGGTAGGCAGTGTCTTTCTGTCTTTATGAAGCGTCCGCCACTGGTGTCACGGCATTCCGTAGTTTGCAGCTGCAGCGCGTACTAGGCTACGGAACTATATATTCACTTTCTGTAGCTAATAAAAAGAAAAACATAGAAATTTTAAACAATATTCTTGCCATTTCAGTTAAGTTGGGCTGACTTCGTACTTCTGGGCATCGTTGAAACTGCGAACCTATTCCTCCAAGAAGAAATACATAAGAACTATCCTACCGTTACTAAACTGATGAAAACCATCCACGGTCTACCAGGAGTCAAAGAGTACATAGAGAGCAGAAAGCCCTTCGTAATATAAGAAAAAATATATTTAAGAGACATACATTTTTAGTATAAACTCATTTTTGTTATGAATGTTTGTATTAAATTAGTAAACAAAACTACAATTAAAATATAATTATAATTACGATAATTATATTTCAAAATTAAAAAGACGTGGTGTTTTAATATGATAACTTTTATATGCGAAGTGAATGTTGTTAAATGGGCAAATAAACAAACTAAGAATAGTCATTTATTAGACCGAGATTCAAAATTAACCTTTCGTTGTATTAGGTAGTGTAAGAGGATTACAAATAAATATACCATAACAGTAGGTATATCACACTGTCGGTATTTAGGGTTCCGTACCCAAAGGGTGAAAACGGTACCCTATTACTAAGACTCCGCTGTCTGTCCGTCTCTCCGTCCGCCAGTCTGTCACCAGGCTGTATCTCATGAACCGTGATAGCTAGAACGTTAAAATTTTCACAGATGATGTATTTGTGTTGCCGCTATAACAACAAACAAACTAAAAAATAAAATATTTAAGGAGGTTCCCATACAACAAATCTGAATTTTTAGCAGTTTTCGCTCGATATTAATAACTTGAAATACGCACAGAATATTTAATTGAAAATGCACTTTAAAAATAAATAATTAAAATAAAATAAATATTTAAGGGGGGCTCCCATACAAGTAACGTGTTTTTTTTTGCTCGATATAAATAACCGTCACATTGATCCGTGCGAATTATTAGAATCCTGTACATGATTGTAGTTGGTCATGCCATTTTTGACGCGAAATAGTTATCTAGTTATAATGTGCAAAAACTATTCCAGTTTCCTCAGTCAAATAGATGGCATCGGGAGCAAAAGTGAGCATTGCTAATTCTGAAAATGTTTGTACCTAATACATTAGCCGAGTTCACGTCTAAGCTCTTGGCACGCTACCCGGGCCCTGTTCAGGCACTGTTACCGAGGATTAGCAATGTTTTGCTTTAATCACTGATGCTAAGCTGTAATGCTAATATGCGTACCGAGTTGACAAATTACAGCCATTATGAAATAATTGGCCAGAAGCGAGTAGTGACGAGACTTTTGAGGTACCTATTTATCGAAAGTGCAACGCGTTGTTGTTGTTGTTGTTGGTTCGGGGTGAACGGTTTGGCCCTTAACCTATCCAAGACCCACTTTGTTCACTTCTGCTTATCCGGCCACCAGACACGGCCGCTAAAAGTAAAAGTAGGAGGAAAAAGGATAGAACAGTTGAGGACCACGACCTTCCTCGGTTTCGAGAGAGTCTAACGTGGGAAGCCCATGTTTACAAGTTGTGTGGCAGGCTGGGGAGCGCATGCTTTGCTCTGGGCCGAGTTGCCAGACTGGTGCCTGCTGAGGCGGTGAGTGAAGTTGCTACTTCGCTACGGTCCATTCATTGCTGGAATTGTTCGGCAGAGCCGCGGACTGGGCGCGCATCTTCAACCTGCAAAAGCGCGCCGTCCGTGCCATTGTCAGAATCCCACAGGCTGTTTCCGCACGCCCATATTTTAAGAGGCTTGGGGTATTGACATTGACAGAACTTGTTATCTTCCAAGTCGCGGTATATGTTAGATTGAACTAGGCCTTTTATAAGTTGCGCATGTGAAGTTAGTTAAAATCTGCGCAGAACACCATCCCTCATCCCCGCTGATCTATTAATTTGCTACGGCGCAACGACTCACCTTTCAAAATGGTCATAGAGTTCTGAACCTCAGTACATAATCATAATTACACATATATCCCAAAAAATACGTTGTTTGAAAACTCTGACACCAGGACACTCGCCAGCCACTCTGTCTGAACGAATGTCCTATTTCAGCCGTCTCTAAACTTTGTTGATATATTTCAAGCTTATTAATACTTTCTTACACTAAATAAATAAATAAATACCTATACTAAGGGACATTTTACACACGGTCTCAGACCCCAAACTAAACAAAGCTTGTGATATGGTTGCCAGAGACTGATATACTGCATATAAATATTATTAAATACATACTTATATAGATACTAACTAATAAAATCAAGACACAGAGAAAACACCTTTCGTAGGTAGGCCTACGTCCTGCAGTGGATTATTAAAAAGGCTGGTACAGTACAGAGAAAACACCTATCTTTATCACATAAATGCTTGACCTGGGCAGGAAATTGGGAATCGAACCCACGTCTCTTTGAACCAAGATTCAAGGTCACTCACCATTAAGTCACTGAGGCAGTCAAACCACTGAGACATCAAGGCGCATAGTAAAAATGCCACGTCCCAACACCATAAGTCATGACTGGTGACAGCAATGAGCGCATTAATAAGCTGTTATTATGTGCTTTATCATATTAGTGCGAACAATTCATGAACTCGAAACACGTTGCCTTTCCGCGGTGGCAGCAAGTTCATAGAGCAAATATCTACAAAGGAAGTGTCTGAGTAGGTAGATTCAGCGGAATTTGAAAACAAGAACGCTTTGTTCAAAAGCACCCTGTCAAGTAATGCAGTGATGGTTTCCAAAATAATAAGAAAAACATTGTTATAGCGACACCAAAATGATTCTAGAGGCGATTTCAGTGCTACTTTTCCAAACGGTACTGGTGTACTAATCCGAAAAGAGGTGATTCAGACTATCAATATGAACAACCTTTTCTATGGGGCCAACCCGTATTTCGAGAAATTAAATGAGCTGTTTCATATATTTTGTCGATTCCAAGTTATAAATTTGTAAAGAGCCGATTTTTTTCTCAAATTTCGCCTTTTCTATAAATAAATGTCCATTATGATGTTTTGAATCACCCCCTTTTGGATATGTGCAGGGTAAGCAGATAACCCTGTAGAACAAAGCAAATGACGTATCTTTGTTCACTTTCATCTACGAGCAAATTATATCTGGCAGCTCAGCGCAAAACAAATAGAGGTGGAACGTGTAAGCTATGACATTACGAGAGCTAAACAATGCACTGCATGTTCCCACATTATCATATGAATTGGATTGTTCTTGCATTGTTCAGAAGTGAGATCATGATTTGCGATTATGACTTATATTTGAGAAAGTTGGTTACTGGTGTTTTTAAAGCTTCAGATCACAATAATTTTGGCAAAAAATTAACTAAAGAACAAATATAGTATCTATAAATTAGTTACAGGTGTATTTCAAGACGACGTACACACTTTAGGATATCACTTCACATATCATATCATTGTGAGCAACGATATGATCAGTCGCCAAATTGTTAAAATATAAGAAGCTGTTTCACACAAAATCATATTTATCTTTCGATAAAATGTACGAAACAGTTGTTCTTTTTCGCAATTTCAATGTTTTGGTCACATAGTAAATATTGGTTGAATCGATGAGTAAAATGATACTCTAGAAGATGTCCTTTATCCAGAGATACAAACGGTATATCATATACTATCCATTAATGAAATACTACACATAACATTCAATCGCTTCAAATCTATTCACAGTTCAAAGCATCTACCATCCAATCAATGTAAGCTACAGACAGACTAATCCTAGCTCGCATATAGCTTCATTTTGTACCCAATAACCTACACTGCTATGTCGCAAAAACTAATCCTTACATCCACACCATAGAGGTCAAGAGAGAGGCCTTGTCTTTACTCGCCCGAGACACTTCTATGTAGCAAATACTTCTATACCTGTACCAGGCTTTTAGCATTTCACTGCAGGACCTACCCACGAAGGGTGGTTGGGCCATATCCACCACGCTGGCCTAGTGCAGGTTAGTGGATTCACGTATGCCATCGAATTCGACAAACGTACGCAGGTTGCCTCACGATGTTTTCCTTCACCGAAAATCCAGTGGATGTGAAAATTCCGTAGGTACACAAGTTCCAAAGAACTCATTGCTGCGGGATTGAACTCAGGACCTCACAATAGAGGCGGGTATAACTACTGGATCACTACGGCTTCATAGCAAATACTCATACGCCTTAAAGTGCATGAATACAAAACATATATGCATTTTAGAGCGCAGTGGGGCTGGGTGCATATTATATGAGTAATAATAGGTTAGATGGCTAAAAATTGAATTCGTCCGTAAGTTGGATATCAAAATACACGTAGTTTTCTTTGGTTAGTCAAACAAAAAAAAATGATTAATAGCCCGTTAAAGTTCCACCTGACGTCACGCCTATCTACACATTTACACTGAAGTGACGTCGCGAGATCCTATTTTCAAACTTTGATGCGCATTATCTTTGTTTTTTTGGTTGTTAAAAAAAGAACAACACGTGTTCAATATTTTTTATTAATCTAAATAATGGGCTAATTAAAACTTACGTTATTTTGTGCCCAGTCATCATACCTGTTGGCATTACGCGTAGTTATGATTTTAACCAGATCATTTCGTTCGAAATTAAGTCCCCTAGATCAAAACGACATGCCTCATGTTGTGAGATCTATGATCCACATATAGTCTGAAGTTCAATATTGCGGAACCCGATACATGACCTACATCAACTCCTCTATCACGGGGTAAAGCTCTACGTTTTAGTTCCAATATTGTGCTCCAGTTTTGATGCAAACTTGACTATTGGGGCTCAATGCGCGGAGAAAACAAAACGTACTAGATTTAGAGTTCTGGAACTCTGTTTTTTTTTTTGTTTTAGGAACGATTTTTCGTCTTTTGGTAGGGACGTGATAATGGTCATTTTATTCATATTATTTAACCTAAATCCAAGGGCTATCTCACAAAAGTTAGCAGAAACGGAATATAAACTGGTTAGCAACGGCCTAGCAACCTGTATCTAATGGCTGTTTGCATCGCCAGAAAAATACCCAGTTTTACAGTTCAGTCAAAAAAAATATTATGTTCTGTTGTACGAGTATCTCATGCGCTAAAGGACAATTACGATAACACAAACCAAGGACAATTGCTATACTCGTAATACAAACAAAAATATTCCTTGTACAATTGTAGTATCCGCCGGAATGCGTCAGAAATGCAGCTTCTGTTAACATATTTAAGCGTAAATTAAAACTACTACTTCTGAGTAAAGCTTACTATTCGGTTAAAGAATATGTGAATGATAAATTATAGCTAAATAAATTAAAATATATACTTATTGTAATTGATAATCGAATTGTACAATGTAGGTACAAATGTATTTACCATCATCTGACTTGTATATTTTTATTTATTAATAAAGAATCTGTATCTGTATCTGTAGTACGCACCTAGTAGTAAGACTCAAACTGGCATAACTTTATTATATGTGGCATAACTTTATTATGTGTCGCATAAGAACAAAATTGAATTATACTCGTACCAGCCAAGATTTGCTGAATTGGATAAAGCACGGTTAAATGTTTGATAAGTTCTGTTACGCTTCACTGGCTAGCTCCAATTAGCTCTGAGCTTAAGCAATACGAGCTTTTATTTATTTAAACACTATAAATATCGTTAATAAATGTACAACTCAGCCATTTTATCAAGTAAGCGAAAATGACTTTATTCAACAAATCATAAAGATATTGGAACATTATACTTTATTTTGGATATTTGAGCTTCATGTGTGAGAGACATGAAAAAATGCAAAATAATCGGCCAAGTACGAGTCGGACTCGTGCACGGAGGGTTCCGTACTGTATGGGAGCCCACCTTAAATATTTATTTTATTTTAATTTTATTTTTTATTATTGAAGTGAATATAAAACTAAATATTCTGTGAAAATTTCAATCATGTACCTGTTACCATTATTAATATAGAGCGAGAAACGTCTAAAAAATCAGGTTTGTTGTACGGGAGCCCCCCTTTAATATTTATTTTATTCTTTTTTTAGTATTTGTTGTTATAGCGGCAACAGAAATACATCGTCTGTGAACATTTCAGCCGCCTAGCTATCATGGTTCATGAGATACAGCCCGGTGACAGACAGACAGACAGACAGACAGACGGACAGACGGACATCGAAGTCTTAGTAATAGGGTCCCGTTTTCCCTTTGGGTACGGAACCCTAAAAATTAAGTCGATCCGTCGCTTTGTTGCTGCGTAAAAGAGTAGCGAACAAACTCGTTTATCATTTATGATATGAGTAAGGATTAGATTTAAATAAGTGTATATAATAATATGTAGAGCCTAATCGCTTTTCATGGGTAGGCCTATATCAGCGGTGGAGTTCAAAATGATCAGACGTCGGCCGCCAAAACAAATAAAAGAAGCACAAACCCGAAGAAACTGTTAAGCCCCTGAACGACGTACAAAATAAAACCGCGGTTTTAAAGTATTCTCTATGAAATGACGGTATGACGGTTTTATTTTGTACGTCGATCAGGGGCTTTACGGTGTTTTAATTGCTTATATTATGACTCCTTTATCATACAAAATTGAAACCAAAATACTTCGATTATTACAAAACTTTCGGTTAAAGAAATATTCGAATCGATTTAGAACAAAACGTTGAAAACATCAGATGCCAGATTTAAAACAGAAGATAGCTCTTCTATAGATAGATATACTCTTCATTCTTCACACCGATTAAATACAAGAACAAAGCGTAATACAATGAACATAAACTAGAAGTCTGAAATAATCTTCAACGTCCAATAATAGGCATAAGCCAAACCAATACATAGAGAGAAACAAACAAAATAAACGAGGACAAATTGAATAAACCCATTAATAACCCCTATCGTCAAGTCTTGATCAACTGTGTGTCATATTTGTCTACCTACATATTCTGCGACCTGACTACAGATTAATATAACGCCTGACTGAACTCAACCGATATCAAGATATTCCGAAGCCTCGACAACCACTTAAAACTCAAGATATCGAGATGAAAATATTCGATGTTGATTTGTATCAAATTGTATGAGATTTCTTTCAAGACATTTCTGAAGGGCTGTTGAAGGATTCCGCTACGTGATCGCGTTTGATTTGGAATATCAATTGATCAAGGGTAGATTTTTTTCATGTTTATAAATAAACCCTCAAATACTGAATTGATAGGAGCAAAATTTTTGAAACGTTAGGTAGGTAATTACTTTTATAATCTCATGTATGTAATCGGTAATGCTTTCTGCTGCTCTTTGGGATGATTAACATTAGCACGGGGCGGGCACGGCACGGGCCCGGACGGGGTCCGTATGACGCACGTTCCATACATTTTTGTAGTAGCCCGTATGACGCCCGGACGGGGCCCGTCAGGGCACAAACACCAGTAAATGAAATGAAATGAAATATCTTTATTCGACACAAGTACAAATAAATAAATAAACTTATAAAATAGTGAAAAAACAAAAGTGCCGAAAGGGACTCACCTCAGCTATAAAATGCTGAGTGCTGGGAGGACCCAACACTCAACGCTGGTATTCTGGTGAGCCCCTTTATTCAAGGATAGGCGTAACAATAGATCATATTAAAATATTAAATAGACAAAAAACAACGAAACCGTGACAAAGCGCTTAGATATCAAAAAACATCCACAGAAAATGCACAACAGCAAAAAACAAAAAAGTAACAATAATATGTAAAATTATTATAAATAAACTACACATATTGGTGACATATTAATAAATATACATAAACATACTTAAACTTAATAAAACCGTATATCATACAAGGAAAACAAAAAATGTTGCACGCAACGAAAAAGAAAAACAAAACAAAAAACACTAAAAAATTGTACAATAAGCTATTCTTATCACACATGAGACACCGGCAGACAACGAGACAAAGACAGTACACAAATTGTATGGAACGTGGGTTATACGGTCGACGTTCGGTCCCTGACCGGGCCCGTCCCGTGCCCGCCCCGTCCTAATATACATGTAAATCATCCCTTACTCGGTCTCGTGACCATTTACGTGGCTATCGATTCAAAAATAGAGTCTCTGATTTATTTACCTGTTATCTTAATTTTCAATTTTTATTAATGAAAAATACTTGTGATTTGTGGCAAATTGTGATGGTTTATCGAAATTTACTTCTGTTGCATGTATGCCACAAGTTTGTCTGGCGTTTTTGAGACTAATTGCGTACTTTAGCCACCGTAATGATAACTATACAGTATTTTGTCTTCATACCTATACAAACGGTCGGAACGCGAATCACACCTACGGAGTTCGGTATACACTCGGTACACTAACAGTTGCAGATGCGCCGTAATGACGAACGAACGTGTGGGTTTGTAATCAGTAAGCATGCGATCTACCAGACTGCCCAGCCCTAGCGCGTGTTACGTACTTCGTGGCCTCGTAGGGCTGTAGGTATTTATTTCAAGGACAGGGCCGATTTGCAATACTGTACCGTGGTTTAACAGATGCCCAATGTAGAGCTACGTTAATTCTAACACTATGGGATGTGCTATCGGACTAGGGCAGACGCTGCGGGACGAAACGCCGCAGTACCCATTTCGGTGCATCAAGAGCTGACGTTTCACTCTGCGGTATTTCGGATTAATTGCTCTAGAGGTATTAACATCAGAGAGGAATATAATGGTTTACGCCAGAAATAGCAATTGAGGAGTATATCCTTCTCACATCACCATAGGCCTTTAGGTATCTTTACATGTTTATAGTTTAAGCAGCGCCCAATTTTTTTTGGAGTAATGCCAAATCTGCAATAGCTGGTTTTGAAAATTTCACAAGATTCTTGGACTAGAAAATATGGTTGTCTGTAAGTCGGTTTACGGACGATAATGACCTGATTCTTTCACCTCCTTTTCACAACAGAACAAGCTGGAAGTCGCCTAAATACCATCCCTACATAGTCGACGTACCACCTGCTCGTACTAAGTGATTCGCTTTTTCCCTCATAAGTATGCCGCATCTTTGCCCGCTCCATCTTTGTTTCCTGACAATTACTATCTGGATATCTTCAAGTCAAGAGTGAATAGGTATCTTCTAGATCTACATACTCCATCTTCCGCTACAACTTCGCTTTCCATCAGGCGAGTTGGTGGACAAATGTAGCCATATTATGCATAAAAAAATTACGTGATAATATCACAAGAAAAAATTGTTGAATCAACAACTGAAACAAACCGAACCCTAAGGCCGATCGTGACTCGCTTGTTCCGCCCCCCTCGCTTACACGATCGGCTCAGGCGGAACGTATTAGGTGACACTTTTTCGTGCGTGCAGCCGGCGTTTATCGAATTATATGACATTATCACGTCAAAAACACACTCGT
The DNA here is from genome assembly GCA_964007245.1 of Hypomecis atomaria. NCBI lineage: Eukaryota > Metazoa > Arthropoda > Insecta > Lepidoptera > Geometridae > Hypomecis > Hypomecis atomaria. The sequence continues at coordinate 18,246,762 of OZ023285.1, read as the reverse complement.
ATTATCTGTCATAAGATTGTCTAGCGTTCTACTAATTGCATAGTTATGGTTTTATCGAAATTCACACAATACAGTATCTTTGCCACAAGATTGTGTAGCATTTTCGAGACTAATTGCATAGTTTAGCAGATTTCCATTGCATTGGGCAAAAGCCACGTTAATTCAAAACGTCGTGGTATGCTATCGGAGCAGTGCAGACGCTGACCATTTCGGTGCTTCTAGTGCTGACGTCTCATTCTGCGGTTCTGACGTCTCATTCTGCGGTATTTCGGATTAATTGGACTGAACCAGGGACTATATAGTAGAGACACGGAGTATACCTATGACATGTGGTATTATATTCACGCGAAAAGTTTACGCGAATAAGTCCGCGCTTGACCACCACTTCGTAGCCAAAAACTATTCAATTTGTTAATAGAATCGGATCCTTTAGTTCGAGATCATATTTTAAATATTAGACGACACAACGAAATACAATACAATACAAATACAATACAAAAGCCTTTATTTCTGATACTTAAATAATTATTATATACATTTTCATACTTCAAATATTCATTATTTATAATTCCATTGCATGCATTACATAATATTTATTAAATTATTACTAATATTGATAATTTGATAAATTAATAATGATAATAATATATTTTATACAATTCAAATTGAGACATCAGTGACATTCGTATCAGATTGCCTTTTGGCAAAGGCCTCCCCCAGATTTTGCCATATTTTTCTGTCTGTGGCCATTCTTCTCCATAGCGGTCCGGCTATTTTCCTAATTTCTTCTTCCCATCTCTTTTTCTGTCGTCCCTTTTTCCTTTTCCCGTCACGAGGGTACCACATAGTGACATCTTTTGACCACTTTTCTGTCTTATTCCTAATCATATGGCCCGTCCAGTTCCATTTAAGTTTGTTTATTGCATATGTAACATCAGTAACTTTAGTTTTTTGTCTAATATCAGTTAGTTTGATCTTGTCTCGTAGTCTGATGTTTAGGATGCTCCTCTCCATCTTATGCTGACAGACTTTTAGTGCTTGTCTGCATTTATCGGTGAGACTCCAGGTTTGAGCTCCATATGTCATGCATGGCAATATGCACGAGTTAAATATTTTAGATTTTTCCTTAATTTTCATGTGTGAATTCTTCATAATCTCTTTTAGAGACCAAAATCTTTTCCAAGAGTTGCTTATTCTGATGCTTATTTCTTTTTTCATTTGGTCTTTAGGTGAAATAATTTGACCCAAATATGTGTATTGATCAACATATTCTATATCACTATTGTTTAGCGAAATAGGCGATTTTATGTGGTTTGTCATCAATTTTGTTTTGTCTATGTTCATAGTGAGGCCAACAATTTCGCTTTCCTTTTCTAGTTGGCATAACATATCTTGAAGTTCATTTGGAGTTTCACTAATTAAAATCAAATCATCTGCGAATCTCAAATGGCTTAGCTTTTCTCCATTTATATTTATTCCGTAGCACTCCCAGTCCATTTTCCTGAATATATGTTCCAGCACAGCTGAAAATAGCTTTGGAGATTGGGGGTCTCCTTGTCTTACTCCTTTTTTTGTTCTGAATGATTCCCCCAATCTCTCGGTTTGGACCTTCGCTGTAGAATCTTCATATATTTTCTTTATTATCCTTATGTATTTTGCATCTACGCCTTGTGCTTTTAAAGCTTTCCATATGTGAATGTGTTTTAGGGAGTCAAACGCTTTATTATAGTCAACAAAGGCTAAGTAATATTTCTTTCCATATTCATTGCTTTTTTCTATCACTTGTTTTATGGTATGGATATGGTCCATTGTTGAGAAGTCTCTTCGGAATCCAGCCTGTTCTTTGGGCTGGTTTTCGTCTAGTTTTCTACTGATTCGATTTAGTATGATTTTAGAGAATACCTTATATAGATTTGATGTCAAGCTGATCGGTCTATAATTATTAATATCGTCTTCATCGCCTTTTTTGTGCAGCAGTATGATAGTGGATGTTGTCCATTGTTTTGGTATAATTTCTTTATCAAGAATGTCATTAAACAGGAGAGTAACAGGTTTAAGCAAAGTTTCTATACAGGCTTTTAGGATTTCGTTTGTGATTTTATCATCTCCGGGAGCTTTAAAATTTTTCTGAGAAAGAGTCGCCTTTCTCACTTCTGATTCTAATATCGGAGGTATATCATCTTCGTCCCCCTGCAGTAGAGAGTGTGTATCTTCACAGCAGGTGTCATCATATAGGTTTTTGTAGAATTTTGTGGCAGTTTCGTTAATGTTAGGTCGTCTCGTTTCTTTTTTGCCTTTGTTCTTGAGATTTGGAATCCAACAAGAATTTTCTTTTAATTCTTTCAGAGCCTTTTTGATGCCTCCTGTTTTTTCAATGTGGAATTGTATTGTTTTTTGCCTTTTTTCACTCCTGTACATTCTGATTGATTTGTTAATTTTCTTACTTATTTCTGCCAATTGCTTCCTATTTTGTTTTTTATTTTCTAAGAGGGATTTTCTGTCTTTAATTAGAGATCTTGCTTCTTCGCCAATTTTGTCTTTTTGTTGTTTTAAGGTACACAAGTCCTTCGACAATTTTTGGAGGGCTTCTTCTAGGTGATTGTACTTTTCTTGTATAGTGTTAAAATTTTCGATAATATCTGTTATTTTATCTTTTAGTGTAACTAACAAATTATCTGGTACCGGATGTAAAATATGGCTTGATAGAGCTTCCGTTTTAAAATGTTTCCTCTTATTTTTTGGTTTATAAGCATAGATTTCTCCTCTTACCATTCGATGATTCGTGTTGAAATTGAATTGGTTAAGAACATCAATATTTTTAAAACAATGAGGAATGTTTGAGAGTATGAAGTCTATTTCATTTTTCACTCGTCCATCAGGGGATATCCAAGTCCATTTCTTATGTTTGTTCTTCTTGTAAAAGCTGTTAATAATTTTTAGGTTATATGTGAGAGCCAAATTCACCAATTTTTGTCCATTGTAATTTCTCCTCCCAGTGCTGAATTGGCCTAGTACTATGTCTTCATTTGGTAGGCTTTTACCCACCTGACTATTGAAATCACCCATCAATATTATTGTTTTGTGTGATTTTTCAATGGTTTCCTCCAGACTAGTATAGAATGCATCTTTAATGTGTTGTGGTGCAATTTCGGTAGGTGCATATACTTGGATTATTGAAATTGTTTCATAGCCAGGAAAGGCAATATTAAGTACAGCAATTCTTTCAGATATTCCAATGAATTCTTGAATCTGATTTTTGTAGCACTTTTTAATCATAAAGCCAACTCCATATAATCCTGGTGTGTTTCCGATGTGATAAAAATGTAGTCCTTGTGTTCTTCAATTTTTTCACCCATTCTCCTAACTTCGCTTAGGCCAATCACATCCCAATTTATTGAATCCAGGGCATGTTCCAGCTCTTGTAGTGATTCGTCTGTTCTTAAAGTTCTTGTATTTAATGTTGATATATAAACACCTTTTTTAATACAATATTCTTCTGTTATTTCTTGTTGTTTTTGGTTTTCTGTAGTAAATCTTGGGCATACTTTTGTTTTCTTTGTTAAATCTGGGGGGATTTGGTCTCCGACCCCACGGTGACCAACCGGGTTGGGGAAGTTTGTTGTTTTTTCCTTTGTATTTTCTTTAACTAGTGTTTTGGTTGTTTTTCCTTTGTTACCGATGTCAGATAATTCCTATGCATCATGTGTAGTTTTCTCATTCAAGGAATTAGACCTGGATCTCATGTAGGCAAATGGATCCTTTCTATGTATTTTCGCTGGAGCTATGATGGTTTTCCCATCTTTTTGTTGGATTTTTGTTGCAGGAGATGTTGAAATTTCTCTTTTCCTTTTCTCATTTTCTTTGGATTTTACTATGATTTTATTATTTTTGATGTAAACTTCTTTACCTTTCTCTCTTTCCTGCGTGAGCTCTCCTTGCAAATCTTTTCGTTTTTGCAATTCTTCCTTGGAGAAGTCTTCTGTAATGTACGTGTCCACGGGCATTTTTTTCTTATTTTTTAGTATCTCAATTTTTTTGTTATAAGTCGTAAGAGAGATTAATACTGGTCTAGTCCTTCCTTCTTTGTATTTTCCAATTCGATACAGTTTGTTAATGTCGTAGTTTTCTATTTTCACGTTCAATGTATGAGTTATCAAATTTGTAGTAAATTCATATAATTTTTCGTAACTTTTGTGAGTTTCTTTAATTCCATGTAATAGCACGTTGTTTTTCTTGGCTGCGTTCTCCAGGTTAGTAATTTTCTTGCTTAAAATGGCTACTTCTGATTTAAGAATTTTATTTTCTTCTTCTAATGGTTTAATTCTTTCATCAATAGACATCATAATTCTTTCAGTATTTTGATTGAATGTGGTTGTTTGTTTTTCTAGTTCTTGTTTCATCATGTTGTACAACATAGCGATTGTAATTTCTTCTGACATATTCGTAACGGAACGTATCTGCTCTCAGTGAACTTACAGCAAACTTAGTCGATTTGTGAGCATTTATTTCTGTGCGGAACGGAACGTTTTCTGAGTTCCTTAGCACGGCCAGACCGTCACAATGTTGTACTGGTAACCCAAAGTTATAATTGTTAGGTTGGTGGCTACCGGCTCTTGTCTATGCTTCGAATGATGACAATGTGTTGACAGCTGACAGTAGTTTTTTCTTTAATTTGATTTGTAATTACCTTCATAAATCACTAAATACTTTTGTTCAATAATTGTAATATGGATGACCCGCATTAATCGTTGATTTTTCACAGAATATTCTGCCGTGATAGCGTAGATAGCAATTGTTTTGATTTTGCTGAACGTTTTCTGGTGTCTTTGTTGGTATTTTCCACAATTTAGTTGGTTACACTTTTGTTTATTTCGAACACTGATGACTTGTAGGCGCCGATTTTCACAGTGTATTATGTCGTGATAGTATAGGTAAATAACACTGGTTTCTATTTCTTTGCACGTTCTAAGTGTTTTTGTTGCTATTTTTCTTTACTCGGTGGATTTTCTTTTGTTTAACTAATTAAAATTAATATTTTTGTTTTTGAGAGCACTGACACACGTCTTGACGTTTCGAACACCGGAAACGGATCGAACGAAATAGTAAGTACTAAAACTAAACGCCAAATGGAATGGTACTATTACTATAGATATAAATGTAGAAATGATGATCGGAACGCAAGAATGCGAATGGGACGGATGAATGAGATTAATAGACGAGAGTGTAAGAGAAAGTACGATAGAGATGATTTTTTAGAGTTAGCGGAAGACGACGATAGACCATAAGATGGTGCGCGTGTGTTATATTTCAATAAACCATTTAAGTGAAATTAAGGAGTTTTCAGTCCAAATCCCAACTTGAATAACTAGAACTATATAAACTTGGTAGGTATATGTAGCAACTTACAGTGATCATATTTGGGACGCATTCATTACTGAACAATGAATATTGACATAATCTGCGTACATTACGGTTTTTAGTTGCAAATAAAAACCACTATTAATTATAATTAATACGCTCTATACAATCCGGAAAGAAGTTTAAAAACGAATTATTCTACTGTCACATGTATCTCATGTAATACACTCTCTACAGCCCGGGTTTGAACGCATTGTTCTAGATAGTGTAACATGTAATTGTACATAGTTAAGCGGAAGCCGCCTCTGCAGGTTTTGCTCTATGCACTGAAGGAATTAACATAAGGATTGTACACATGAACACAACAGGAATGGGAAACACTTGTGAAGCCTTAAAGCCACTTACCACAAGCGTTTTCAGCTGATAAGGGAACAGAATATTCCAGTACATAATGTGGCTATTGAAGCAGACATAATGAGTTGAAATACCACAGGTCAAATGAGAGCAATCGGTGGCTCGGCTTTGAAACAAAATGTGGAGAAAATGGCGGAACGCCTCTCCATGATCAATCAGTCTGAGGCGTTATGACATAACAGCACGAAGATACTTGGTCACAGAACAAAAAATTGTCAATTCTGAGTGCTTGCAAATATTTGTTGACTAGCGCTAAAATAAGAAAAAAGTTATTGGCCAAGTGCGAGTCGGACTCGCTCACGAATGGTTCCGTACCGAATGGAAGCCCGCCCTAATATATTTTATTTATTTATTTTTGAAGGGATTATGTTCTGTAAGTATTTCAAGCATCTTCCTGTTGTCGTTATTAATATCGAGCGAAAACCTAAAAATTCATGCTTGTTGTATGGGAGCTCCCCATAAATATTATTTATTTCTATTTTTAGTATTTGTTGTTACTCGTATAGTGGCAACAACAGAAATACACCATATGTGAAAATTTCAACGTTCTAGCTATCACCGTTCACGAGATACAGCCTGCTGACATACGGACGGACGGCGAAGTTTTAGTAAAAGGGGCCCGTTTTTACCCTTTGGGTACGGAACCCTAAAAACTGTCCACATCCATTTTCCCTTTTGCCGAGCAAATAAAGCAAAATCCAATGAACCCAAATACCAGTATTTTCCCCATAATCATTGTCGCTCTAATTATAGTTTGAGGAACACAAGACAAACTGATTTATGGGGATAACACAGTCCAATTTTCTCAAAGCATCGGCCCTCGAAAAGTATTAACGTTTTTCCTTAATTTCTATATAGGTATGGTTTCTTATGGGTGCTATAACAATCAAGCGTTCAATTTACTTTTCTTCTACCAGACATAGGCCTCCCCTAAAAATCTCCAATAAGAGCAGTTAGTAGGGTATAGCGTATGGTAGCGTATTTTTTCTACATTAATTTAATTTTAATTTCAGTATTAGTTTTACTAGTCATTAATTGACGCAATAAAAAGTCATGACTTTTTCTTGCGAATAAGTCCGCGTTTACCACCGTCTTCGTTAAGCGATGTTATATATTTACCTACTAACACTTGTGCAAATAAAATTGATGAAAATAAGTAACAGAATTCTGAAGTGAATACCACAGCTGAGGTGTCCGAGTGGTTAAGGAGTTGGACTTGAAATCCAATGGGTTATACCCGCGCAGGTTCGAATCCTGTCCTCAGCGGACTTTTTGGTATAAGTATTATCTCACTGTATAGGACTAAATTCCAAGTCTGTCTACACGAATTTCAGTAAATATTGCTCTACATGTAGGTGTTACGAAAAGTATTACAATTTACCTCAATAAGTATTATCTACTCTCTTTAACGTTATTATATACTTAGATGACAGTAATGTTTTTAATTATAATTAAAAAATCTATATAAGTAAACTAAAACCTAACATAAGTCAATTCAATAGCAACCAAACAAAATCCTGGGTTTAAAAAATACATGTATGTCCATAAAGACATTTTTTTACGACAAGGTATTTTATTATTATTTGAAGTAACGCATTTTCCATCAAAATTCAAAATGTTCACTTCTTCCATTTGCCCAATTCCCAAATAAGTTGGTCACCCTTTAGGGCTCGTAACATGGAAATTTATCAACCGGTTGTGACACTGATACGTTGAATGTCATTAATGCCTTTATAACACCCTTTGGGAGGGCTTTTGACGTCAACATGGGCTTTGAAACACATAATTGTCATCGTGGATGGCCATTCCGTGTTTTACAGTGAAAAGGATGTTATATAATCTGTGTTTTTCAGGTAATTTACGATTTAATAGGCTACTGATATATTTTGGCGATGTATGGGTTTGACATTTTAATCAGGTAATCAGCTATTCGACGGTGGTTTACCATGATTTATGTTTAAAACGTTAACGGCTTTGCTTTTGTTGCACTGATGTATACGCAAATTTACAGATTGCGTATTAGTTGACACCTAATTACGACTACATCTTTAAAAATGTGTGTTACTTTTAAATAATACGTGATGCGTGCCAATTGTTTCGGGTAATATTTAAGCCTTTTTTAAATATAAAGTAAATGTTTTCAAATTACGATGTAGTTGCAATCGCGGGGCAAACCTGGACACCATTGTCATAGGACTACTTACGGTAAATGGCACAGTTATACAAAGGCATATATCCAGCAGTGTAATAAAGAAGGCTGTTGGTGATGATGATGTATGAGGCTTTTTAATGTAAAATCAATTTTCAATCCCACGCGTTAAATAAAATCCGCTTCACTTTTACCAAAGGCTCTATTTCCTAAGTTTCCGCCTTTTATGCTGTTTCAACTTGAAAACGCTGAATTGTTTCTAAAGTTTCTTTACCTGTCGTAAATACTTTTCAAAGAATTAAGGTTCAAATGAAATCGCGGAGTAAAGAACTGTTTTTTATGAAAAAGTACGAATTTTATAATTTCTTAGGCAAGGTGCACAAGGTATTTTTAGTTAGTTGAAAAGGTTTTATATGGACGATGTACCTACACTATGCAATTTAAGCTCCCTCGAAGGGAAGAGATGAAGAGATAGATACTTAGATGAATAAATAACATGAAGAAGAAGTAGGTACTTAAAAGTCATTTCTTCCAGGCAACCAGGATGGAGAGAAACGCAGGTACTAGGAGATAATAACGAAGAGGAGATGGGCTGAGCTCTAGCCAGTTCTGCACATCCCCATCCCATTTCTCTTGGTAGAGTCGGAGCTATGGTCAAGTTTTCAACATTATTTAAATTACAGTCGTGTGCTGAACCATAAGATTCTACAACAATAATTATTTTTTGCAAAAAATGGCACGACTGATTTCAACCGTGTATAGAATTCGCGAATATTTCGCACGGATCGATGTAGCATTTTTCACATTAATGTTGATTTATCAATAATAGCTCGGCCGATTTCGATAACATTTAAATGGGGTCAACTTCGAACAATACTCTTTCCAATAAAAAAAAATTATCTAAATCGCACTACTATGGACAAATTTATGCGTGGTTATACAAAAAAAAAAACGCGTCGAATTAAGAAGCTTCTCCGTTTCGTTGGTCAAAAAAAGATCTGTTTTATTAATTACTATCTTTAATCGATGGACAGATGGACGTTGAAGTGAAAAAAAAAGTCTAGTCATTGACACGAAATGAATGAATTAAAGAAAATAAAAGGCAAATAACTTTCCAAAACAAATAAAGCAAATAATTAACTACTGTACCAGGTAATGGCCTAAGCTCGACATATTTTTGCGTCATCTCTTTTGGATTGATAGTAATAAGTAACGATTTTCTTTTTGTAAATAAAAATCTAGCCTATTTCGAAGTAAAAAAAATCCCCAGCGCTCCTACAACCATTAGTTAGGTCAAAAGGCTTAGGACTTCAGATAACGTTTGACAGTAAGTTGGTACACGTCCCGTCACAACTCTCCCCAAATCCTGGATTAAGACGTTAGGTCGGAATTAGAGATATCCATCTATTGCCGAATGAAGCTGAGGGCAAGTTTCGGTCCTTCACTATACAGGGTGTTACAGTACACAGTACGCCTGTATCATCATGTAGCGTTCGTAGCGTAGTTTGACTAGGTATTTGTCAGCGATCACCGAAAATAAGCAACGTTCTGCACGGTCAGTATTTGGATGGGTGACCGCGGGTGGCTCGGATGACACGATGAATTGTAGGTCCCAATTATTTTAACCGTTTAGTCATGTCTCATGTCAGAGGCCTTCAAGCGGCCTAAGAACTCTGACACCATGGCTAGCCACCCGGCCTGTACGAACTTATTTACTTTTGATGTATAATATTTCTTATACAATATATTATGTTTTATAAACAATGTTGTTCAGAAAGGGTGTACCAAGCCAAACGGAAATGCCACCCGCGATCACCCACTCAAAAACAGATCGAGCCGAATGTTGTTCAACTTCGGTGATCGCTAAGAAACACTTAGTCAAACTACGCTATGAGTGCTACCGTTGAAGGATGATGATGGTGATGATGATAAAGGATTTTTCAGTAGGACCCTTTTTCAGCTAACTCTCTTTATAAGTTGTCCTTGGTTCAGCATGAAAATAATGATGGTGATTAAGGATTTTTCAGTAGGACCCTTTTTCAGGTAACTCTCTGTATAAGTTATTCTTGGTTCAGTATGAAAATGATGACGATGATAAAGGATTTTTCAGTAGGACCCTTTTTCAGCTAACTCTCTTTATAAGTTGTCCTTGGTTCAGCATGAAAATAATGATGGTGATAAAGGATTTTTCAGTAGGACCCTTTTTCAGGTAACTCTCTGTATAAGTTGTCCTTGGTTCAGCATGAAACATTAGCGATAAATAACCCGCTGCTACCTTGCGGTTTCAGGCCCTTATCCTTTAAAGGAAAGGGCCACTTCTGTTGTTTTATGTTTGCACTTAGTTCGACGACAGACACGACCCTTAATTTTGTAGCTGTTTAGGAACATTATTAGAGGATATCCCTAGTAATTGTTACGACTGAATGTTCAGGTGAATGATTTATTACGTATTTTTAGGGTTCCATACCCAAAGGGTAAAAACGAGACCGTATTACTGAGACTCCGCTGTCCGTCTGTCTGTCGTCAGGCTGTATCTCATGAACCGTGATAGCTACGTTGAAAATCTCACAGTTGACGTATGTCTGTAGCCGCTATAACAACAAACACATAAACAAAAATAATCGGCCAAGTACGAGTCGGACTCGCGCACGGAGGGTTCCGTACTGTATGGGAGCCCCCCTTAACTATTTATTTTATTTTAGTTTTATTATTTATTGTTGAAGTGAATATAAAACTAAATATTCTGTGAAAATTTCAAGCACCTACATGTTACCATTATTAATATAGAGCGAAAAACGTCAAAAAAATTAGGTTTGTTGTATGGGAGCCCCCCTTAAATATTTATTTTATTTTCCTTTTAGTATTTGTTGTTATAGCGGCCACAGAAATACATCATCTATGAAAATTTCAGCTGCCTAGCTATCATGGTTCATGAGATACAGCCCGGTGACAGACAGACAGACGGACATCGAAGTCTTAGTAATAGCGTTCGTTTTTCCCTTTGGGTACGGAATCCTAAAAAATTAAGTGTCTCCCATACAACAAACCTGAATTTTAAACCGCTCGATATTAATAACGGCGACAGGTAGATGCTTGAAATATTCACAGAATATTTAGATAAATATTCACTTTAAAAATAAATAATTAAACTAAAATAAAATAAATATTTAAGGGGGGCTTCCATACGGTACGGAACCCTTCGTTATTTACTATAGCGCTGAGTGAAGATAAGATAATTATCTTTGATATATCAAATTGATAACGGGGTTATTAGTTTTGCACAAGTGGGAAATATTACCTATTCATTGGAATAGGAATAAGAGACTGTTAGTCACAAAATAACATTTATCGCCAACGCAAGAAAATCCAACTAATAAATAATCGACCGCAATAACATAAAAATATTGGTAAACCATTAATACGAACAAATCAAATAACACAAGCTGTGCAAACATCACGCGACAATAAACCAGCAAATAAACAAAGAAGTAAAACCAGATGATAATAAAACTGAACAAAGTAACAGCATATCCGGCGAGAGCGGACTGTATCAGAAATGTCATTGCGATAAAATAATAAACAAGCACAAGTACAAAGTAGAAAGTAGCATAGACTGTATCCCTTATAGGGAGAGAGCCGTGGAAGAACAACCATCACTCGTCTGATAACCAGGTGAGACATACTTTTTAGGGTTCCGTACCCAAAGGGTAAAAACGGGACCCTTTTACTAAGACTTCGATGTCCGTCTGTCCGTCTGTCTGTCACCGGGCTGTATCTCATGAACCATGATAGCTAGGCAGCTGAAATTTTCACAGATGATGTATTTATGTTGCCGCTATAATAACAAATTAATCTATACCAATATTATAAAGAGGAAAGATTTGATTGTTTGTTTGTTTGCATTGAATAGGCTCCGAAACTACTGAACCGATTTGAAAAATTCTTTCACTCTTGGGAAGCTACACAATCCCCGGGTGTCATAGGCTATACTACATTTTTTTTTTAAATTAGGGAGGCTGCTAGTAATTAAACTAAAAACAAAATAAAATTAATATTTAAGGGGGGATCCCATACAACAAACGTGATTTTAGGAGTTTTTGCTCGCTATTAATAACGGCAACAGGAATGGGGCTCCCATACGGTACAGAAGCCCCCGTGTGCGAGTCCGACTCGCACTTGGCCGATTTTATTATAAAAATGTTTATCACATACTCACACGTCTATGATAGCTTGCCTATCGAAAAGCTACATGACCATATTAAATTCGATATCTTTTTGTCAATGGTTTTTTTACCTTCACTTTTTTATACCCGATATTTTTTAATTTTAACTGATAGTTTTTAATGTAGAGAATATACCTAGGTAGGTTTGCTTACTTATTTTGGTTCATTGTCAATAGCTGCGTGCAAGGTATTGATGCAAAATTGATTGATTGCAAAATATGTGACTGTAAAAGTACAACACCGATTTGATAACCGGTCAAAATTAGTATCATAAAAAAGAAAATTTAATAACAAAATGAATCATATACATACGAGTATATGGGCTGCAAAAATCTGTTCATAAAATATTTTTAATTCAATAAATGATAGCTTTGAACACATGTCGACAGGCATACTATGATAGCTAAGCGGGTTTGTAACTAAATAATATTTGATAGAAAATATGTCTCCTCTGGTTATCGTATCGGTGAAAGTCGATCTTCAGCGGCTCTTAGACCACAAAGTTGCATAGACTGTAAATCCTAGGGATAATAGAGTGGACGATGCAGCGCAGTTGTGACAGCTGGTGACAGAGTAATACAGCTTCACAAATGCAGGGGTTAACAATTTTGACGTTAGCAAAATATTTCACGTTGCAATAAACGATAAAGATAGCATAACGTTGAACGGATGTTGCACATAATGCACATGTTTGTACCTAACATTGAACTTATCACTTTGAACATAGACATTCACATAAAATATACCAAAAACTAAACCTGTCAAACTTTCTGAACTAGTTTTTCTGCGGAATAATTTTGTAAACATAAGTACATTACGAATACCAAAAATTAAACCTGCATTCTAAGCTAATTTTCCTGCGGATTAATTTTGAAAATATATGAGAAGCTTTTAAAAAGAATATCGGATACTTAGTTACATACACATTACACTTAGTACATTTCAACTGAGTACAAATAAAATGAATATAAGATGATAATGAAGACTAGGTATTTTTAAAGAATAGTAACATAAAAACGGAACTGTACCTGAAATTAAACTTACTAGAATTAACTGCTAAGGGAACCGACCAGAATGGCCAAAAACAAACGGCAATAAAATCATCATAATAAAATCAGCCACGAATTTAAAAGCTCCCAAAGAAAAGATATAACTTCTGATTCGCACATTTCAAGCCTCAGGTTTTTGCCTGAAAAGATTTGCATATTTCTTCCTTTTTCTCTTGCAAGTACTTTTTTCACTCACGTATTTGACAACATGGCAACCTGGGGTTCATAAAACTTCCCAAATATCTCGCTCAAGGTCGACGCTTATCTCCCGGGAATAATATATGAAGTTGTTTTGAGCGTACGGATGGAACAAAGGGATAAAAAGAATATCTGTAAACATCAGAAACAGGTTTATACGATGAGTAAACAACTCGGCTGTAAATTGTACCAGTTAAGGGCGCCCACGAAATGTGGTAACAGTCGTGAAATCACTATTTGTAATTAAAATAGTTTATAACATATTTGCTCGTAAAGTAGCTGTAATTACACCAATTTCAATATCGTAATGTATTTCATTACGCACTTGTGCGCTATTGTAATGTAAAACGCACGCCGCCACCGATTGCAGAACTCTGTGGTCTCGTTTCTTCTACTCAAGAGAGTGAGAGACATTACGCACTTATACGTTATTGTAATGTAAAACGCACGATGCTACTTTCACTCAAAGTCAGAGTTTTATTAATTTCCTCGCAAATATGTTTTAAAACATCGTATGACCTACGTGCGCTTTGAAAATTACCGCACTTATATCATAATGTACTATTATGGAAGTTTGTCCTGATAACACAACGAAATATTGGCTTGATACTATAGTTTATAATTTATAACCTATGACTGTGTAACGTTCAGATCATAGTCAAGATATAAGTATGACGGAGCGAGACAGCATAGTTGGTTTTAGTTAAAAGCAACAGTTATGATTTTAAAGTGGGTATCACCCGAATGGGGTCGCACGTGGCAACACTGCATGCTTGTGTCGGAATGAAATGATTTGACAGATGGGCGAGAAACGTCATGCCATTCCGCACGCAAGGCGGACTGCTCCCGTGCCAATCCATTAGCTTTAGAATCCGTTTTCATCCTCGAAAATTCTCGTTAAATTGATTACCAAGTGATACTAGGTCAATAAAACCACCCGTCGCAATAGTACAGAGTGTTTATTTGGTGAGATGGACAACTGGAGACCGCCGGCAAGCCGTACCGATGGATGGCCCACAAATAGCGATGGCGGGTGCTTTACACTATCAGTCTCAGTCTCCGACATCAGAAGTGGTATCCCAACAACGCCCACAACACGAGGATAAAGCCTCATCGACCGGTACAGCGCACTGCGCAGCGACCAAAAAGTGACGCCACTCAGTAACAGTCAAATACGTACGAAAGTGCCGCTTTCGTGCTGCTATTGCGGAGTGTATACATTGCCTCGCGATGTGCAAGGAAGGTAGTGACGTACGAGTGGAGCATCGAGTCAACATCTGCGATCCAACCAGCGATCGATCATCTTTCAAATCCGGTGAGCAGTTTTCATTTTGTTTCGATTCGGGCGCAGAATGTCCTCTAATAAGAGAAAGTAACGCGGGAAGATCTCATGATGTGCAACAAAATAGTTCAGTCACACTTGTAGGAATCGAGGGTTCTACTGTTCACTGTTAACTTGAATTATTAGTGTCAGGATCGATTCACGGATTTTCAGTGTCACTATTATTCAATGCCGTACCCGATGACAAAATACACCACGATATCATGACAACAATGACGACGGTATGTATTAGGTGTGTGTGTGTAGTAAGCCTGCATGATAGGCCTGTGTAGTAATCCTTTGTGATAAGCCTGTGAGGTAAGACTGTGTAGTAAACCTGTATGATAAGCCGGTGTAGTAATCCTTTGTGCAACGCCTGAATAATACGCCTGCCTTTGTGATACACCTGTGTGATACGCCTGTGTGGTACGCCTGTGTGATACGCCTGTGTGATACGCCTGTATGATACGCTTGTGTGATACGCCTCTGCGTATGCCTGTATAATACGCCTTTGTGATACGCTTGTGTGATACGCCTGTATAACACGCCTGTGTGATACGCCTGAGTGATACTCCTGTGTGGTATGACTGTGGACTACTGTGTAGTAAGCCTGCATGATAGGCCTGTGTAGTAATCCTGTGTGATACGCCTGTGTGGTGAGCCTGTGTGGTAAGCTTGTGTGATAATCCTGTGTGGTAAGCTTGTGTGATAATTGTGTGTGGTATGCCTGTGTGGAAACTCTGTGTGACATACCTGTGGGGAAGCTCTGTGTGACAAGCCTGTGTGGCGAGCCTGTGTGGAAGCTCTGTGTGACAAGCCTGTGTGGAAACTCTGTGTGACAAGCCTGTGTGGCAAACCTGTGTGGAAGCTCTGTGTGACAAGCATGTGTGGAAACTCCGTGTAACAAGCCTGTGTGACAAGCCTGTGTGGCAAGCCTGTGTGGCAACTCCGTGTAACAAGCCTGTGTGGCAATCCCGTGTAACAAGCCTGTGTGACAACTCCACGTAACAAGCCAGTGTGGTAACTTCGTATGGTTCCGTATGGTATCTTTGTGTGGTAATTTCTTGTGGTATCTTCGTGTGGTATCTTCGTGTGGTATCTTCGTGTGGTATCTTCGTGTGGTATCTTCGTGTGGTATCTTCGTGTGGTATCTTCGTGTGGTATCTTCGTGTGGTATCTTCGTGTGGTAATCTTCGTGTGGTATCTTCGTGTGGTATCTTCGTGTGGTATCTTCGTGTGTTATCTTCGTGTGGTATCTTCGTGTGGTATCTTCGTGTAGTATCTTCGTGTGGTATCTTCGTGTGGTATCTTCGTGTGGTATCTTCGTGTGGTATCTTCGTGTGGTATCTTCGTGTGGTATCTTCGTGTGGTATCTTCGTGTGGTATCTTCGTGTGGTATCTTCGTATGGTATCACCTTGTGGTATCTCCTTGTGGTAACTCCTTGTGGTATCTCCGTGTGGTATCTCTGTGTAGTATATCCGTGTGGTATCTCCGTGTGGTAAGTCCTTGTGGTAGCTCCGTGTTGTAACTCTGTGTGACAATCAAAGAAAATAGGAAACCACCCTACATAGTCACAACTAGTGTGGTTGCTAACTAACGCATTAGTTACTTGTTTTGCCAAGAAATAAAAAAAAACATACGAGGACGTATGAAGATGCAGGATGGCCGTGACGGAGCGAGACAGCATAGTTGGTTTTAGTTAAAAGCTACAGTTATGATTTTAAAGTGGGTATCACCCGAATAGGGTCGCACGTGGCAACACTGCATGCTTGTGTCGGAATGAAATGATTTGACAGATGGGCGAGAAACGTCATGCCATTCCGCACGCAAGGAGGACTGCTCCCGTGCCAATCCATTACCTTTAGAATCCGTTTTCATCCTCGAAAATTCTCGTTAAATTGATTACCAAGTGATACTAGGTCAATAAAACCACCCGTCGCAGTAGTACAGAGTGTTTATTTGGTGAGATGGACAACTGGAGACCGCCGGCAAGCCGTACCGATGGATGGCTCACAAATAGCGATGGCGGGTGCTTTACACTATCAGTCTCAGTCTCCGACAAGTATATTAAGAAAATCAAGATTAAGGTTAAATAGGTACGTCGATCATTAAAATAAATGAAAAAACATTACAGCGAGTGTCATGTCAACAAAAAATCGCTTTTAATTTCTGTTTTCGCGGCCATGCAAGTAATTAGTTTTACAGTTAACTGATTAATGGTTCAGAGCCTAACCAATATTTTAAATGTGGCCGTCTGTTATACATCTGAAACACAAGAAGCCGAAAATGCCCTAATTATGACATATGTTTTGCGTCAAAACTGATATTAAGTTTGTGGTTTGTTAGTATAATTACAACGTCAAACATAATTTCCTTACTACCGGTTCGGATTAAAAAAAAATTTACAAGAAGATTATTATGTACGATCGTCCACCGACTAGGTGGCCTGACCATATAATAAAGATCGCAGGAAAGCGCTGGATGAAGGCCGCTTCCAACCGGCCTTATTGGAAATTCATGGGGGAGGCCTATGTCCAGCAGTAGACGTCCTACGGCTGATGGATGGAATATGTACGGTAATAGTAAATACAGTGTGAATAAAGCTAACTAAAACTAAACTGGCAGAACACAGTTTCGCAGGGTGACTGACAATCGAGCGGTAGAGTAGCATTTACTCCTCGTATAGCGTTCCATTCCATTCCATCCAAATGAAACAGCTCATATAAATTTACATATATCGATAAACAGTAACACTGAGAGCTTTCAGTGCAATTTCCCAGTTGTATTGTAACTGATATTTAACAGACTGAATGCATAACAATAGTGAGGAGAACATAACATATTTCAACATGAATAGCACCTGATGATAGTTTTGTGCAGGGTTGCCAACTATTTTATATCAATAGTATCTACTATTGAGAAAATGCTGTATTTTATATTTTTATCCACATTTTTCGGAGTCCATGTTCTTTAACTTTAGCTTCGCTTTGATTTGTGTCTTTTGGACAACTGCCTAAATAGTATTACTACTACAGAAAAAATAGTATTACTAGCGTATACCTATTTTGTTATCGCAACTTTAAAACCAGTGTGAAATAAAAGTTTATAACAATAAGTTCAATGCCATCCTGGAGTATAACAACTGCTCAACCAACGTATAATATAAATCTCTATGAGAAATCGAATCAGAAATGAGGAGAACTAAAACCAATTGCAATACAATGTGCAAAATATGGATTTAAAGGGCATGATGGCTTATAAATATTTTTACTACGAAATATGTAAGAATGTGTACTTATGATGAAAAATTGCAATACAACTGGGGAATTGCCAACGTAGAGCAGCGGATTAGCCAGTTTAAATGGTAGTGGGCATGGCATTTAGCATGGAGGACTTGGGGTTTTATTGTGTAAGCGCTCTGACTTTCGGCTTCGCTTTTCCTCCCGCTTGCTCTCGTGGCGTGAGTAACTGGCGCCAGAGAAAAAGCGAAGCCGAACGTCAGAGCTCTTATACAATAATGTCCCTTAGACCATTACCAATGAGGCCCTAAAGTTCTTGAGTGGAAACCACGTACCGGCAAGCGCTGTGTAAGGCATCCACCTACAAGGATTAAAACAGATGACCTCGTGAGGACGGCTGGATCGCGCTGGATGCAGGTAGCTTCCAACCGGTTTTATCTATGATCTATATGGCTTGTGTTCAACAGTGGACGTTCTATAGCTGAGAAAAAGAGGAAGACTGTAGATGGTAGACAACCCTAGTTCGTATGGAACCACTAATCCACCACTGTCACGTTGAGTAATGCCCAAACCCTCTCAATGGTGAAACGTATCTATTCATCAGAAACGTGCCATAACCTACAGATGTACCAGAGTTTTGTTACTAAAGAAAATGTTATGACTATCTTTCATCATTTATTAAGGAAAAGTGCCGCGTAAGTGGCTCTGCGCTATTTTATGTTTTAGCGTATGTATGGACACATTTATTACTTAAAAATAAGCTGTCTGTTTCGAAAAAAAATAATTTAAAAAATTTAAAACCAAAGTACAAAATCTTACTATTACTAATTATGCTATACATTGTAGATAAGAATAACTAGTCAAAACCAAGTATAAATATTCTTTCTTATACTAATAAAATTAACACGAACGATATTTATGTAATGTATTAATTATTATATCAGAAAAGATATCGTGTAAGTGATTGAAACAACAGCAAAAACACGGAACGAAAAATTGTCGGTTGTGTGAATTTAATGCTGAACCGTCCAGTAATAGTAATTATTTTTCGCAAAAAATGGCAATACCGACTTCCATCGTGTACAAAATTCGAATAATTCGCTCAAATTGATGTATACGATTTTTCGTTATTGTTGATTTTTCAAAAACGGCTCAACCGATGTCAATGAAATTTAATAGGACCACCTCGAGAGTATAACTAAACTTACTTCGAACTAAAAAAGATTTTTTAATGAACATACACAAAAAATACCTACATACAGACGAACATAGAACCTCCTTCCTTTTTTGGAAGTCGGTTAAAAAGAAATAATAACTTCCACTTTTTAGCAGACGCCTAAAATAGTGCTTTTAATATAGTAATATATAATACTAGGACAAATGGCAGAAATGCTTTAAGTCTTTCAAAATTTAAAGGAACTGCTACCTTACTTACGTGCATGAGTGCAGGTACTCGTATATTTTTATTTATCTGCACAATATTTTTTTATTTAGTTCTATTTTTATTTGCTCTCTGCAATTTATTTAGAATTTGACTAACCATTCAGGAAGCTTGTCGTTACAGACAATGTAAGTAATGTATTTAATTTCGGAGCCAATTTGTGTGCCACTCAATACAATAGAGCCTGCGTAATTGTCAGCTATTTATGCGAGTAAAATTCTACGTGCAACGTACCGTAATTTGGCAATTTACAGTGGCAACACTGGGGTAAGGGGTAACCTCCTCGCTTTATATGCGTGAGCTCTGAGAAAGTGTTACCATAAATTGCGAATACGCTCCAGATAAGTATCAGATACATGCATAAACGTGGTATATTCGTAACTTTTGACGTGAAATAAATGTGTATACTCGGCTTTATTACGAAAGCCTTAGGACCTTTACCTTGGATATTTTAACTTGATAACTAAATAGATGTATGAAAATACAGAGTATGAATATGAAACAGATGAATTCGATATTCACATCTGTACTCATCATAACACGACGATAAGATTTGCTGCCAATCTATCTTTTAATGTATACCTTATAAGTAATGTTCCATTTTTAACCCCCGACGCAAAAGAGGGGTGTTATAAGTTTGACGTGTCTGTTTGTCTGTCTGTCTGTCTGTGGCATTATAGCGCCCGAACCACTGAACCGATTTCAGTTTAGTTTTTTTTGGATGAAAGGAGACTTAATCGAGAGTGTTCTTAGCTATGTTTTATAAAAATCGATTGAGCCGTTTAAGAGTTATGGTGGGTTAAAGTGGGGATGGAAGAACCAAAATTCTACAAATGTGCCCAAAATGGTTGTCAATGTGTCGGGGGTTTTTTAAATTTTTAATTTATTCCAGTATTTATTATATTTAGCTCATTATTAGAGAATACCCTAAAATTAAACTAAAATAATATTCTTAATAAAATGCATGCAATTCATAGAATGCCAGTGTAGACTGAAAACTAAAGCCAGTGTCCAAGATGGGGTTTGATTGATTGATTTTTGGTTGTTGGGTTGCCGATTTACTGTCTATATCTGAAAATATGAAAAATAAAAAATATGCTGCAGTAAGACGTTAAGTTTTAATTTAGTTATCTATCCATATCAAATCATTTAGAAAATAAATATTACTTAATTAAATTTATTTTAAAATAATTGAGTTAGTTATTTTTCTAAAAATACAATCATGAACGATGTGCAGGTATAATTCAATTCAGAACTATTTTCATTTCTTTACCAAAAACCCAAAATAGATAAAGCAGTAGAAGAACGATCAAATTGCAGCAATAAATTACCTCAAAGACGATCCCAAAAATGACCCTCAATTCCTCGGGAGCATTAAATTTTATTAGAAGTTTGTACTTGAAATTAAGAGCGATCGTTTCGTGAATACCAATGTAATATAGACTTGAGTAAAGATTTGGATTAGGTGAGCGTTGAAATTCAATCAATGCAACTTTGGTAAACGGTGAACAAAATTGATACGGAAGAAAAGTCCTGTAAATGAATAAACCAAGTGATTGGTCAGAGCCAGTGAAGCAACTCAGAGATTTATTAATATCTTGATAAAGATTTTCGCGAAACCTTAATTATTGTTGCTACAAAGATCGGTCGTTCTGTGAATACCAATAAAATATCGGCTTTAGTAGAGCTTTGAATCAGGTGAAAGAAGATTCAATCAATGCTTCCTTGGTGGAATTAGTTAGAAAAATAGATGGTACATGAATAACGAAGTGACTGGTTGGAGCTAATAAAAAACCTCAGAAGTAATTAGTTAAGTATATTTGAGAACCTTGATAAAGATTTTTTGTGTCAGCATAAATATACTTGCGACAAAGATCGATTACTCGGTGAATACCGATAAAATATCGACGTAGCTAGAGCGTTGGATTAGGCGAGAGTCAGGATTCAATAAATAAATCCTGGGCGGAATTAGTTTCAAAAACGTACGGTAAAACTGGCTGGAACCAATTTAACAACCCCAAAGGTGAACATATATTGCTTTGAGAACTTTGATAAAGATTTTTGCGAAAGCGTAAATATTCTTGCGACAAAGATCGATTGCTCTGTGAATACCAATAAAACATCAACTTCACTAGAGCTTTGGATTAATTCGAGATTTAATCAGTGCAACCTTGGCAGAATTGGCACGGAAGAAAAGACAGTAAAACGAATTAACGAAGTGGCTGGTTAAAACCAATATAACAACCCCGAAAGTTTACTTATATTTGAGAACCTTAATAAAGATTTTTGCGATAGCATAAATATAGGAACTTGCGACAAAGATCGATCGTTCTGTGAATACCAATAAAATATCGGCTTCACTTGAGCTTTGTATAAGGTGAGCCTACGCTCAACGAGATTTAATCAGTGCAACCTTGGCAGAATTGGTACGGAAGAAAAGACAGTAAAACGAATTAACAAAGTGAATGGTCGGAGCCAACGAGGCAGTTTTGGAGATTTATTAATGTGTTTGCGAACCATGACAAAGGCTTTCATGTTGTTTGATACGAAAACATAAATATCAAGCGGAAAACAAAGTTTTAACGGCAAGGGATATAAACCACACGGTATCCCTTTGAAGGCTCATGCAAAAGGGTCGCCACTATTTATGGTTCGCAATAAATCAAGTAAAGGTTGCTAAACAAAAGAAACCTTGCAGTTTTCATGTAAACAGTTTAAAACAACAGGTGGAATTAATGTTTTTCCTATAGCTATTAAAATATCTTTGGAAATATTAAAGGATAAATACTTCTATCAACAGTACGGAATGTGAAACTTGTTTATTGAATTCTTGTGATGAGTTATCTTTTATTTATCCTAGAATCAAAAATAAAACAGTTATGTTACAGGCTTTCAATGGCAGCCTAATAATGGGGCTAACTAGCCGGCATTAACAATCTTGTCCAGTTAACGAGAAGTAAAATACCTTCTATTAAATGTACTAAGATTATGTAATAAACGGTTCATAAGATTCATTATTTAGAACACTGTAATCTTGTATTTTGACAGTCGTATATTAGCCTCTCAAGGGCAGAAAATCTATCTCAGTTCCGTCCTGATCAATACTCGATTAGTTCCAGAAACCGTCCTCAGAGGCTAACGGAAATGTTATGCCATGTTTATACCATCTACATAACAAGTATTTCTCACTAGGAAGGACATTTTACTAAGCACCGCCTAAAATAAGGTGCAATTTATTCCGGTAATTCCAGCCCTTAAAGCTGTTGGGGTAATGCTTTCAGAAGAGGCTTTGGCAAAAAACCGGTTAAATTCCGGACGAAACCGGAAATAATCTCAATGATACCAGTTTTTCTCGGCATTCGATTTCATTCTAAAGTTACAAACGGTTTAGAAAATAAAGCGAGCATTTTTAAGGTAAAAGCATTTTTCAAAGTTCGGTCGTCTTTTCGAATTTTAATCAGAGAGTGAGGAGCTTTAATTAAATTTCTACTGGACGTAAGAATAAGTACTGATATTTCTAAGAAACATTGCATTTTTTTATGTTCATCCTTACATAGTATAAAATAAAGTCGCTATTTTTGTCTGTTTGTCTGTATGCTTAAATCTTTAAAACTACGCAACGGATTTTGATGCGGTTTTTTTTAATGGATAGAGTGATTCAAGAAAAAGGTTTATATGTATAATATACCTGTGCGAAGCCGGGGCGGGTCGTCTAGTAAGTAATAAAAGACTAACGTCAGACAATCACTGTAATTGAGATAAATATGAATGAGCGGTAATATATTTTGAGAAAAACACCACTTTGTGTAATGATACGCTGAGAAAATAGCTCTCAACTCTAAAAAATAGTCTAGATAATAAAAACGAGCACTCGGTTTTATTATACAGCCATTTTTTCCAAGAACAAGTTTAGTCAGATAGGATTTGCTTTGCCAAAAGAGATACTGCTTATTCTTGGCACCTTAGGGACCATTCTGAGATAGCAAATAATATCACTATCACTACATAGTATAAAGCAAAGTCGCTTCCCGCTGTCTGTCCCCATGTATGCTTATATCTTTAAAACTACGCAACGGATTTTGATGCGTTTTTCTAAATTTATAGAGTGGTTCAAGAGGAAGGTTTACATGTATAATACACCTGTGCGAAGCCGGGGCGGGTCGCTAGTTATTAATAATCATCAGGTGACATAGGGAATTCTGTACATCAAAACTAACAACTTTTCTCTGCGACTTTTGTCAGAACTCAAAAAAAAACAGCTGTTCCATACATTTTATCGCAGGTGAACGATGTTTTTCTATGCAAAAACAAATTTTTTTTTGAGTTTTCACAAAAGTCGCAGAACAAAAGTGGTTAGTTTTGATGTACAGAATAAGCCCCTAAAAGGATGCAAATTGATTAGAAATAACCTTGTATAATGTTAGCCGTGGTGGTCTTGTGGTAATGACACCCGCCTTACAATCGTGAGGTCATGGGTTCAAATCCCGGTCCCGTACCAATGAATTCCTTGGAATTTATGTACGGAATATCACACCACTGGCTTTTCGGTGAAGGAAAACATCGTGAGGCAACCTGCATACGTCCGTAGAAGAAATTCGATGGCGTATGTGAATCCACCAACCCGCACTGGGCCGGCGTGGTGGATATGGCCCAATCACCCTTCGTGGGTAGGCCTACGTCCTGCAGTGGACGATTAAAAGGCTGATACAGTACAGTACAGTACAATGTGAGAAATGTTATATCGATCAGTGCGAAATGTTCGCGAATTCTGTACACGGTTGAAGTCAGTCATGCCATTTTTTGCAAAAAATAATGAATACGTCATCTCGAGCTGAGCCGTTTTATAACAGCTTTTGAAAGGCCGAAACGAGAAGTGGTTCGGTCGGGAGCCACTCCATCCAGTACCAACTAGGTATGGTACCCTGTTAGGGTCATACATGTACGAGTATATGATAACTTGTACAGAACATTTTAAATAAAATATAACAAAGATGCGACTTACGCGTTATTTCTGTGGAAAAAAATACGTAAGTCTCTTTTACCGATGTACTACATATAACACCTGCGTAATACTTTAAAGAAAAAAACTGACAACTCTGTAAAAAGTTATACGTACCGTGATCATACATAAATAAATACATAAACGCGTCGTCTTGAGAACATACTTTTTAGTCGGTTAAAAATAAACAGAACATGATACTCAAGGACCGCATGTAAATACTACATAATATTGCGTTACAATAATTGAATATTGAGTTAACTGAATCGCCTCCCTAAAGAAAACCTGCGAGTGTTTTAAGGAAATCATGTGAAAAATATTATTTTTCGAGATAAATTTAGTTTATAACGTAATTTTACATTTAAAAAACATTTGTCCAAACGAAATTCGCGGAAATAAAAAAAATACGCGTAAACACGTTGCGTTACGTTTTGTCGATAGATAATCAGGCCCTGATTATCTACCTACAAAGGGCTTCTATTTCAGCAACAAACTATCTAACAGTTGGAAACTAAATCACCAGTTCCCTCATCTTTATAGAAGCTGTAAATTAAGTTCAAATGGCCTGAGAAGCGGTTTTCTCAGATCATTGCCAGATGTTATTGACCGCATTTCAAAGTTTCTGGCGACTCAAACGTCTGGTTTCGATATAATTTATGTAGGTATTGGTTTAAAGCACCTATAACCTCCGATTTCGTCTTCAAGTAATCTTACAGACATATATGTTTTTTACAAACTTCCAAAAAGGAGGAGGTACTATGTTCGTCTGTATGTAATTTTTTTTTGTGTATGTTTATCGATAAAGCCAATCCTGACGAGACGTGACGTAGAAGCCGCACGTTGATTGGCTATTGCGCAGCTAGTGGCTAAATTCACATCCATCAACTTGTGTGGCGCGGAGTATACATAACCTACACTAAAATTTAACGTGTATTTTGGTACGAGTAGCCCTTCTTAATTACAGGGTAAGTCAATACAAATGCCAAGTCGATGGTGGTAACCTATCTAAAATGTCAGCACGATAATGGTATCGTTAACGTAACTGCAGTATTGACCGTTGCTTCATTTCGGAGACTGGTAAGAAACACCTAATCTAGCTAGACGCTACAGATGTCGACAAGAATATTTTTTTATACCATTTTTTAAACGCAAGTAGTGGTGACAAACGAGTTGGTGGTCAAACGCAGTCCGCGTTTGACCACCAACGCGCCTGATGGTAAGCGACGTTGTGGTCGAAGATGAAGCACGCAGACCTAGAAGATACCTATTCACTCTGACCTTGAAAAGCTTTAGATTATATCTCTTAGGAAATAGGAAAGCAAAAAGACTGTTCCAATGTTGACCATAAAGTAATTATGCTATTTTTAGGGTTCCGTACCAAAAGGGTAAAAACGGGACCCTATTACTAAGACTCCGTCTGTCCGTCTGTCTCCCTGTCTGTCTGTCACCAGGCCGTATTTCATGAACCGTAATAGCTAGAGCGTTGAATTTTTCACAGATGATGTATTTCGATTGCCGCTATAACAACAAATACAATTAAAACTGAATAAAATAAATAGTTAAGAGGGGCTCCCATACAACAAACGTGTTTTTATTTGCCGAGGGGCTCCTATACGGTACGGATTCCGAACGAACGAGTCCAACTCGTACTTGGCCGATTTTTTAATGTCTGTGTGCTTCTTGGTGTGATTGAATAAGCTTACCAAAGCATCTGTCATAGTACCGAGTAGAGGTGCTAGTAACTGGAACTTACCTGGAAACAAACAAAAGTAGAATAAGATTATAAACAAACAAACACTAACAGTACAATTCTGTGATAGTATTTTTATATATATTTTCACATTATTGCGAAAATGGCTCAGCCGATTTAGATAAAATTTAAATGGGACAAATTTTGAAGTATACACTTTCCAATAAAAAAAATAATTATCGAAACTGAACCTCTACGTAAAAAGTTACTCGTGGTTATACATAAAAAAAATATACGCGTCGAATTGAGTACCTTCTCCGTTTTGTCGGTCAAAAATGAATCGTTAGTCAAAAATAAGCACTTTAAAAATAAATAATTAAATTAAAATAAAATAAGTATTTTATCCTGATTGTTGAATTATTCACAGAATATTAAGTTGTATGTTCCTTTATAAATAAATAGTTAAATTATAATTAAATACAATAAGGGGGGCTTCCATACGGTACGGAACCCTTGATGCGCGAACCCGACTCGCACAAGCCCGATTATTTATTCAAACATTCTACACTATGCTGCAACCAGCATCTCTGCTCAATACGTTCAAATAAAAATAATAACAAGGGTTTTCAAAGCCCAATCCAATAAGTCGTATCATCAATCTTATTTCTGTTCAGCTCCACTACACAAAGACGTTCTGATTTTCAATTTGCAGCAACTGGAGTCACTCCTTGTTACAGAAATGTTAAAGGTCAAGAGTCATTCAATTACCGATTGAATTACTTCGTTATCGAGTCTGTGATAAACGGAGTATGGTCCTCTTTTTATGACGAGAAGCATTTGACCATAGTCCACCAGTACCACGCTAGCATAATACAAACTTTACATAAATTGGCAATTCTCTTATTTGGCGCTTTTTAAGGTTCTGTACCCAAAGGGTAAAAACGCGGGACCCTATTACAAAGACTGTCCGTCTTTCTGACTGTCTATCACCAGTCTGTATCTCATGAACGGTGATAGCTAGAACGTTGAAATTTTCACAGATGATGTATTTCTGTTGCCGCTATAACAACAAATACTTACTAAAAATAGACAACAAAAAGCAACAAATCTGAATTTTTAGACATTTTTTGGTCAATATTAATAACGGTAGGTAACAGGTAGATGCTCGAAATACTCACAGAATATTTAGTTAAATATGCAATGTAAAAATAAATAAATTAAACATATACTAAGGAGGAGTATTTAATATGGAGCTAGGCGAGGCAGTCTTTTTTCGGTAATTTCAGATAATTAACATCAATCTCCTCTTAATTCGAGAATTATTTTTTCCCAAAAGAAAGAATTGGAATCAAGGACTATCTACACAAAAATGTTATTTAAATCAATCATTGGGACATTAAGATTTCAGTGCGCTAAGATTATATTAAAACTTCCAAAGAACATTTCTAAACTTTACCACATTGCAAAGAATAACAAGAAAAATACGAAGTCACGTCTGACACGCAAAGCTAAGTGAATTCCGCAAGTAAATAAATAAAGGAGTTTGGCCGAGTCGGGCCCGAAACTTTAAGAGCGGGAGATCAAGACAGGAATATAACTCATGCAAATCTTGGACGCGATGTAAATGACCCTGTCAGAACTTCCTAGATAGTTTCATTAGTTTTCACAGAATTTTCTTTTGGAGGCATTCATACTTCCAATTTCAAAGTTTCGACGTGTGAAAACATAAGTTGGATCGGAGCCATAATTTGATATAGTGACACTATCGAAATGAAATACTATTTGAGAGGACAATTCGAAAAAATTACGGGGGAGTTGAGAGATGGAATTATCATAAAAATGTTTTATGGCTGTCGTGGAGCCAGCCAAAAATTATATATACTTACGAGTAAGAATGTATAATACAATAGATATGTACTCGTACTTACTATTTACCGTTTTTACTACAAATATTATTAAATGTCATGATCAAGTAATACTAAGTATATTGATCGATAGGCAACTGACTTCTTGTTCGACAATTTTAGGGCTCTTAATTGCTTTCTACGTCTGCAAACTGCATATAATATGTATCATACACGGATGCAGCTGTAGATGTATTTCTTGATAGTCCGGCTAATCAATAAAAGATTAAAGTAGCAACTCGCAAAGTCAGTACCATAACAGCGCCTAACCAAACAGAATACCAAACATTAAGCAACCATAACATGTTTCCTTTCGGAACCCAAACATCTCGGGCTTATAACTACTTTACTGCACGTCCATACATTTGTTTTCCCACTTTCCTTGCTATGCAAAGGTTTCTGTCACAATGGGACCACTTTAGACGTGCTTAGGGCTGAGACGCTATTAATCTTTCAGATATTAATATTATAACGGCGTTCTGAAATTGTATGACACGATTTTTAGGTATCTTTAGAACATTAACTAATTAACATAACGTGGAAATAACACAAGTCACATTTAAAAATAATAAATATTTAAATGATTTAAGTACTGTGGTACTGCTTATATACTCGTATACCGGCGAATATATCTCAATAATATCCGGCGAATAGCACTTTATCCACACTTGTCCCCAATATAATGATTTTATTTCAATTTTATTTGTAACTAGCGACCCGCCCCAGCTCCGCACAGGTGTATTATACATATAAACCTTCCTCTTGAAACACTTTATCTATTAAAAAACAACGCATCAAAATCCGTTGCGTAGTTTTAAAGATGGGGACATGGGGACAGACAGCGGGAAGCGACTTTGTTTTATACTATGTAGTAATACTCGTAGTGATACTTATTTCGTATATCGAGTATATCTAATGTACTTGCGCATAGATTTCTAAAACGGATTTTTTTTGTTTGAAGACCAACATTTTTACCTGCGTTTTTCTCAGAGTTTATTAACTTTTAAAGATAATGTCATAATGACAGTATGTAAATGCCTAACTAGTCGAATACTTGTAACCAGATAGAAAGCAAAGTCAACAGAAATTAAACCACATTTCTCTTTAACCATAAACGTGGTCTGCTGTCAGTAGTACCACTATGTATAATATACCTCCAGTTTCGACGACCTTCAACACAGGTCAGTCCATTTCAAACTAGACATCTGCCAGCCCTAGTCAAGCGCTAAGCTCGCTTCAAAGCGCGGACTAGAGAGATTGTTTGGCTTGTATGTGGGGCACTTAAAACTCTTAAGAACTCGTTCTAAATGTAGCATGCAGTAGAACTTTGGTGTGATATTTTGGGAACAACCCCGGCGTAGTAGCTCGGGTTTAATTGTTAAATGGTGTGAATAAAACAGTGTTACTAGGATGAGAGAGTTAGAGACTGGAGATAAGTGCGAAAAGTCTAGATTTCTCTTGAAAAATATTGCGAGGGTTGTGTTCTGAAAAATTAGGGGCTACTTCGGTTTACTGCACGATTAAGACGTATATCTGCTAAATATAAGAGTTAGTTTTGAATGCTCTAAAATACATCGGATATCTTTTAACGCCGATAGGCTTTATAGTTAGTACTTGAGGGTCCATTTTGGCTTTTTCATACATTTTGTTTGAAAGCCCATGAATTTTTATGCTGAAAGGATTTTTATTTGCGAGGGGCGGTCCCGATATATATCCCGACAAAAAATTGCGGGGTGCAGTTTGCTAGGGCTACCAGATGGAAAATCATGCTATTTAAAGTCCGGAGAGAAAGCTCAAATTTCATAGAATAATCATTCCATTGCAGGTACCCAACTCTATGCCCTGTCCACTGCCATTTCAACTTGCTAATCCTCTGAGTTATGTCGGTTTTGGAGATCCATAGGAAAGGCCTATGTCCAGCAGTGGATGGATGACGATGACTTTGGTTCGTCTGCGGATATTTTCATTCAATCTTCCGCTGAGTTTTATCGGTATTGGAGATCCATAGAACCTATGTCAATCAGTAGACTTCATATGGCTGATGGATGGATTTCGGTGACTGGTTCGTCTGCGGATTTCAACCTTCACATTCGAACTTCATTTCCATTTCGTTCTATACCTTTACATCTTGAGATCCCAGGGTGAACCCTACTTGAACCTAAGTCATAAGCTAAGCTAGCTAAACTAGGCTTCAGTAGACATGACAAGTAGAACGGAGCCCGTATTCCTGTAATTGGCCTCGCTCGAGTCACGTTGGAATTATTAAACTTGTTCCTCAGATGAATCAGCTCATTCCTACTGATTGCTTTCTTTCATTGCTAGACGTCGAAGGTTTTAACAAGGGATTTGTTCTCAGTTAGAATTATACTTATGATATTCTGATAGAAAGGGGAAAGTAAATATATTTTTGTAAGGAATGACCTTTTTCTTTTTATTATTTTGCTCATACAAGTGATTGAGTGGCGATCATCATGAAAGGAAAAGAAATTAGTTTTGACGACGGTGTTATAGAGAATTGCTCGAATATTGGTATAAATGACGTGCCAGTCAATTATATAGTTAAAGCATTGTTAAATATTTAACTATCATAGTCAAAAAAATTCTAAGTGATTTACGCCGATAACCTATAATAATTAAGATAGACAGAAGAGTTATAGTGTTGCCAATAACTCTTACAGATAAAAACTGCAGTTCAAGCTACGCTGTAAAGCAACAAAAAACCTAAGCAGTTCACTTACTGACAGGGCTATTTTATTTCACTGCACAACCAAGGCAGGCATGTAAAGCCCGAAAGTCAGTGGTGTGTGAATCTCTCCATAAGCTCCAAAGAATTCATTGGTACGGGACCGGATTTGAACCCATGTCTGATGCTCGTAAGGAAAGCGTTTTCCTACTTAGGCCATCACCTATGGCACTGATGCTTGGGCTATAGAATACGGCATCGGTATCCCCCTTTAGTTAAAGCCTACTACAAGGAGGCCTCTGGTCTTGCAGGTGATTGGAGATAGCTCTAGTCATCTACACAAACAGGGCACGTTGTCGTATGTGGCTGTTTGACAAACTCAACAGAAAAGTGCTAAGAGCTCCGGTGCGTTCTACAGGAGATATCAAGACAGCACACAGGCAGGCTACCGAGAAGGGTTTAGTGGGTGCAATACCACATAAAAAAGTCATCACGATTCAGAGCAGTTAAAAAAGATAGGAATTCATTGCAACGTGCAATGTTACAGTGAAACACTAGTTCCGTTGTCACGAGCCATCCTTCCGTCATTAATCTTTTGATATTGCCGTAAAGCCGCTTCAGAACGTACCAAATTAAACGTGAGACATTGTGCAGGAATAACTAAACTTCACTTGATAATAACTGTTACTAACTACGTTTATTGTTTTACCCGATTACCCTTCTTTGAAGTCTTTACCGCAAACTTATCTGGGATAAAAAATTAACTATGTGACTCTTTAGTATCTCAATTATAGTAATCAATGTGTCTGTCCATAACTATTGAAAAATCACATCAATGAAATTGCTTCATTGTTGCTTGAAAATGTAACTTCCCAAGGGTTTGAACAATAACACCCTTCCTGGTTACGCCCATGGATTGTGAAGTCTTCAAAAACTAA
Source organism: Hypomecis atomaria (assembly GCA_964007245.1). Lineage (NCBI taxonomy): Eukaryota > Metazoa > Arthropoda > Insecta > Lepidoptera > Geometridae > Hypomecis > Hypomecis atomaria. The sequence goes on along the minus strand of OZ023285.1, from coordinate 18,215,155 downwards.
CACTATACCTACAATAAACTATAGCTACACTCACACAAAGAAATAATACACGTTAGTACGAGATCCGACATAAAAAAGATTATACTCTCATAGACAAGGTTGCCTTTTACAAATAGGCCCATATCCACGGTTGCCTCGCCTAAAACTTACTTTTAAATCAAGGCAACCACGATAAACCTTCTTTTTTGCAAGGCAACTTATTACTACGTAGATAAGCGCAACTACACGTCGTTTAGCAGTTTCAAAACGAGTGAATTCATTACGGCGTGCAGTGAAACACTGGTTCCGATGTCGCGAGCCATCCGACTGTCATTAATCTTTAGATATTGCCATGCTGCCGCCTCAGAACGGCCAAATTACGCTTTGAATACACCATTGACGTTGTATTATGTTAAAACATTCCGCTGGAATAATTTTACACTCGTACCTGCTGGGTAAGTGGTTAATATCAACATGCAGTTTTTGGTGTCGTTATTAACATAAATATCGTTTATGACATGAGACTTAGCATTTGTATTTGAAATTATTTTTTTTATCGGGCAAAAGTGCCTCTATTAACTACAACAAAACTACACTACTATTACATAAAAAGCATTGGGTCAATCTCAGACCTTTGAAGGTCTAAATATAATCCAAATGCCCACTTCCGCTGCTACGCTGCATTGCTACGCTGAATGGCAATGCTTATGCGTTGAGCCAAATAAACACCAGCATTTTGGTCACGCGAAAGAAAGTCGTCTTATTTTGAAATTATTGTATGTTTTCTCTTCGCATTTGATGATTGGTTTTTATTAGAATCTTTGTGGTGAAATGTATTTTAAAAATAGTTTCACTCATGCTTTATTTTAATCGCATGGACCGATTAACCCTGCTTGGTACTGCACTGCGCATAAAAAAGCAAAGTCATCATCATTATTTTAGCCATAGGACGTTCAATGCTGGAAACAGATCTCGCGTATAGGTTTGTAATAGGACCAATTTTAAGCTGCTTCAATCCAGTGTGAATATGAAGTCGGGTTTTCCGTGAGTGGATGACCCATGATGCGCTTTTGGTTCTCATTTTTTATCAGGACTAAGTCTGCTTTGGTCCACCAACTGACCTGATGGCAAGCGACGTACCCCATAGCGTTTATCGATACGTGTTCGTATACATGATAACTTCGTATAGGCCGGATGGCTAGCCCTGGTGACAGAGTTGCCCCTTGAAGGCCTTTCTGATATGGTTAAGCGATTACCAAGACCTTCAATCTAACGTGCCATCTAACGACTTCATCATCATCATCATCCGCAGCCTTCTCTCTCTCTCTTACGGTGCCATTTGTTTTGGTCCCGTGCTAATCGTGTCCGTCAGGTTCGACCTAATACATCGTAGACCCATCTTGCAGCCGGACGACCAACGCTCCGTTTTTTTTAACGCAAATAAGTCCGCGTTTGACCACCAACTCGCCTGATGGTAAGTGACTTGCCTTGCTTGCCTTGCCTCGGCCATTACTATGACAAAGTTTAAGCGCTACTTGCCTAATTATGGTGCTTAGTTTGAAATGCTGCCAGTGGTCGCCCATTCGAAAAACGAGCACAAATAACATTGCTGCACTTTAGTGATAGATAAAACTGATATAGTATATGTGGTAAAATCATCACTAAAACAAAATATGGCTAAAACTCACGTACCCACTAACTATACGATCGATCCGCTTGATATCCGACTGGTTTCGGAATACGTGAGTTTTAGCCGTATTTTATTAGTTATGATGAATACTCACTCTAGTTTCAATGAAGTGGTAAAATCATGTTTAGAAACACATAACATGCTATCGAAACTTCACAATAAAGCGTACACTGTGCTCCATATGCGTGCACTGCCATAAATATCCTAAAGTTAGGGTAAACCGAGATTTTGTTTGGAAGCAAGCCAAGCCAATAGGAGCCCACCCTGCGGAACGGTGCTAGGCTATAAGCTTTAAATAATGCAAAACCGAGAGTGCAAACCCGGTTTATATGGAATTAAATGTGTGAGACTCAACGATGAACAAACTGCACTGTGTTTGTAAGGAATACGGAGTTAAATTTAAGCTAAAATCTTGAGATCATCGTTATTTAGATTAAAATATCTGTTTATGCACAAATACCTACATAATTATATTCACCATAACTTATTAGTAGAGTTTTTAGAAATTCCGTGTAGTGTAACTTTACATATTCATCATCAGTTGCGTAAATACCGATCCCACACGTTCAGTTGTAGGTCAAATAATTTTTGTACGATATTTGTTTCATGATTTTAGAGTTATTCCATAGTAAAATTTATTATGTTCAATCGCCTGTCAGTTTTACGCGATGTATCTTGCTAAATATCACTTTAACTCTATTGCAGAAATGTAATAGTAACTTCTTTTTCGATACCCACTGCATGCAAGTACAGGTAAGTATAAAAATAATATAATGATAAAGAATAGAACATACAGGATTACAAAATCAGATTTGTAATACAGCGCTAATTACTACAAGAAAATTCACTTACGACTTACGGACTGATTTAAAATTCAACAATTCTAGACTGGAGACAGTAAAACCAAGGCGAAAGAGTAAATGAGACAATTTGCAATTTAGAAAGAGATATAATTCAATTGGGTGAGGTCACCTGGCCAAGGGTTTTGCAGGCTGTAAATTATTCAGGCTCGAGTTTTTCTTTGTTTTCCAAAGTCAAGTTAAATTGTGTTAGGCATTCCCAAAGGCGCATAAAGGACTGGGAAAGATTTACTGCGTTAAGTAATGTAGAAATTTAAATAGGGCAATTTAAGCTGGTGCAATTCTATGCAAAAAACAAGATAATGTGGAATTGTGGAATGAATATGCGAGCACAAAGAATGGAACGGGTTTTGAATAAGCCGAGTTCACAAGTGTGAGAGGTCATAAAGTGTTCAGAAGCTAGTGTAATATTAAAGACTTTAGGCTTTAAAGGCTTTAGGTATGTCAATAAATTTTGTATTTCATAATTATGAACCCTTTTGATGACAATTTGAAAATTGCTGTTAGGTCAATGAATTACATATTTTTTTACACATTATTAATCGCGTGACACATACATTATTGACTTAGATTACAAGAATCGAAAAAAATATACAAAAAAGTACTTGACTTTTCATCAAATTTTTCGTCACCCTAAAACACAAACTTTTTACTCAACTCCCAAAATAAACATAAAAAAGATACTTTACACCTTGAATGCTACAAAGTTCTGCGACACAAAAATGCGTGTGTCGAACCTCTAGAGGCAGTTGCCTTATAAAATTTGCAAAAAGAAACGCGAAAACTTCACGGGTCAAAATGCTCTAGGTCGACATTATGCAAAATTTATGGCCAGTATATACACAGCTTGCAGTAGGTACAAACAGTGACATATTAGCTGCAAAAATGGGAACTACAGAACCCTAAAAAGAGGAGGTTTCAATGGAGATAAATGAGTTTGTAACAGAGTTAAAAGCTGACGAAAAAAAGAAACAGATGAAACGATTTTTAAAAATGTCACTATTGTCGTAACTTCGCTGAATGTAGAGTATGAATGTTAGGTAGCATAAAAATTTCTTGCGTCATGTACTGGATACTTGCTTTAAAAGAGATATTGAGTAACATACACACACAATATACATCCGAATTAAGATCCTCCACTTTATAAAAATCAGTTGATAAAACAAGAGCACGAAGGGAAAAAAATAAAATCCAGAGGAAGGCAAATGTAGAGGCGATAGGCAATAAAATGCAAGCAGATATCTAATAAGGTGAATTGCATAATAAAAGAAATAAAAGTACGTTTGGGAGCGAGAATGCATTAAAGAGAGTGCCAATTTAACTATATAAGCAGGAAATTTAACCGAACAAAAGATGCTTAGAGCAATATCAGGAATGCTAAAGAGAATTGCGTACGCTGAAAACTTAATAGAGAGAAGATTTAGGGCAAAAATAAAAATGAAAAGATAGAACTTTCAGTTTTGGGGTATTTTAGATTTCTTCAGAAGATTTGCAGTTTTCTTCCGAAATATTGGGTACCAAAATTGATATTTAAAAAAACTATACGCTTGGAGAAGAACAGAAGAGAATGGCGGCTTATGTGGACTAAGAAAAATATATGACTTTCTTTAAAACATAATTAAGAAAAAATTGGAAATTCAGTGCAAATTTTCAGATCAAATTCGAGACTTCGCAGTTTTCTTCAGAAATATCAAGTAACAGAAGCCATAAATTTCATTAGAATATAGGTTTAAAACTAGGGAAGTGGAACTGTCGGGTCAGCAGAGCAGAACCGCTTAAGTGGACTAAACAAAGCTTCCCGTAGACGCGTGCAGCACCAGTGATATACGGGGACGCGACGAAACGAATACGAAAATGCAAGTCCGTATTTAGAATTCAAATTTGCGCATTTGGAGAGTAGGAATATGTCTGAAAATGTAGGTGTTATTTTCTGAATTAACTACCATGTCCGGGGTATTATATAGGAGCACAGCACAAGATATGGTCAGCATTTTGCCCTTTATCAATATTTGCAGATAGCAAAGCAGATAAGTAAATAGAGTAAGCTATTGAATTATAATATCTATCGTAGTTCAGGGTGTTAGCTATCATTGCTTTCAACCGTGGCTTCTTCGAAAGACAGAATTTTAGTGCTGGAGCCTAAAAACTCTGACACCAAGGTTAGCCACCCTGCCTTTACGAACTTACTTACTTAGTGCAGGGGCTATTTTTAGGATTCCGTACCCAAAGGGTAAAAACGGGACCCTATTACTAAGACTTCGATGTCCGTCTGTCCGTCTGTCTGTCTGTCACCGGGCTGTATCTCATGAACCGTGATAGCTAGGCAGCTGAAATTTTCACAGATGATGTATTTCTGCTATAACAACAAATACTAAAAACAGACTAAAATAAATATTTCAGAGGGGCTCCCATACAACAAACGGAGTTTTTCGCTCGCTATTAAGAACGGCAAGAGTAATGGGGCTCCCATACGGTACGGAACCCTTCGTGCGTTAGTCCGACTCGCAATTGGCCGATTTTATTTAAGATTCCCGGATATGTGCAGCTCATCGACATATTCTTTTACTTACATCCCATATTGTGTAAATGTAGTTTAGTGACGAATATAGGTATTTGAAAGTATTAGAAATATTGCTACGAGTATAACTACAGTTTAGACTAAGTTGTCAAGAGCGTGTCTAGACACGCGTATGATAGGCTTTCGTAGATGGTGACTATGATAATGATGATGACAAAAACTATTGTTTTTAATGTTATTAGATAGTTGACTGCTAGAAAACATAATTGGCTAAGAAATATGTTTGTGAGGTCAATGACCTCTGAGATAAGTTAAATAATTTTAATTATACTTAGGTAAGTTATAATACCACAGTACTCAAAACAACTTTCAGAGAAAGTTTTTAGAATGGTCTATAAACTCAGAGAGCTAAACATTATCTATACTAACATTATAATGAGGTAAAGTTTGTGAGGTAGTAGGGGGTAATCTCTGGATCTACTGAACCTATTTTGAAAATTCTTTTACCAATGGCAAGCCGCATTATTTGCGAGTGTCATAGGCTATATTTAAAGTAAGCGCGGGCGAAGCCGCGGGCAAAGGCTAGTATCTGAATGAAATTTTACATTCATTTAAAAAAAAAATTAGAAACTAAGTAGACCGAAGCAAAACGAAGGTATATGCTTCCACGCAACGATTTTGCTTTCGTCTGTCCGGATACTGATTTTCGTCTACAGGTCTTGGTATGTGTACCAAGGTACTATACAGGGTTATTTCTAATCAATTAGCATCCTCTTAGGAGCTTATTCTGTATATCAAAACTAACCAATTTTTTTCTACGACTTTTGTTAAAACTCAACAAAAAAAAATCAGCTGTTCCATACATTTTGTCGAGGGTGAACAAAATTGTTCATGGAACAACAACTTTTTTTTGAGAATTAATAAAAGTCGTAGAACAAAAGTTGTTTGTTTTGATGTACAGAATAAGCCCCTGAAAGGATGCTGATTGATTAGAAATAACCCTGTATAGTAGGTAATGGATTTTTTCTGTCTTCGGCAATTGTTTTGATTGTATTTCTCTCAAAAAGGGGAGGAAATTGCTGCCATGTTATTAATCAGCCGATTTAGAGATTATTTAGCAAAATAGTTATGAGCGAGTCGAGATATAGACTTATGAAGATTCAGTTAATGAGATGTGTCACGAAGTCTACTGTTCGGAGAACTACTAGTTACATCAAGGCTTTTAAACTGACCCTAGCCACCTGACATATACAAACTTGTAAAGAGTAATAAAGCCAAACCAACATTATCCAAAGAGTTATTTTTGTGAGCGTCGGGCTAGTGATCCGAAGACGCGAGTCCTGCATTCGCGACGATTTTTTAAATGTTTATCACAAAAATAACTCTTTGAGATAAACCTAGTGTGAGATGCACTGTAAAATTAAAATCATTTCAAAATTATCCATTTTAAGTTTGGTGCAGTTAAGAATCGGTGCAGTAAATTGCCTCGCAATTTTGCACACCGCGATTTACCACATGGAAAGAGATAAAGCACATATTCGTATGCATTCCTATTTCGAGTTTTACAATTGTTCTTGGCGGTACGTGACTTCAGAGAGGAATGAATTTGAACGCTTTTTCCAATTCCAATTTCTGATCTTGACATTATTTCTCATTTTAAAGCATACGGTATTTCTCATCCTGGAATTAGTTTTGAGATGAACTAAAACAAAATAAATTTTATCAGTCACTCAGATATCATATTATATTACTAACGTTTCAATACCAGCAAAAATCCCGCTAATTTTCGCGGAACATTTCTTTTTCTTCTCCCCTATGACATCGTTATTTTGTCTAAAACTAAATCTGGGCATTATCTTAACAAGTGATCTTCTGACATGTTCTCTTTGAAATGATATTCCGTAATACGGTAAAGGGAAAGATAAGGGTAATTCTGAGCTAGGAATCTCCACTTATGTTATGCAAACCCTTCCGCTTTGATGACAGCGATTTTAGTTTGTGCGTCATACCTACTTGAAATTAAATCCGAGATCATACTATTTTTTTATTTAATTGATAGCATTATGATAATAGCTTGCATTCTGTTGTTAATTAGATTTAGGGAAATTCACATAAGTTATGTATCGTTTCTTGAAAAGACTGAAAATATAATTAATCATAAGCCTTTTAACAAAAATGCAGAGTTACTCAGAGTAGATAGGCCGTGTTTTTAACCGACTTCTAAAAAGTAGGAGGTTTTATGTTAGTCTGTATGATTTTTTTGCTTTCGAAATTTTCACCAATTTACCGATTAAAAGATACTTTTCTAGTTTGAAGTTCGTTTGAAGAGGCCGTTCTTCCGAAGTGGCCCCATTTAAATTATTTCAAAATCAGCTGAGCCGTTTTTGACAAATCAACAATAATGTAAAAATTATATAGGTACATCGATTCGAGTGAACTATTCGAATTTTGTACAAAATTGAAGTCGGTTGTGCCATTTTTTGCGAAAACAAATACAAGTTTCTTTATAGAGGTAAAAACGAGCAGAATAAATAACATTTGCCTCACAATATTTGCCTCTAATAAATAAATATGTCTTTTACATGTGAATTAAAATTGACAATAAAAGCTATGAACATGACACCGACTCTAAAGTAACTGTGCGTTTATTAATAAAGCAGCAGGACAATAAATAATTTACTCCTATTAATAAAGGTTTCCGTAGGTAGTAGGTAAAATAAATAAAACGAAGCAATGGTCCAAACCTTACCTTTTTCGTTATTCGATTGAAAACTTTAAAATGAACTGTTTTTAAGTTAGAGAAAAAAAAGAGAAAATAATTGATTCACAATATTCAAAGACCTTGTACTTACTAACAAGGTCTTTGACAATATTTCAAAATTAAACTTCAGTGTGAACTGTGAACCTAAACAAAAATAAAAGATGAAATTTCATAAAACTACGCACACTATAACACCACGCAGTACCTAAAGTCAACATGTCTGCTATCCATTCGCAAACATTCAACCATTTCAACTAATTATACGAGCAATGACACATCCCAGAGCTTCTCAAACTTGGAGCAAACTCTGAGATGATATTTAACGAGTAATGAGCACCAAATCTCCGTATATTCAGTATTCATTAAGCGCGTGAAATGTGTTTAGTGCACGGCTCGTGAAAGTTTTGTAATTTTGCAGACAAACTTGTGTGGTGAGGAATATTTTAAAACTAACACTTCCCTACGGTTTTTTTTGGAGGTATGGAAACGAAGGCTATTTTTGCACATTTAATTTATATCGTATTTAGTAAATATAAATTAAATGTGCAAAAACGGGAAATTAAACACGCATAGGTATTTAAGGCTAACTGCGGATGCAACTATAAAATTAGTCATACCATATCTACTGCCTGAAAAAATGCGTGTGTAAAATTTGTCATTGATAAATGTACGGGATTTTTACTAAGATTTTTATATGTTTAACTAAAAAAAACAATAATGTCAGTAAAAGTCCACAAAGTATTCTTCGTTTAAAAAGTTTTAAAGAAATTCATAAAATTATTATTACGGTTTTATGTTCAAACTGAATTAATAAACCTACTACAGTAAAATAAGATTGTATCATGACAAAAGAATACAAAACTACGTAAAGAGTCACGCGTTGCTAATCCTGTTAGTGAAATGTCGACGTGGCAATCTATAGCTTACGTTATTATATATTTATAAATTAGCTGAACTTTTATTACAATTCCTAAAAAAAAATCGACTTCTTTCATTTGTCCATTTTCCGATGTCCGGTAAAACTACGTCATTTTCTCCCAGATAGAAACAAAAAGAGTTCGATTGAAGAATTTACCTTAGCTACAGAAAACAGAATAATAAATAAGTAAACATTATTTAAATATTTTACCGGAAAACGGGTAAATGGAAATGTATTCCCAGAGGGAATGTCTAAAAAACAGAATCATTTGGTTCCGTTTGTTGTTAGCTATGTAAGTTGGGTTGATATCCCAGTGTCAGTTTTTGACAGTTCAGAGACTCATAATATCGAGAATTAAAATGATTTCAAAACATAATTAGCTATCCCTACTAATATTATGAATGTAAGGAAACGTGTTTATCTAGACACGCGGCAGCGTGTCCAGCCAAAGTGTTCTACAGAAAACTGGCGACGCAGCGGCCGTGTGTAATATTACACGAACCATTTGGAGCTACTTTTGACCCCCTCACAACTCAAAAACTATTTAGCCTACATACATGAAATTTGGCACATTTACTAGTCTTTCAGCTTATCAAGAATCCAAAATTTCATAAATTTTGCTCAATCAGTTATTGATATATTAACGTTTAAAAACTCGTGTTTCATTGACTGATTCACTCACTGACTTATAGATCAAAAACCTAACCCACTTCCAGATGACCTAGAATCTTGATATTTGGCACCAAGGTAGACTATCGGGCATAAATAAAGGAGAAAATCTAAAAACTGAAAATTATTGAAAATTAGTACCATTAACAAAGTAATTGTAAAATTTACCTAACCAATACTCCAATAAATGGCGGTAGCGTCGCGAGGCACTGAGATTTTCGATAGATGAACCATGCCATTTGTGATAGTAATATAATAAATACTAGATAACTTTTTCAGAGATAAGTGTACTATGATAATCATGATGTAACTAATAATTATTTCTGAACAAAAAGTTATGATATCTCATCAAAAACATAAATGTGAAATGGGAGCCAAAGTGTCGCCACCAAAAGAATTGAGATCTAACACGGGGGCCAATTGTTCTGTAGAAAATCCTAAAGTTTAAGCTACAAGAATATACCTACAACATTTAAAAGAAATTTACTCATGTAATTCAAGCTCAAGATTTGATTTGGCTAGTTTACACGTACAGACAAATGCTTATTTGCACTGTACTTATTCTTAAACTAGCCAAGTCAAATCACGAGCTTGAATTACATAAGTAGATCCCTTTAGAATGTTGTAGGTATGATCTTGTAGCTTAAACTTTAGGATTGTCTACAGAACACTTGGCCCCCGTGTTAGATCTCAATTCTTTTGGTTGCGACACTTTGGTTCCCATTTCACATTTATGTTTTTGATGAGATCAGTCTTTTACCGGATTCACTTCGAAGAGTGCGCCCAGGAGTTGCACAATTTGGTCCCCCTGCCCCTTTCTTCTATCGTACGGCTAGACAGACGCGACAAAAGCGCCACCCTTTTATGGTGGACATTCCGCGCGTTAGAACCAAGCGTTTCGAATCCTCATTCCTCATACGAACAGCTAGAATGTGGAACGTTTTGCCTGGGTCTGTCTTCCCGCTAAAGTACACCGCGGGCGTCTTCAAATCCCGAGTAAATAGGTATCTTCTAGGTAAGCGTGCTACAACCTAGACCGCATATCTGCTCAACATCAGGCAGTATGTGGTCAAACGCAAACTTATTCAGAATTAAAAAAAAGTTTGTTACGCTTTCACGCAGCAATGGAGCAACGGATAGACTTGAATTTTGGCATGGATATAGTTCAAAGATTGAAAAGTGACATAGGCTTTTTATCCTGAAAAAATTAAAGGTTCCCGTGGGATATCATAAATAGCTAGTAATACATATACAAATATCCAGATTTTTGAGACAGTTCTTTGACTGAATTGAGTGAAGGTACCTACAATCATATTACAGACTACAGTAGCACCGTGACTCTACTGATGATTTTAATGCATCTCTATCTAGACACGCGGCAGCGTGTCCAGCCAAGTTCAAAGGAAAAGGAACTGGCGAGGCGAGCCGTGTGTAATATTATAAAGTATACCTAGTTAACTAGGGACATGCATTCGCAGCATCTACCTATGTGTCGCCCAAGGGCACTTTAGAATGGTACAGTCGTATACAGTCGGCTACGCAATTGTAACTTTAGCAGAAAGCTCGTATTGTATAATTTTATTTACAAATTCCAAAGAAATCATTGGTGGAAGCTTGATATCCAAGGGCACTGTAGTTTATTACGAGCTATGAAGAGGGCTATGCTTCGAGGCTCCATGCGAGATCTTTTTTTATCGCTAATATTGACCACCAACTCGCCTGATGGTGAGATCGAGTCAGGAATGAGGAGATGGCAAGTTGGCAAGTTGAAATGGCGGTGGGCAGGGCACATAGCGCGGAGGACTACGTAAGAAGAGACCACGTACCGGCAAGCGCAGCGTAGGACGTCCGCCCACAAGGTGGACGGATGACCTCATTAATACCGCAGCATTGCGCTAGATGCACGCCGCTTCAACCGGTCTTATTGGAGATCCATAGGGGAGGCCAATATCCAGCAGTGGACGTTCTATAGATGATGGATGGATGTAGTTTATTACAGCTGCAGCATACAGTCAGCTACGCGATTGTGCCTTAGGCAGCAAGCTAACATTCTATAGTTGTGTTTAAAAAGTCCAAATGACTCATTGGCACAAATTAGCAATGTGTCGGTTGGGATTGGCACCCTAGAAACTTCATTGCCCATCCCAGTAAAACTGAAAGTCAACGTATTCTATTTTTAAGGAACGAACAAAAGTAACTGTCCTTTATAATCTCATCTCATAAAGCCACAAAGAAAAAACATCAACAGTCTCAATTAATTAATTACAAAAATATTACCCAGAGAACTGTTTTCCACGCTATAAAATTTTAGCGACAGCGTGTTGTCTTTAACTTGCTAAATGAAAGACCTCGTCTGTGTCAAAGTTTAATAAACTCACGAAGCATCGAATTAAAATATTGTAAAAAGAGTAAAAATAAAAAATCGCAAAACAAAATTAATCACTCTCATTTTATGTATAAGAAAATATTGAAATAACATACAATGTTGAAGCATAAGTAAAAATAAATAATGGCAAAACAAAATTAATCACTCTCATTTTATGTATAAGAAAATATTGAAATAACAATGAAGACAAATAATCGTAAAACGAAATCACTCCAACTTCATATAAAAGAAAATTTTAGAATGTGGTAGTAAGAAAACAAATTACGCTAATGTGGGAAAACACCCAATGAATAGAACTATTGTTTGATGAAAAACATGAATAGCTCGCTTTTATAAAACAAATCATCATCATCATTTCGTGGCAATGGCTAATGAAAGGTTATTTTTTTTTTGTTGTTTTTTTTTCAGAGGTTTAGATATGTACAATGTTTACATATGATATGTTATCAAATCTTTTGGGACCAAAATCTGGCAACCTCTATCGCGTCCTCGGTAGCCAAGTTAAGATCTCTTTGGGTGCAGTTTTTCGGGGAAAGGGGGCAAACTAAGAGGTGTGCCATAGTTTGGGTAACAGCACCGCATTCACACTGTTCTTCACCCGATATCCCCATCTCACCATGTTTTCGTTGCAGCGGCCAACCCCGACACGTAGGCGATTAAGTGACTTCCAGATTGGCCACGGCAACTCGTGTCCTGGTGGGAGACTCTCTGAAGGCGATATAAAGCCAGGAGGGGGTGGGTGTAAAATTTTCAATAAAATTTCCAATAAAACAAATAAGCAGTAAACACTTAAACAGCTTATAATTTATCAACCTTCACTTTAATCTTGACTTCACTTGACTGCCTTGGTGTCTCAGTGGTTAGTTACCCTGACTTCTGGGTCAACGAGGCGTGGGTTCGATCCCCATCTAGGGCAAGCATTTTTGTGATGAACATAGGTGTTTGCTCTTTTTCTAGATGTTATTTAGGTACTATCTAAATAAGTATGTATTTAAAAATATGTATATGTAGTATATCAGTCTCTGGCAACCATATCAAAACTCCTAAACATCACGTTTGTTGTATGGGAGGCCCCCTTAAATATTTATTTTATTCCGTTTTTAGTATATTTGTTATTATAGCGGCAACAGAAATACATCATCTGTGAAAATTTCAGCTGCCTAGCTATCATGGTTCATGAGATACAGCCCGGTGACAGACAGACAGGCAGACAAGCAGACAGACGGACAGATGGACAGACGGACAGACGGACAGACGGCTAGACGGACATCGAAGTCTTAGTAATAGGGTCCCGTTTTTACCCTTTGGATACAGAACCCTAAAAAAGCTCGTTTCCTTAATATTGCTAACAAAAATATTTTATACAAAATGTGTCAAATAAAAATAAAAACTCATCTTAAAATAAGAAACCTGTATAATTCATGAATCTGTATATTTCCTAAACTAGAGGTTCCTGGTATAATTAAAACATTCTTATGCTTTGACGAACAATGTCTTTGAACACAAAGAGATCGATCTAACTTTCTAAGAAAAAAATCGTCTCAAATCATTTAATTGAAAGTTTGCGTGGACACCCTATTAGAATGAGATGTACTACTACTCTGAAGCCTCTCACTCGGCTCGTTTCTAGGAAACACTGCGCAGTCCAGTTATAGTAGAGGTTCGTGGACATTCGTGGTATAATTAAAACATTCTTATGCTTTGACGTACAATGTCTTTGAACACAAAGAGATCGATCAAGATGTCGCTCCAACGGTTTTCGATCAAACAAAACGCTGTATTTACGTTTTAAAAACGTATTTACGCTGTAGAAACGTAGGGAACATCGAAAAAGGGTTGAAAAACATTTTTTGTAGCAATTTGACGGTTTAGTAGGCAAGTTGCTCAAGGACGAAATTAGAATGAGCCGAGCGGCAAACCCGATGTAATCGATATCGGTACTTTCCGTCCTAATCTATAGAAATGGACAAATGTGTGAACTAGAATCCTCAAAGGGAAACCGCCAAGTTTAGTAGTAAAATGCGATGGTGGCTCCACTACCGATTCGAGCAGATATGTTGGCCTCGTCGTCTTGTAATCTGTCGATATATACCGTATCTCTTTGCGGGGATTCGGTGCTGCAGGAAATGTAACAAATTGACAATCACTTTGAATGTTTGCGTAAAAGTTTTTCCTTTTTAGGGTTCCGTACCCAAAGGGTAAAAACAGGACCCTATTACTAAGACTTCGCTGTCCGTCTGTCTATCTGTCTGTCAGAAGGCTGTATCTCATAAACCGTGATAGTTAGCACGTTGAAATTTTCACAAATGACGTATTTCTGCTACCACTATAACAACAAATACTTACAACAAAAAAAAGTTTTATGGGGGCTCCCATACAACAAACCGGTATTTTTAGCCGTTTTTTGCTCGATATTAATAACGGTGGCAGGTAGATGCTTGAAATATTCACAGAATATTTAAGGAGTTATAAATTCACTTAAAAATAAATAATTAAACTGAAATAAAAATACATTAAGGGGGGCTTTCATACGGTACGGAACCCTTCATGCGCGAGTCCGGCTCGTACTTGGCTGATTATTCCAGACATAGGCCTACTTACGAAGGACGATAATACCATATATAATGGATTATGACACAAGCTAATCTTAGTTTAGTAATCCGAAGCTCAGGATAATCATATTAGTATCAGGTCATTCTTTTATTATTTATAACCTCCGACATCATTGTATACTACTACTTTTCACAATACATATATTATTTATAAATAAATCAATTTTGAATTAAATTTTTTGAATTGTATATTTACCTACCACGCTAGCCCATTGCGAGTTGGCAGGATTCACACACGCCGTCAAATTTATTTTACGGACGTATCCCTATGTATTCCTACACCGAAAAGTCAGTGGTGTGAAAATCCGTACTTAAACTGTATAGAAATCCATCACGTACGGGACTGGGTTTGAACCCACGACCTCACTATAAGTAAGGCGATTATTCTCTGACTGAGAAGACTGCAGTTTGTTCGGATATAGTGGAATCCGATTATTATGACTCCACCTATATTGACCGACCGCTTCATATGATGGAATTTACACAACGAAATTTGGTTTTCAAAAATTGTTTATATCAAAGTCGGCTTCAAGAAAGGCGAAAAATATTCATATGTTGGTATCTTCGAGCAAAAATCTAAAGAGTCACAATCGCGCAAAAAAGTGTCCGAGCCAAACCCCTGCCCAAGCTACGTAGTGGGCAGGCTTTTTAGTTAGTCGTAAGGCGATTGCAAGCCAACTACAACGCCACGAAATGCCAAAGTACTCGGTTACAAGCACTAATTAAGTGACATAACGTCGAGATTCATTGCGAATTATTTAATGTAAATATCTAAGTCGGTATGTATGGCGGCGCTCGGACTTATTATTACTTTCACATAGGGACTGTGGCTATGTAGATATTTGCTCGAAGGTAGGTATGTATGTATGTTTATATTCATAATATTAATATCGCTGGAATTACGCGGTAATGCGCGGATAACATACAACTTGCTGTATCAAATTACGGATGATATGAGGCGATATTAGATTGCCAAATTTCTTACGTGGATATAAATTTCGGATATCAAAATATCAGTAAATAGAAGTATCCAATATTTCAGACGAATGTCGAAAGTAGAAAGCAATAAAGTATTGGCTGAGTGCTCTTCTGGGTTAGTTGTAACGTGTCTACATAAGGTATGCTTAATAGGTATACTTCTAAGTTGCTTTTGGAGTAGACAAGAAATCTACCTCAGTAGGGTTTTCTCGGGTTCAATTCCTGAGCTGACAAATTACTTATCTGAGAATGCCTATTAAATACCAGTTACCTAATTTTGTGTTTACGTGTTTGTCTTATATGCCGTAATACAGTGATGTGAAATGGTTCGTTTTTGCGTATATCTCTTTTTGTCTATTCGGACGAACAAAACGAATACGTAAATTCCCATACCTACATATTTACCTAACAGAAAAAGAGGCTACTTTTGATGACAGAGGTTGAGACACATTTGGGGTTGGTACGACAACATAATAAAGAGGAAGAAAATATTTGCAATACGTCTGTGTCTATGTTTATCTGTGTACATATTTTATTCTATCTTTCCATACATAAAATCTAGACTCTAGATAACTTAACGTTAACTTAGTCTAGGATTTAGACAACTTATAGGAAAGTTAACGATATGTCATAATAATATGATTATATTGTAAGACGTTCACTGCTGTACATATAGAATCCCATTAAGATCCCCCATAAAAACGGTTGAAAGAGGCTAGCATGCAACAAGTTTCTTCGGTCAATCAGGTGTATATCCATTTTATCGGCGGACGTCTTAAGGCCACCATTCACCATCAATACAAATGGATGACATCCAAATGAATGTGGCTAATGTTGCCAATTTAGTGTACTTAAATTTAGACTTAATTTTTTACAGAAACATCGTTTGAAGATATATGTAGCCAGAAATACTATGTACATAAAGATAAATCCACAGATTATTTAGTTTGAAGGTAATCAGACAAGTTGCTAAACTATTTTTGACGCGCTTTTTTGATGCGCTTTAGCGCTCGCTATACCAATGAAAAGTCGCCATTTCTAACGACGAAGTCGCAAACTCGTAACATCGAATGGATGTCATCCATTTGGCCTGATGGTGAATGGGGTCTATTACGTTACGCTTGCCAATATATGACCTCGATTCGAATTAATTTGAAAGAACTACTGCATTGTTTGTTTTTTTTTTTTAATTTACTTCTCGTATTCCAAAATATGCTAGGGGGGTACGTTCGCGGATTCCAAGGGTAAGAAAAGACGAGTTTTTTTAAATTCCAGCTAGCTTAGCATACGACCACATAAAGAGTTTTGTCTACGTGTGAAAAAGTGACACATATAGGTATACTTCGCCATAACTGTCTCGTCTTGACACGTTGAAAGAATTATTTCGCGGTGCGTATTCTAGCCCGACAGGACTAATTGATGACGCAACTCGTACTTTGTTGATAAAGAGAGTTAAAATCTGCGCTCACGAAAATACTCGTACTTAAACGCAAAGTCATTGTGTTTTGGCCTAAATCTGGATCTAAAATACTCAGGCTTCAGACGTCAGCCTCAGACTTCGCATAATTAATCTTGGAACATGCTCAATTAGCAAAAATGACGAAAACATAAGGTCTATTATCTCTTCTTTGTATACTACGAACATTATAATAGATGAGTAAAGTTACTTTGACTTTGAAGAAATAAGCCGGGTAAGAATTAATATAATTATTTAAGATGTTTTCTTTTCGTAGTGACATCAATTAAGGCAATAGGCATGATAAAACATTATTATAATTAGTCCGTGAGTTAGAGTATCCAAAAATAATGGGCACGTATTTTTTCTTTTGTCAATCAAACAGCAAATGACAAGGATAAACCTTGTAAAAGTTTGGGAGTGGGGGGTCGTCACCTCTCTTGCATCTATAAATTTGTATGGCACTTGTGACGTCACATGGAACTTTGACGGGCGATATCTTCATAATTTTTTGTGTAATAGACAAAAGAAAAAGTACGTGTCTAATATGTTTGATAGTCTATCTGACGGACTACGACTGATTATATTTTTTTAGTCATGATGTCTATGTAATATGATTTGCAATGTCATTGTTTCAGCCATTGGACATCCACTGCTGGTCAAAGGCCTACCCGATAGATCTCTAACTAGATAATAACTGATATAAAAGAAGCTGGTTAGAAGCTTTTAAAACTATAACTTTAACAATAAAATTGCTACACCCTTATAGGATTATGATCAGCAAATGCAGAGCGTGTTGCATGTAAATGTTACATATCATATTGCACTAAAAGTAAGCATTGAATATTGAAAAGAAGTTGAATAAGAGGTGAAACTATGGCAGGATAGCAAAACAGTGGCTTGTATACAAAAACACGAAAGTGCAATATCGACTGCAGTTCTTTTCATAAAATGATTTATAGTTCTCCACGCCAGAACACATTCTTCAATCTACACTGGCTCAGTTCACGGCTGCTATCAAATGTTTGCACATGAATAGGAACGCTAAGATATCATTCCGTTCTAGTTTATGCATGAATGGGATACATGATCAACATAAAATGACGTCAGATTGTCATAAAAATGTCAAACCTTCCTTCTTTTCAACCGACTTCCAAAAAGGAGGAGGTTCTATGTTCGTCTGTATGTACTCGTATTTTTTTTGTGTATGTTCATCGATGATTCCGCCAATTGTGAACCGAATCGAAAAATTATTTTTAGTTCGAAAGGGTATGCTCCCAAGGTGGCCCCATTTTAATTTTACAGAAATCGGCTGAGCCGTTTTTGATAAATCAGGAATAATGTAAACAATTCTAGCGAAATATTCGAATTTTGTACACGATGGAAGGCGGTTTTGCCATTTTTTGCGAAAAAATAATTCTTTAGCTATGTCTGCTCGGAAAATGCCACATTTTTTTGCAACTCCGCAACCTAGCTTTTTGCAGCACACAATAATAGGTAATGTTTAGTTACCAGATTCAATGTCAATGTCTCTCCCATCACTATTATTTTGGTAGAGTCACCTTACTCAAATAAACGATTTTTTTAATGATAATTGCTTTCTTAGATTTCTGTTAATAAAATAAATACTAGGGGACATCTTACACACGGTCTCTGACCCCAAACTAAGCAAAGCTTGTGATATGGCTGCCAGAGACTGATATACTACATATACATTTATATAGATAGTACCTAAATAACAACCAAACACAAAGCAAACATCTACATTTATGTTCATCAAACAAATGCTTGCCCTGTGTGGGGATCGAACCCACGCCTCTTTGTTTCAGGAGTCACGGTTACTAACAACTGAGCCACCGACACAGCCAACTTTTCAAGTAAGTAGCACAAACAAATTAATACAAATTAAAAAATAAAACGTCGTTTTCTCTGAAATACCGTCTTCTTCAAATAATCTTAATAAAGTAAAAATCTCAAAATTGTCTGACATCCAGCTTTTTCTGTATTCCGATTCTTTTAATTTGTTCCTTGAAAAATATAAGGTAAAATAATAGCAGCGAAGAAATTCTAAAATGATAAGAATGCTATTTTCTCTCTTTCGAAAATAAATAAGCCAACAGGCAACACACGAAGGCACTCGTAATAACTAATCACACCTTCGGGAAATAGGAAAAAGTCGAGGGATTCCGCGTAATTGGTTTTCTGGTTCGGAATTAACCAACCTTTAATTAATTTGGCATTTCTTATTCTGTGAGCAACTTCGATCATGTTGGAAAGTTGGGAAACAATGTCGGCTTATGATGGCTACCGTATTTGTAGGTAACAATTGAATTGGGCTACAATTACTTACTTAATTATATAATACTAGCTTTTACCCGCGGCTTCGCCCGCGTTGTATTTTGATTTTGGCTTATGTTTATGTCGGCTGCGAAACCTAACCTAACTGACAAATATCAAAATACCTTAGAGGAATGCTTTTGTTGGTTAAGTTACGGTTGGAGTGTATATACAACCCCCCCGTGTATTCCCGCCTTGTCGTGGGGGAGGTCTGAGGTGGCTGAAAAGGCGGCGCTCGAAGTCTCCCTCTTCTTTGGGTCTTTTCCCCCAAGGAAGCTTAAAGGCTGGCACTCGAGTTTCAGCCGCTTTTAACTAAAGCAGCTGAGAGGATGGCCGGTAGGTTGCATGCCTTATGAGGAGTGTCGCAACTTAGGCGGGCTGCAGTGCCGCTCTTGCGACGCTGCATCCGAGGATTTTTTTTTATTATATCGCGAAATATCCCTGACATGATCAGGGGTCTTAATTACAAATGAATAAAAACTAAGTATACCTATATTTCAATGTTTTTGGCTGTTTGCAGTTATAATAAACATTACAATGGAACAGCAAAGTTTATACCTACTTGTTCCTAATTAAGTATTGCTTTTTTACAAATATTTGTGCAAAAATTCGATAAAATTGTTTCTAAGGTTTTTTCGTGTTAGATTAATTCCAATTTTTTGTTCTAAATCAAATCTCTACTTTCCATAAACTGGGCATTCCAAGATTATGTGCAGTGGAGTCTCCTCTTTTGTGGGTTCACAGATGCACGATGGGCTTTCCCTCAACTTAAATCGATGTGAGTATTGGGAAAACTCACCATGCCCCGTCAGCACTTGAGTTATGATTCCCACTGGTGCTATTTCTCTTACGATCTTGTATGCCGCCCTTGCATCCGGAAAATATGTTTTGGTTACCGCCGCTGTGTGTCCATCCTGATACCGCCGGTTCCACTCGTCAAGAGAGTCCTTTCGGATTTCTCGCTTGACGAATGAAACGGGGCAGTTATCCTAAATAGGTCTGCACTTCGAGTGCAGTGCTGCTTCCTTTGCTAGCTGGTCCGCTCTCTCATTTCCCTCCATCCCCGCGTGCGCTTTAATCCAATAAAGTTTCACTATTTTATTTTGTGCGTGTAGTAACTTTATGTTAGCTTTGAATTTACTGCTAAGGGATGGAGGGAAGATACGCCAACTACCGTTTCCAGTGCAGACCTGGAGTCACAAAAGATTTTTGCTTTTTCGGTAGCCTCAAGAAGTGCCAATAACTCGACCTGTTACACAGAGCACCAATCGGCCAATTTCAGCTTGCGGGTACTGATCTCAGCGGCATCATCCCAAATGGATAATGCCGCCCCAACTTTCCCTTTAATTTTACTGCCGTCTGTAAATATGTTAATTTCTCGGTTAAGATTTTGCTCTAGTGCTGCTCCGTCTGCCAGGCATATGAACTCCAGCTCCTCTTGCTGCGCTGGGTGTGGCTTCTTTTCTGTCTCTCTATCTCCAGTTACTTGCTGGGAATAACCTTTCTTAGTTTCATAAAGCAAGGCTGCTTCTTGGACTCTGATATGACAGCCGAGGATAAGGGGCCGCGGTGGGATATATGGAACTGGTGGTGTGGGCGCCGCCACCTACCCTACCTTCCGCTAGGCCGTCAACGTGTTGGCAGACGCAGTGGGGCTGCAGGGGAAGAGAGGTGTCGGTATCGCGATTGCCGTTCTCACTGCCCTCTGCAGTTGAAGAGGCAGGCGCTGGGCTACTATGACTGACCCACTGCACTGGGACCAGGGCGTTGGAATGCTGTCTGACGTTCAGTACTGGTTAGTCTCGAGTGGATGACGATGTGTCTTGTGCTCCGAAACACTCCGTCACTATGGCGAGAGCGCAAGCTCCGTTATGGAGCCCGAGTCTGGGCTAGTGCTGTTGAGTGCCGCGAAGGAGTGCGAAATATGTGGGAACGTCCTAAACTTGCCATGACAGGTTATTTCTGGCGCTTAGACGGCTGCTACCGCAGCCCACTCACTATTTATCCTATCCTACGGGAACTGTTAAAGTTTTTGCGATAAAAAGTGGCCTATGTCACTTTTCGTCTTTCAAACTATATTCATGCAATATGCCAAGGCAAGTTGCTCCGTTGCTGAGAAAAATTTATCGTTAAGTCCTACGGGAACCACAATTTTTTCGGGATGGAAAGTATCCCATGTCACTTTCCGTCTTCCAAACTATGCCCACCCCAAAAATCAAGTCGATCCGTTGCTCCATTGCTGAGAAACAGTTATTGTCCTATCCCATGGGAATCACGAATTTTCTCGAGATATAAAAAGTATCCTATTATCACTTTCTGTCTATTAAACCATAGGTATCCATACCAAAAATCAGGTCAATCTTTTGCTCCGTTGCTGCGTCAAAAAGGAACAAACCAACAAACTTTTCGGATTGATAATATTAAAGTATGATGATTCTGTACCATAAAGGTAGAATAAAAAAACATGTTGAACCTCTAATGATAGAATATTTAAAAATATTTTTAATGTCAGACAAAATGACGGCCCGGTATTAAACGTCATAGTAACATGTAGCATGCAGAGGGAAAATAACATTTTATCCAATTTTAATGTCAGTTGTCATTTTCAATCCATACTTTATTTCCTCTTTAAGGGGATATAATGGTAGAAAAACAATTTGTCGCCTTGCCACGCTACTTGTGATTTATAAAAGTCTGCAGACAATGTCACCTGTCATCTAATTACGTTTGGCTGTGACGTTTCGTTAGTCCATATTAGCGTCATAGAGGAATTAATCACTTAGCGTCTTTGTGATAGTGGCGACAGTTTCCCTTTCGAGGGTTTTTGTCCTGTCCTACAGGAACTATGAAATTTTTCGGGATAAAAAGTATCCTAAAGCTCCTTCCGCCTTTTATACTATATCCATGCCAAAAATCAAGTCAATCCGTTGCTCCGTTGGCGCGTGATAAAGTAACAAACCAACAAACCAACAAACTTTTCGGATTTATAATATTAGTAAGGATTATGGTCTTGTCAACACTGAACTATACCATGCCAAAATCAAGTCAATTTGTTGCACTTTTGCTTAGTGAAAAGGTAACAAACCAATAAACACATTTTTAGATTAATAATAATAGTAACAATATTTCTAGGGATTAACTGTTTATTAAAAATTGGTTGTCTGTAAAGTCGGTTTAAGGACGATATAATTATAGTTTTACGTTGTAACGTCATATGCGTCATAAGCCGAACGCTTAGGCTGATCGTGCCTCTCTATCGTTTGTTCCGTGCTCTCGCTTGCAAGCTCCGTTCAGGTGGAACGTGGCGTCATACTTTTTCATGCGTCTAGCCGGCGTTCATTGATTTATTAAACGTTATCACGTGAAAAATGTGAGAAACATAATTGAATTTACTCTAATCCATAAATAACACCGAAACAACGCTATTACTCAACAAAGCCACGAATTTGAGAGCTTTATTACAAAGTCTCGAAACATTAATGGCCTCATTCTAATAATACATTATAATGACGTAATTTTAGTGGCAAGTGACGTCACTTCTCACCAGAAAAGTCTTTTCTCCCCTAGAGCACCAAGGATAAACACGTCGCGAAGGAGCGTTTGTAAACTTCATCGAAAGAGACAGCATAATGGATAACATCTGAGCGTGATTTACTGTCATCGCTAGAAACATGGATGCAGGGAGGTATTGAGACTGTGGGGTAAAAGGTTCGCTTACTCTACTAAGTTGCTAACTTATTAAGTTGAAAATTAAAAACGAAATCAACAGGTCTTTCAGTATCTTTTGTTAAATCAAAATATTTCCGAACCAACTTTTCTTCAATACTTTAGAGAAATTGTGCTAGTAAAAAGCTGTTGAATATTTTGACAGAGAAGTAGCGATGATCGTAAAGCGTTTTATTACGATAAGTGCTTATTCTCAAATGCTTTCATTTCTTCCCAGCGGGCTTAGCATACGGACCATAAAATAATACTATAATAATAACGTGACAGAGTTATGATGAAGCATATATCTGTCACCTTTGCACACGTCGATAAACTCTTGTCGTGGTCTTGTATGCTAAGCTAGCTGCAATACTAAAAAAGATATTTACTTACCTTTGTAAACTTCATCGAAAAAGAACAAAATAAATCTACGTCCAGGGACAGTAAGACAAGGATTAGGAAGTAATGAAATGTTGTCGTCTGACAAATCTATTAATCTGAACGTCGTGAATTCCCGTCGAGTTGTATTTGTTCTGCGCTTGCCCCCTTTCATCGCATCCTGAGTACTTAAACCCACTGCGGCTGAAGTGGGCGACAAACAAGCACTGTACTGCTACGTTGTCATACTACTTGATGGATCGCCGGACATGAAAAGCGGATACCGAGATCCAGTTTCATACATCACAGCCGTTGCTACGCTACAGAGTCGTCATTCTCCAAAGACGAGTATTTCTGTGCTTTGTACTAAACACCGGAAACATATTTATTTCTCCTCTCCTAAATATGAGTACAAAGTCAGGCATAATATTGAATGTACTAGAAAGTTTATATTGCAGGTAAAACGTCACGGCGCGCTTGGGTTGTATCAAAGTATTTGACGTAAGCTTCTTCCCTAAGGCCCCTTTCAGGGCAGCCTGAGTACGTCCACCCACTGTAGCTGAAGTGGGAGACAAACAGGCACTGCTACGTTGTCATACCACTTGATGGATAACCGGCCATAAATGGTGGATGCTGAGATACTGTTTCACACATTTCCGAGGCTCTTTCCACTTAAATGAGCTGTCTTACTCATTTGTACTTCGGTGCTTGTTGCTTAGATATCTTCATTTATATTAAAAACCATTTTCTGTTTAAACCTGGATATGCTATTTCTATTTATAATGAGATCTTTTTGCTCAGTAAACTGTTCTGAGCAGACATCTTTTTTTAATAACATTTTCTTTGATCACGAGAAGATAAATGAGTCTTGAATATTTTAATTATATGAAATATTTTATATTTTCAAGTGCACACATTTTGTTACGAAGGTATTTTCATTATAATTATTACTTAATTCAGGGCGAAAAAATATAGCAATTTATAGACTCAAGGTTTGATACTAGAATACATATATATTGAAATGACAAAAAATGTCTTTGAAAGTTGTTAGAAATGGAAGCGGATGGCAACCAGCACGATCTTGGCCAAACAGGTTAAACGGGTCTTAGTGACTTCTTTTTTCAAAATTGAACCCAATTTCTCGTAAAATTTCTTTTAACCTAACAGATTTCAAGAAAAATATGTTAATAGTATTCAATACCTCGGCAATATACGCGAAGAAGGCACATTAAATCCATATAAGGGAATACTTTATACCCAGAATAGAGAGTACCTTTTAAACGATACCTTTCGGAGTGCGTGAATGGCTAAAACCCTTCTGAAAGGATGCTCTCCGCGTAGATGTAAAAACCTCAGTTTGATTTATTGCATGGTTTTGAATCGCTAGGGAAGGGTAAAGTGGGAGAGACTTGAAGATTTTAGAATCACAGACTTTTTTTCTTAAGAAAAAGTTTTTATTAACTTCGACTTAATTCGACTGACTCGGTGGCTCAGTGGTTAGTGATCCTGACTACGGGATCAAGGAGACGTGAGTTCGATTCCCACCCAAACATCGACTTGTAATTTTTTCACCCAAAGAAAGTACTTTTGATGAACGTAGGTGTTTACAGGGCAAATTTGTCTGGGTGTTATTTAGGTATTATCTATATGTAAAAAACCAAAACTATTTATATATAGTAGGTATACCAGTCTCTGGCAGCCATATGATGCTGAGGTTTACTTAGATTGGTGTCAGGGATCGTGTGTAAGATGTCGCCTAATATAAAAAAAAAACTACAACGATCGCAATGAAACTACCTATATATAGTTAAACTAATGCTACAAGTAAAGTAATTGGATCCCCAGTCCCTTAGAAATCGAAAGATAATCCAAATATTATTGCTAGCATTGACATCAAATTCGGGTTTGGACTTATATTCTTATACTGTAAAATTAATTATTGAAATATAAAAAATAAATATAAATTAAATAAATTTACACACGGTCTCTGACCCCAAACTTAGCAAAGTTTGTGAAATTACTGCTAGAGACTGATAAACTACAAATACATATTTTAAATACATACTTATACAAATAACATCCCAGACACAGAGCAAACACATAATACATAATTTTGTTAATCACATCAATGTTTGCCCTGGGTGTGGATCGAACCCACGCCTCTTTGATCCAGAAGTCAGCAGGGTCACTAACCACTGAGCCACCGAGGCAGTCAAATTATTACTGATATACCTAATCCTTTTTAAGCAGTATATAGGTTGATAATATTTGCTGTTTTTTAGGGTTCCTTACCCTAAGGGTAAAAGCGGCACCCTATTACTAAGACTACGCTGTCCGTCTGTCTCCAGGCTGTATCTGATAAACCGTTACAGCTAGAAAGCTGAAATTTTCACAGATTATGTATTTCAGTTGCCGCTATAACAACAAATACTAAAAACAGAATAAAATTAATAATCAAGGGGGGCTCCCATACAACAAACCTTATTATGTAGCCGTTTTTCGCTCTATATTAATAATGGTAACAGGTAGATGCTTGAAATTTTCACAGAATATTTAATTGTATATTCACTTCAATAATGAATACCTATTAAAATTAAAATAAAATAAATATTTAAGGGGGCTCCTATACAGTACGGAATCCTCCGTGCGCGAGTCCGACTCGTACTTGGCCGATTTTTTCTTTTTATCACCTACTAGACGACCCGCCCCGGCTTCGCACAGGTGTATTATACATATAAACCTTCCTCTTGAATCACTCTATCCATTTAAAAAAACCGCATCAAAATCCGTTGCGTAGTTTTAAAGATTTAAGCATACAGACAAACAAACAAACGAAAATAGCGTCTTTATTTTATACTATGTAAGGATGCTCGCTGCGGCTTTATTGTTAATTTATCTTGATTGGGTTCGTTACTTTACATACCTAATTACCAATCAGGTTAAATTTTGTTTCCGTATTCAGGCATGTAGTACGACGTTATCTATCAAACGAAATTATAAGCATAAAACGTAACATCTAAAAATCCCAATCCTACTCGACAGTTCCAACACAACTTTAGCAAAAATAAACATCCATTTCTTTTATTAAATGACAACGTTTCCACTAAATATACGATACAAGTACGAAATAAAAACCACACCGAGCACATCGATAAAGTATACCAAGAAAACAACGCAATAAATCTGGGCATCCGTCAGAATGACAAAAATAATAAACGCGATCGTAGTACACCACTAGTCTGTAGGTTTAATACCGATTCACACATATCAAGTGAATTCAAGTGAAGCTTCAGTTTCGACACAGTACTGGCACCGTGCCGTCACAGTGAATAATTATTTTTCACCAAAAATAATAGCATAACCGACTTCAACCGTGTACAGAATTTAAATAGTTCGCACGTATATATCATCGATACAGTAATTTTATCATTATTGTACATTTTTCAAAAACAACTCAGCCGATTTCAATGGACAGTGATTGCCAGTGTCGGCCTTGTCACGAAAAGCACTGTGTCGTTAATTCGTGCGCTCTGTACACAGTATAACAGTGTAACTGACACTAACAAGTGCGAATAATGCGTTCATAGAGAATGTATAAAATAATAAATTGCACTGTGACGGTGTTGTGCCGGTACTGTACTGTAGGTACTGAACCGGAACTTTATCGGAACTGTGGCTTCTCTGAGTGCTGAGTGAAAGTTTTTCAAATCACATCGAAGAACTTTTATGTCGCGTTGACCGATCGCGCCGACAACACACGCGAGCACATTGATACACACTTGACTTAGCCAATCACAGACGTTACCGCGCTTGTATTCGTTACATTCAACCAA
The DNA here is from genome assembly GCA_964007245.1 of Hypomecis atomaria. Lineage (NCBI taxonomy): Eukaryota > Metazoa > Arthropoda > Insecta > Lepidoptera > Geometridae > Hypomecis > Hypomecis atomaria. The sequence continues at coordinate 18,188,074 of OZ023285.1, read as the reverse complement.
TGTCTCCTATACCTGGAAATCAATCAATCGTTAACACTGATAAGTCGACCACCGATGATAATGTATGTTTAAAATCAGTTACAAAAACAGTGAAGAAAAAGGTTCTAGTACTGGCTGATCAGCAGGGAAAAGGTGTCAGGTCTACGCTTCAAAAATTACTGGGTGATGACTTCGAAGTCACTAGTTCTTGGAAATCCAATGCTCCACTTCAAGAAATCATCTCTTCTAGTTTCAACACATCCGGATTTACTAAAAACGATTATGTAATAATAATAGGCGGGACAAATAACAATAACCCTTTTGATTTTTTTCTGAAATTGAATAACTGGCTTGTGCATAATACCCATACTAATGTTATCATATCAGAAATCCCACATAATAAATACCTCAGAGAATGTAAACTTAATTATGAGCTCAGACATGTATGCAGTATGCATAGTCATGCTACTTTTCTAGATATGGACTACAAAAGAGAAATTAAATATCATATACCCTTCACGCTGCATTTATGTCGCTCACTACTTAGAGAACTGCTGCATTGTGATTATAAGAATAAAATGAAAAACTATATTGTGAATCAATTAAAAAATATAAATAGAAAAAAAGAATTTAACAACAAATCCACACAGACAAGTATTGAGGAATTGAATGATAAAAGTAGGCTTAATACTATCCAACGAAATGAAATCTGTGTGAATCCTCTGTGTAAAAATAATAATAATGAATATATTCCATGAAAAGTCCTACAGTAAATGCTCCCTAGCATTTACTGTAGGACTTTTCATGGATATGACCAAAGCCTTTGACCACGTTGATCACGAAATTCTTCTAGGCAAGTTCTACAAATATGGGGTCAGAGGTAACGCCAACTTATTTATCAAATCATTTCTTAGTGACAGGCTCCAAGAAACTCACATTAATCGTATTTGTCATAAAACAAAAACAGAAAAGACATATAAATCAGAATTAAGAAAAGTACATTTTGGAGTGCCACAAGGCAGTGTTTTAGGCCCACCTAGTTTTATAGTGTATATCAATGACATACCTGAAGTCATTCAAACACAACACTCTATGACTCTTTTCGCTGATGACATAACTATTTTATTCACTGGTGATAAGAAAAGGGTAACTGAATTAGAAACTGACATTAAATCCTCTTTGACATCTGTTATTGATTGGCTGGAAGTCAATAATCTGAAAATTAATTTACAAAAGACTAAGATAATGACATTTCGACAAAGAATTACTAATCTGCATAATCAAAATATTGACATCAGCTATAATGGACATAAAATTGACGAAGTCGAAACAATAAAATTTCTAGGACTACATATAGATAACAAAATGACATGGAAAGAACAGTTAAAGGCAGTATCGAAACGTGTAACTCAATTTTCATTTGCTTTGTTCAAACTCAGTCAAATTGCCAATCGTGACACCGTGCTCACTGCTTATCATGGTTATGTCGCTTCTGTGTTACGGTATGGGGTAATATTTTGGGGTAATTCCACCGACAAACTATTGGCATTCATAGCACAAAAAAAGTGTATAAGGGCTATGTGTGGCTTGCGAAGGAGACAAACTTGTAAGACATCCTTTATTGAACTCAAAATCTTGACATTTCCATGCATTTACATTAAAGAGGTTGCGCTGTTTGTACATAAAAATAAAGAACTTTTCCATAAATTCAAACCTGGTGTAAAAACTACTCATATGTTGAATAGCATGTTTTGTAAGGCACCACTTATCTATAACAAACTCCCTCAATCAATTCGGGAATGGAGTGATGTTGCCAGTTTCAAAAGTAGACTCAATGATTTTCTTCTGTCTAAAGCATACTATTCCCTAAATGAATTTTTGACTGACAAAGATATTTGACATGACAATAATTCAAACACATATTTATTATTATTATTTTTAGATTATTATTGTTTGACATTTATTTTGTATTTCAATATTTTGTTTAATGGTATAATTTAATCATAATTTAAACCTATTTTAGAACCGCTTGTATGCTGACTTTGCGGGTTCTGAGGAGCTTTAGTTATTTAAGTACCACCATTGTAAACCAGAATCACAAGCTGAATAAATTGAATTGAATTGAATTGAATTGACATTACCGTAAATAAAACTCACACTTAGCTTTTCAGTTTTCTTTACGTGATACAAGATGGCGCTGTGCCGTTTCCATAGAAATCATCAAACATCAAACGTTAACGCGATCGAGCAGATTTCGAACATTGTTAAAAACTCCCAATCGGCCCTCTGGTATGTGTGAATCGGCCTTAATAAACGCGATCGCGGTACGGTACACCACTAGTCGGCAGATTTATTTTGTCCCTTGGCTTTCGGACTTTATTTATAAGTGGTTTTACATTACTCTGATGGATGGACGCGCTTTAATGGATGTCAGATAAAAGGCTATCGGGTTACCGATATTGCAGATCTCGAGTGCCTTTCTCAGTTATATTGAGCTTGTTTGGCTAAGGATTTTGTTTATTATTGGCTTCAGAAAACTTAAGAACATAAAAATCTGATGTTTCCTAATACTAGTAGTTCTTTGACCAATAGATCTCGCGACTCATCTTTTTAACTGAATATTTGTAACTAAAACTTTTTTGTAAAACTTACCGTTTACGATATATGGCCAACTGAATGACCCGTTTTTTATTGACTAACCTAACTTTACAAGAGTTATTGGCCACGATTGAAAAACAGGTTAATGAAATGGGCCTTAAATCGTAAAAGGTAAATTTTACAATAAAGCTTACTGGAAAGAAAAGATGCAAAATTTTATTTTCTACAATAATGGTCTCCGTGACTTTTGCCCTAAAGAGCATAGTTTCCGAGATATCGACTAAAATGATTTTGATGACATTTTGTGATTGTATGCTCAGTAAGTGATCCTAAATCTTATAAAAAAAAAGTACAGGAAATTTAGTGCAAAGTTAACCAAAAAAACGCATTTTTTCCTGAGATAATAAGGCGGTTAAAATACCATAGAAATCCATAGATAAGGCGGTTAAAATCCCATGAAATCCACTGCGTGAGTAAGAAAAAATAGGTCAGACATGTAGAATGTAGATGTAGATGCGTACATGTATTATTCTAATTTAAGTACGTACATAAATAAGTACGACGCGGCGACATTTCGACTTTGGTAACGAACTTCAAAAAGTTAATTGAAAGTTAAATGTAGGCGTATTCAAATCTAGAGTAAACAAATAAGATGCTACATCAAGCTTGAAATGATGAAAAACCAAACTACGTTTAAAAAATCTGTAGGTATTATAATAAAAATAAACGAACTATATATAGCACAGCATCCTTATTAACTTAAACTTTATAATCTGGACATCTGCCATTTTGTCAAGTTTGCCAAATAAAACAACTAACTAATAGCCAATATTGGATCCATGATAACTCGCGTTGGTTTAATGTGATCATCATATTTCGTCAAAAGATCAATAAGTGTGTTTGCATGACGATCAAATTACTGAATAAATTGTAAAAGCAAATTGTATAATTTAGAACGCTTCATTTTATTGCGCCATAAATAGCTAAAATGAACTTTATTTGGAGATACATTCAGATTATATTTTACCAGTGTAAACACGCAGCCATCCGCGCCTGAAGTGCTGCGATCATCGGAAACATAATTATTATATTGTCCTAATGAATTGGCAATTTACAAATTAAATTAAATTAATAAATTAAAATTTCTAAACAAAAAACTGAGTATTCAGGCAAACCACGAAACTCTCCAGATGGGACATGTGCTACTAATTTTGCACGGAACTCTATAATTAAAATAATTACACAAGTATCGGCTTTCGCCATTATGGGGCTTGCGAATTTGATGACAAAATTATTGCATAAATAGATTACAAACAATGTACTATTATACCTAAATATTTTTCAGCAAATGTGAAAGGTTGAAATTCTACAAAAAATATTATTTTAATGTTAAAATTGTCTACGCAATCATTTAAATCATAGTTATTTTCTGCAAAAATGGCATGACCGACTTCAACTGTGTACAGAATTCGCGAATATTTCCCCGGATTTATGTTACGGATATTGTTGATTTATCAAAAATGGCTTAGCCGATTTCGATAAAATTTTAATGAGACCAATTTCGAAGTATACTCTTTCCAATAAAAAGAGAATTATCAAAATCAGACCAATACGTAAAAAGATATGAAATACAAAAAAAAATACGCCTCGAAATGAGCACATTCTCCGTTTCGTTGGTCAAAAAGTGGTCTAAAATTACACTACGATGGCCACAACCAGCGCATTTACTATATTCGATACAAATAAAAGTCCCGTACGCGGGTAAATAAACGACCTCTTGCTACTACTTCTTTGAAAGGAACGCTTTAGCAAGGAACCTATTTCTAAAAGACCAAGTTTGTTTCACAAAAGTTTGACGCAAACGTGTTGTTTTGCGAATGTATTCGCTACAACGCTCCCATACTATGAAATGTTCTTGTTTTGTGATCTTTCACAATACATGTATCTTAGAATGTTTGATATAAGTGGATGCTTAGGTCTGACAGGGATTAGACTGAGATTCCACTAAAGCGGAGCTGTATTGAGGCAAGCTTAGCTACGTGCGTAGTCCGTGGGCTCACTGAATAAATAACATAATTGCTTTACTACCGACATTAATTCGATCCACTGCAGGGCATATAGCTCCCGCAGAGGTGTGCGGAAGGGTGCCCGTAGCCCCGACACATAGTGCAGTGGCGGAAACACCCCACTGCACTATGTCTATGTGTGTGTTTTTAGTGGGTATGCCACCGACTAGCGGTGGAGACTCCCACATAACCACCGGCCTCCCCAGGTTTGGTGGTAGGTATCCATAAAGGTAGGTAGGTATATATAAAGGATTTTCCTGGGACAAAAAAAAGGGGGCTTATCGCTCCTTCCTTCTTGGCCAATTTTCCTTTTCTTGCGATAGTTTCAACCAGCTGTTGTCGATATGCTTTTACACATCGTCGCACCATTTTTGGTCTGATATTTGCTTAGTGAGACTTCACAAACTTATTTTATATTCCGTTGAGCTCGGGTCCGCGGAAAATTGTGTTATTGTTTTATTATTTTATTTATTTTTGCTAATCAAATATGGCGTTATGCATGTATTCACGCCGTAAGTATACTCACGGACTAAAATGCTCTGCTCAGTTTCGTTTTGGTGGAACTGAGTTTTGTAGACTGTGTTTATAGAGGTGTTCAAGTTTCAAATATTTCAGATGGCTGCCTCTATGATGTCAAAGGAGACTTCAAATTCATTACAAACAAGTGTTACAGAAGCTATCCAACGTGCTGAAGCATATTACACACAAACTTGTATTTACCTGATTCTCCTTTTGAATACAATATGGTTACGTACACTTATTATGGTTTGTTAAAATTGTTTATCAATAACATCGTTTTAGTAAACATTTATGACTAGCTTTTACCCGCGGCTTCGCCCGCGTTATATTTTGATTTTGGCTAATGTTTATGTCGGCTGCGAAACGTAACCTAAGCGACAAACATCAAAATACCTTAGAGGAATGCTTTTGTTGGTTAAGTTACGGTTGGAGTGTATAAACAACCCCCCTGTGTATTCCTGCCTCGTCGTGGCGGGGGAGGTCTAAGGCAGCTGAAAAGGCGGCGCTCGAAGTCTCCCTCTTCTTTGAGTCTTTCCCACAAGGCAGCTCAAAGACCGGCACTCGTTGTTTAGCCGCTTTTAACTAAAGCAGCTGAGAGGATGGCCGGTAGGTTGCCTACTTTATGAGGAGTGTTGCTTCTGAGGCGGGCTGCAGTGCCGCTCTTGCGACGCTGCAGCCGAGGATTAGGGGCTGCGGTGGGATGGAACTGGTTGTGTGGGTGCCGCCACCTACCCTACCTTCCGCTAGTCCGTCAACCTGTTGGCAGACGCAGTGGGGCTGCAGGGGAAGAGAAGTGTCGGTATCGCGATGGCCGTTCTCACTGCCCTCTGCAGTTGAAGAGGCAGGCGCTGGGCTACTATAACTGACCCGTTGCACTGGGACCAGGGCGTTGGAATGCTGTCTGACGCTCAGTGCTGGTTAGTCCCGAGTGGTGGATGGATGTGTCTTGTGCTCCGAAACACTCCGTCATTATGGCGGGAGCGCAAGCTCCGTTATGGAGCCCGAGTCTGGGCTAGCGCTGTTGAGTGCCGCGAAGGAGTGCGAAAAATGTAGGAACGTCCTAAACTTGAAATGACAGGTTATTTATGGCGCTTAGACGGCTGCTACCGCGGCCCGCTCGCTTAGTTTTTATCCTATCCTACGGGAACTGTTAATGTTTTTGGGATAAAAAGTGGCCTATGTCACTTTTCGTCTTTCAAACTATATTCATGCAATAAGCCAAGGCAATCCGTTGCTCCGTTGCTGAGAAAAAGTTATTGTCTTATCCTACGGGAACCGCAATTTTTTCGGAATGGAAAGTACGCTATGTCACTTTCCGTCTTCCAAACTATGCCCACCCCAAAAATCAAGTCAATCCGTTGCTCCATTGCTGAGAAACAGTTATTGTCCTATCCCATGGGAATCACGAATTTTCTCGGGATTAAAAGTATCATATTATCACTTTCTGTCTTTTAAACCATAGGTATCGATATCGATATCCATACCAAAAATCAAGTCAATCTTTTTCTCCGTTGCTGCGTCAAAGAGGAACAAACCAACAAACTTTTCGGATTGATAATATTAAAGTAGGTATGATGATTCTGTACCATAAAGGTAGAATAAAGAAACATGTTAAACCTCTAATGATAGTAGATTTAAAAATATTTTTAATGTCAGACAAAATGACGGCCTGGTATTAAACGTCATAGTAATATGTGGCATGCAGAGGGAAAAAACATTTTATCTAATTTTAATGTCCGTAGTCATTTTCAATCCATACTTTATTTCCTCTTCAAGGGGATATAATGGTGGAAAAACAATTTGTCCCCTTGCCATGCCACTTGTGATTTATAAAAGTCTGCAGACAATGTCACCTGTCATCTAATTACGTTTCGCTGTGATTAGCGTCATAGAGGAATTAATCACTTAGCGTCTTTGTGATAGTGGCGACAGTTTTGCTTTCGATAGTTTTTGTCCTGTCCTACAGGAACTATACAATTTTTTGCTTAACGTCTAACGCTTAGCAATTAAAATTCGACGCGCTTGGTTTTGCTCTTGAGTCTCAGCAGTTCTTTGCGCTGCGTGATGCTCGGCATCTAAAAGTCGCCGCGCTTGACTTTCTCCTTAAGTCTCAGCAGCTCTCTGAGCTGCGTGACGCTCAGCATCTAAAATACGACGCGCTTGGTTTTGCTCTTGAGTCTCAGCAGCTCTTTGAGATGCGTGGCGCTCGGCATCTAATGTCAAACGCGTTTAAGTGTGCTCTTCAGACTCTTGGCTTCTAGCAATTTCTCGCGAGCTCCGCTAGAACTACCCGCTAGATTCGATTTGCGTTTTGTAAACATACCTATTAGAATGAAAACTACGTAATTAAACTGAAAAAATACATGTAACCTTCTCTAAATTTTACAAGAAAAGATTGATTGACTTTGACATTTGCAACTTGAGCAGCCTTGAATGGGAATTGGGCATAGAGAATGTAATTTGGAAAGTCAAGATGCAAATTACCATTTGTCATGGTAGAATAAAAGTTTTTTCTTCTAAGATTCTAGCCAATGCGTTTTCATCCCCCCTTTTCAACCCTTTAAAACTATTTTTTCGAATCAAAAATAACCTACGTCCTTTCTCAGGCTCTAGACTATCTGTGTACCAAATTTTATTCGAATCGGTTCAGTAGTTTTAGCGTGAAAGAGCGACAGACAGACAGAGTTACTTTCGCATTTATAATATTAAGTAAGGATGTCAAACAGTTAAACAATAAATTAAATACAACTCTTCGCTGTCATAGTTTCGTATTAAGAATCCCAGTGTCGAGTTTTTTTTTGGAAAAAAAATGCAAGTGGAGTTTTCCGCGCGGAAGAAGTGAAACTTCGACGCAACAGTGCTTTCATACCCCCTCCATGGTAGCGTTAAACGTTTAACGCAACCTTGTTGGAAATCGCACAAAATATTTATTCAAAACAAATTTGGTACTTTTGTCGCATTAGAATTCAATCAATTAATATTATGAACATTACATATTTCAACGTTTTTTTTTTCGTGTAACTGCCCACTGTTAAGTTTATGCTTCTTTTCCTGTAAGTTATTCGTCTCGGTCTTAAATATATTGATAAAAATATACATTTTTAGAATATACTTAAATACATGTTACTCACATGAACGTACGTTAATAATCTAAGCAAAACGATGTGCAAAAGCGACGCTAGTCTATTTAATCTATTTTTTAGAGATTTTTTATAAGTCAGTAAATATTTTAAATTATTCGTCCACGAATTTATTCACGTTTAAATCGATTTATCAAGTAAGTAGATTATTTTGTGCAAATTAAGTTGAACAGAAGGGTTGGAATAGTATTAGTATACAAAGTGTATTACAGTCTGAACAAAGGGTTGTAAAATATTGAAACGGAAATTATTATTAGAATTCGAAACACGAAATCTGAACGGAAATACAATTTAATATAAATCATTTGTTGTATGGATTCTAGAGATAAAATACTGGTTAATGTTAGAGATAAAAATATATTACAAACAATCGTTTTTTTTTAAGTCCCAATAAAGAAAAAAATAACGTATCTGATGTGATATACGAGTATATTAGGTTTATATCTGATTAACACTCGCATACAAGGAAGCAACAATGAACTTCAGGACAAGCTTCATAGCGTAAGTATAAACGATTTTATACTAAAAATATAAATCTGTTAGACACAATACGTTTTCCAAGAAAATACTGAAATATGTGTGTGATCGTAGGTAGAAATATTAATGTACCTTTTATATTCCCAATACTTAGTAATCTCTTTATTTTTCATAACAGCTATATATTTATATGTTAAAGCTAAACCAATTTTCTTATGTAGGTACCTACGTATTCACTCTGCAATAACTCTTAAACTGTTACGTCGCTTAACTTCCGCTCACCGCGTTTCAATAAGTAAAGTACTAATAAAAAGCGTTTTCAATAAGCAATAATCTTAGTATTAATAAAATGCTTGTACCAAACACCGGTCATAAAATACATCGAAGCAATAAATAGCAAGTGTTAGAGCCATTGGCGTACGTGCCTAAGTGGTTTAAAACCAAGGTATTACGGGCAGCGTGAAATATGCTATGTGCAGTATAGCAATATGCGATATTTATGACTAAACGGTTATTCTGGCCATTACTGGGGTGTGTCGCATACATTTTGGTATTTAATACTGTTTTAGACTATTGCTCTCGCCATTGTTTCTGTTGCAATGATATGAATGAGATATCATCATCACTACTTAACGAGTATACTCGTAAAGCAAAGTCGCTTCCTGCTCTGTCTGTACAATACTGTACATAGTACATGTATGCTTATATCTTTAAAACTACGCAGCGGATTTTGGTGCGGCTTTTTTTAATAGATAGTGATTCAAGAGGGAGGTTTATATTTATAAAACTCCTGTGCGAAGCTGGGGCAGGTCGCTAGTTTGAAATAAAATCAAATTAATTTAACTAGAGTTAGTAAAAAATAAGTTAGTTCGTATAGGCCGGGTGGCCAGCCCTAGTGTCAGAGTTTTCAAGCCGCCTGAAGGCCTCTGACATGGCTAACTAAAGTTAGTAGGTAAACTGCGATGTACTTCATGCATCACAAAAACGTGATCATTACTGGACTGTACAAAGAGAAAAAACTATTTTGTTGAAACCTTTTTATGTGGATGAATAAAATAATCTTAATTACTTAAACTGCCTGAAGAATACCTGAAATTGTAAAGAGCAAAAATTAGGTTTCTCCCGTCTTTCAACTGAGAAACACTTTGGAAGATTTCCGATAAAAACTTGAACAATTAATTTAAACTGATAAAACCGTGGAAAACGAAAAGCGATTACGTTAAAAAACTTGGATTAACTTAGTTACTGGTTTGCTCTACGGGATCTGGACTTACTCAAAAGTCTTTATTCCTGGATGTCTCTAAGGATAGGTAAAACCCTTGATTGTATTTTTTACAGTCACGAGTTAAAATTTGTTTATTTGAAAAATATATAATTATTTTTCGCAAAAAATGGCAAAACCTACTTTTATCGTGTACAAAATTCGAATAGTTCGTCGCTTACCATATTATTCGCGATAAAAAAAAAATTAGCTCAAATCGATGTATACAATTTAAAAAAATACATTATTGTTGATTTTTCAAAAACGCCTGAACCGATTTCGTTAAAATTTAAATTTGTGGTCCCATTTAAATCGGGAGTCCCTTCCGAACTATTTAAATCAGTTCGCGATTGTCGATAATATCGATGAACATAAAAAAATGTACATATACAAAAAATAAATACACACGAACATAGAACCTCCTCCTTTCTGGAAGTCGGTTAAAAAGGGTTCCATGGTCAAAATAGTTCTATCTGTTGCTGTTTTGCTTGTTTCAGTTTGAAAATGTAATGTGAAAAAGTGATGAAATGACTTACCTATCAATTTTACTTATCATGTCGCGTCACATGGGTATGTAATTACCTAGACAAATTGAAACTGTTCCATTTCCTACTTACTTGTCGGGATCAGATACGAGTACAGATGAAATAACATCCCCCATCATTAGACGGTATCGTACAACAACGAAAATCGGCTAATTGCGAGCCGGACTCGCGCACAACGTGGTCCGTACCATATAGAAGCCTAAAACATTAATTTTAGTCTACATATTTATTTTTAACATGAATGTACAACTCAAAATTCTGCGAATGTTTCAAGCAATTTATCTGTTGCTGTTATTAATATCGAGAAATAAACGGCGAAAATCACGTCTGTTGTATGGAAGTCCCCTTAAAATATTTATTTTTTTATTTGTTGTTATTGCGGCAATATAAATAGGTACATCAACTGTGAAAATTTCAACTATTAGCTATTACGTTTGGTGAGATACAGCCTGGTGACAGACAGACAAGGACAACGGAGTATTTCTAACAGGGTCTCGTATTTACTCTTTTTTTACTCTTACGGAACCCTGAAAATGTCAAGTCGATGGTATAGCATTATGAAGAATTATCCTCCACTCCACTACGGTTAGAAACAGGTTCAGATGTAACATAATTACATTTGTTGTTTTTAAACTTTCGCGATTTGAACACACTATTACTATACACTACGGGACTAATCGCCACTAAAATTACGAGATAAATAAATACCTCATCATCCCGACGTTTCGACCGAGTTGCATCGGTCGTGGTCACGGGTAGACGGGTTGAGTCTACCCGTGACCACGATGCGCGATTAGTCCCGTAGTATACAGGGTTATTTCTTACCAATTAGCAACCTTTTGGGGGCTTATTCTATACAAAACTAACTTTTGTTCGGCGACTAATGTCGATCTCAAAAAAAAAATGATGATCCATAGAAAAATATCGTTCACCCGCGACAAAATGTATGGAACAGTTGTTTTTTTAGTTCTGACCAAATTCGCAGAACAAAAGTTGTTAGTTTTGATGTACAGAATAATCCCCTAAAAGGATGCTAATGGATTAGAAATAATCCTATATAGTAATAATAATTACATTTATTTGCCCCTGGCTATCTTCACTAAGTTAATTTAAATTATCTTAGTTTTGAACTAGGGTTGACCACTCAGCGTTAGATTTAATCGATTAAACTACTTCAACTTCCCGCACTTTGAAGTCTTAAGTATGATCCGGCGATTCGATTTACAAGTCGGAGAGGATGCTGGTCTAGCACAAATTGAGTCAGGAACTGTGCCTGGACCTATACAGGGTTATTTAGAACTGGTGTAGATACTAAGTCGAAAGGAGGTTCATTCATCATTCATACCACTTTATGAGAAACTTTTACTATGGGGGTAACCTAGAATTAAAAAAAAAACAGATGTTTCATACATTTTGTCGATTTTGAGTAGCAATTTTGTATGGAACAGAAGATTTTTTTTCTCGAATTTCTAGTTACCCCATAGTAAAATTTCAATGTCATAATGATGATCTAATCACCTCTTTTGGCATAGTACAGGATTAGCAGATAACCCTGTATATTCCAATGTGGCTGATAGATAAAACAGATAGTAAATAGTAATAATTATTTTTTGCAAAAAATGGCATGACCCGACTTTAACCGTGTACGAGTATACCGCAAATATTTCGCACGGATCGTTGTAGCATTTTTCACATTATTGTTGATTTATCAAAAATGGCTACGCCGATTTCGATAAAATTTAAATGTGACCAACTTCAAAATATATTCTTGCCAATAAAAAAATAATTATCGAAATCGGACTACTATGTAAAAAGTTATGCGTGGTTATACTTAAAAAAATTATATACGGGTCGAATTGAGTACCTCCTCCGTTTCGTCGGTCAAAATAACCGGCCAAGTACGAGTCGGACTCGCGCACGGAGGGTTCCGTACTGTATGGGATATTTATGGGGTAATTATTTTATTTTAATTTTATTATTTATTATTGAAGTGAATATATAACTAAATACTCTGTGAAAATTTCATGCATCAACCTATTACCATTATTGATATAGAGCGAAAAACGGCAAAAAAATCAGGTTTGTTGTATGGGAGCCCCCCTTAATTATTAATTTTATTGTTTTTAGTATTTGTTGTTATAGTAGCAACAGAAATACATCGTCTGTGAAAATTTCAGCTTTCTAACTATAATGGTTCATGAGATACAGCCCGGAGACAGACGGACAGACGGACGGACAGACAGACAGCGGAGTCTTAGTAACAGGGTCCCGTTTTTACCCTTTGGGTACGGAACCCTAAAAAGATCGTCACTTAAAGGACTAAACGGTTAAAATAATAATTGGAACTAATATAATTGAACGTGGCATGCGAGCCATAGCGCTCATTCGTAAATGCCTCCCACGTTCACTTATCTGAAGTCTAACCGGTTCAAACGCTGTTTAACTTAGATGATTGCTAAGAAAAACTTATTCAAGCTACTAAATGTAATCGAAAGATCACGCTGGATCGCGTGATGTTTTAGTAAAAAATAAGTACAAAATAATAGAAAATGTTTTTATTTCAACTATGAATTTTATACCTAAGTACCTACTTGTGTGTCCTATTGCTAAGGTTGGGTATTGTCTTATTAAATTAAATAAGAGTTTGGTCACTTATTGCTACGTAATGTAATAAAAACTTAAATTTAAAATTTAAAAAACCCCCGACACAAAAACCTACCTAAAAAAGTACTAAATGGGTACATTTGTAGAATTTTGGTTCTTCCATCCCCACTTTAACCCACCATAACTCTTAAACGGCTCAATCGATTTTTATAAAACATAGCTAAGAACACTCTCGACTAAGTCTCCTTTCATCCAAAAAAAACTAAACTGAAATCGGTTCAGTGGTTCGGGCGCTATGATGCCACAGACAGACAGACAGACAGACAGACAGACACACAGACAAACAGACACGTCAAACTTATAACACCCCTCTTTTGCGTCGGGGGTTAAAAAGTGTTTAGTATAATAATTATTTTTCGCAAAAAATGGCAAAACCGCCTTCCATCGTGTCAGAAATTCGAATATTTCGCTCGAATTGTTCACATTATTGTTGTTTTTCAAAAACGGCTCAGCAGATTTTTGTAAAATTTAAATTGGACCACCAGCACGAGAAGCATGGCAAAGGGACTAATAGTCTTTCCACCATGATATCCCCTCGAAGAGGAAATAAAGTATGGATTGACATTGACATCTGACATTAAGAGTGGATAAAATGGTTTTCTCCCCTTGCCGTGCTACCCAGGCTGGGGAGTTTATATACCCTTTTTAGTATCCACAAAAAAAAATACATGCAGACGAACATAGAACCTCCCCCTTTTTGGAAGTCGGTTGAAATATAGATTTATTTGTATTTTTTTTTTGTAAAGAAACACGTATAGTTTAGGTGTAAGTACTTTCTTTTATCCAACATACTTATCGTTACGAGACAAAAAAGTGTATTTTTCTTTATCGAAAACTGTTTTAAGGATATCCGGTCCGTGACGAAGCCATAAATTCGGGCCACACGGGGACGGATTAGCATAATTTGGAAACGGAATTACCCGGGTTTGCGATAGGCGCCGGGTCCGACTATTTCGATGGGTTTTGTTGTTGTTTTTATAATATATGTACATAGACAAGTCTCCGGATAGAATTCGATTTTAGCTTCGAGCAAATATCTACAGAGCCACAGTCCCTAAGTACAAGTAATAAAAAAATGTCCGAGCGCCGTCATACATACTCGTACCGACTTAGATATTTACATTAAATAATTCACAATGACCCGTTTTCTCGAATCTCAACGTTTTGTAGTAACCGAGCACTTTGGCATCGTACGGCGTTGTAGTCGGCTTGCAATCGCCTTACTAAAACGTCTGCCCACTACGTTGAGCTTGGGCAGGGTTTTGGCTCAGACACTTTTTTGCACGATTGTGACTCTATTGATATTTTGGTTTAGGTTGTAAATTTACTGAGGGTAAAACGGATACACTGCAGATATCCATCATCATCATTATCATTATCAGCCGTAGGGCTTCTACTGCTGGACATAGGCCTCCCCTATGGATTTCCAATAAGCCCAGTTGGAAGCGGCCTGCATCCAGCGCGATTCTGCGGTCTTAATTTTATCGTCGGTACACCTAGTCGGTGGACGATCTACGCTGCGCTTGCTGGTGCGTGGTCTCCATTCGAGAACTTTATTGCCCCATTGGCCATCAGTTCTCCGACCTATGGGCCCTGCCCACTGCCATTTCAACTTACTAATCAGCTGGGCTATGTTGGTAAAATATACGCAGATATATTTTACCAGAAATAGGATGCTATAATAAAAGTTATAAAGAAAAACCCTAGAACACCTTTACACTCTTTTTAGAAGGCCCTAAATACCGTGGGCAGAGTAATAGTGGTTTATTTCGGCTGGGACACTTATCCCTACCGTGTTATCCCCCCTGGTAGGGATAAATCCCAAGTGAGATCACGTCACATTTCACGTAGGCGATTGAAATGGGGGTGACTAATGAGCGGGTATGTTGACATGGTGTCCTTTACGGTGAAGTAAAGTAAATTTTTATTTCTTTAACTGTCTCAGTACAAAAATGTTACAAGTAGATTATTGGTATCAACAGTTTGTCCTAGCGGACATGCAATATTGTGCAATAAGGTAGCCTTCCCAAGACTTAGACTGGAGACGTAATGGATTACTTACATTTAATAATAATATTATCTTTTTAAATAAAACAATTCGTTTCTGTAGATGTATGTATGTTTGAGATCAACCATTTAAAAATACACTTTATTTACACTAATGTTGTAACATTCTACTTATGTTTCCAATACTTGACTTATAATGACTACTGTTATAGCGCAGACAACAAAACACTCAATTTAAGCAATTTCACATGATGTTATAATATCCACATCGATATCGTAAAATCTCATTATAACATCGCGCGCTCGCTCCTGATTGGCCGCCCTGCGCGCGCAGCGGCGCCAAGTGCGCGCTCGCTCCTGATTGGCCGCCCTGCGCGCGCAGCGGCGCCAAGTGCGCGCTCGCTCCTGATTGGCCGCCCTGCGCGCGCAGCGGCGCCAAGTGCGCGCTCGCTCCTGATTGGCCGCCCTGCGCGCGCAGCGGCGCCAAGTGCGCGCTCGCTCCTGATTGGCCGCCCTGCGCGCGCAGCGGCGCCAAGTGCGCGCTCGCTCCTGATTGGCCGCCCTGCGCGCGCAGCGGCGCCAAGTTTTTATTAGTGAAGATAAAGTAGTGTATGCAACTGCATATAACACGGGTATTAAAACATGAGTTACTATTATGAAACTCGCTGCGCTCGTTTCATAAACTCACACTCGTGTTTTACTACCCTTCATTATATGACAGTTGCATAGATAGATAGATACCATTTATTTTCAGTAAGGAACATTACATTCATTAGTATACAATATAATATACTACAAGCAACGTCCAACGAATCGTCAGAAATAACAGTCATTATGTATTGACTTTCAAAATTATTAAGGACAATTTTACAATAAATTAGTTAAAAATTCGGTACATTACATTAAAAATACAATATTAAAAAAATAAGATGTCAGATATACTGTAATAAAATATCTGCAATATAATTGTCAGAAATAACCATTCAAAATTAATAAATATATCACATAGCAGTACATGTCAAAAATAGCATAATAACACTCTAAAGTATCTACAGTAGCATAATCAAAAGTAACTATTTATAAATAACTAAAGCTAATATTTAATTAATGTAAAAAAATTCGCTGTATAGGGGCTTCGTCAAAAATATCTACCTACAATTAAATAATAGGTACGTACAATTTTATGAATTAGAATAAATAATATTATTTAGTCAGGTTGCATTTTATAATCCCGGTAATCACTTTTTATATAATCGTCAATTTTGTACAAGGTTTTAGAGATTAGAAGATTCCTAACATTAGAACAAAAAGCCCTATCAGTTGTAGCATTTCTGATACAGATCGGCATAAACTACTATTATAACAATAATACCAATCTAATATTAACTTTACCTTATGTTTGAAATATATTATACTAAAAACCTGATATCATCCATGAATAAATACAAAACTTTTAAACAATATTATTATGGTACAGTTATTTTTTATAATATAAGTATGGACCCGATCCGTGAGTACAATGTACATGCGTAAAATTCGTCCATATCATAAAATGTTTTTTCAATTAGCCATTTCTTTAGAGAATTTGTAATTCTATTTACATCTAATGACTTTATTTCTAACTAATGCGATTGGGATTTGGAAATTTTCATTAAAAAAAAAGACTACTGCTAGAGAAATTGCTCTCATAGCTGCGGAAGACTGCTCTAAAGAAATCGGGTCGGTGACGGAACCATAAATTAGGACCACACGGCTTTCCAATTGGCTCCGGATTGTTACTATGTCGATGGGTTTGCTGTTTTTTTAGGGTTCCGTACCCAAAGGGAAAAACGGGACCCTATTACTAAGACTTCGATGTCCGTCTGTCCGTCTGTCACCGAGCTGTATCTCATAAACCATGATAGCTAGGCAGCTGAAATTTTCACAGATGATGTATTTATGTTGCCGCTATAATAACAAATATATAAATATAAATAATAACAAAAAACAAAACTTAAAAGAGAATAAAATAAATATTTAAGGGGGGCTCCCATACAACAAACCTGATTTTTAGACGGTTTTCGCTCCATATTAATAATGGTAACAGGTAGATGCTTGAAATTTTCACAGAATATTTAGTTTTATGTTCACTTCTATAATAAATCATAAAATTAAAATAAAATAAATATAACGGTTCATGAGATACAGCCTAGAGACGGACAGACAGACAGACGGACAGCGGAGTCTTAGCAATAGGGTCCCGTTTTTACCCTTTGGGTATGGAACCCTAAAAATGACTACATCTTATTTCCCTCTACCTCTATATTTTGTCATTTTCATATGGCTGTAGTTATTATAACATTTTGTTGACAAAATTTGCTAGGAATGTCTTTATGAAATATTTCTGGTTCCATGTTAGGTTTATTGACATTGTACTGAGGGAATATTAGAGTAGAGACATTCTAAGAATGACAATCTCATTTGTTGCAAGCTTTTATTTAGTTTCACCTGTCCCGTTGTCTGTCTGTCGGTCTGTAATCAAATCTTGCAAGTTAAATTTGATCCACTTCCCGGTTACCGATTGAGCTGAAATTTTGCAACGTGTAAATCGCGTGACAATGCAATATTATGATGCCATGGTGCTGATCTGATGATGGAGCTGGAAGGTGGCTCAAGGAACTTAGCAATGACACGACACAACCTCATCGAGTTTGGGTTCATTTGAAAGGTCTCGGCGAGTAGTTTATTTTTCAATGGAAATCAGGGTCTGGTGATGGAGCTGGAAGGTGGTCATTGGAACTCTGTTATGAAACGACGCAACCCTATCTAGTTTCGGCTCGTTTGATTCGTCATGGCGAGTACTTGTTCAGTAAAAGCGAGTTAATTTAAAAAAAAGGTTTGTTTTAATATAATACTTGTTTATAAAATAACAGTAAGTAACTTTGTACCTACATACAGAACGGAAACGTAAGCGATAAAAAACAAACGTTTTATTTTGATTGTTAAGAACTTATTATACGGACCAAATAGAGCAATTTATACAATTCATTTGATATTAATTATAAAAGTAGGTACATTTGTCCGTAATAATTATTTCTCGCAAAAATGACACCACCTACTTACACCGTGTACAGAATTCGAATAGTTTGTACGAATCGATGTATCCATGTACATTATTGTTGATATATCAAAAACGGCTCAGCCGATATCGATAATATTTAAATAGGACTACCTCGAGAGCATACCTTTCGAAAACAATTTCTTAAATTGGTTCACATTTGGCGAAAAAATGAACCAAAAAATACATACAGACGAACATAGTACCTCTTCCTTTCCTTTTTGGAAGTCGGTAAAAATACAAAGTACTTAATATTGTTGTAAAAAGCAGTTGCATAAAATAACAGTTTGCGAACGTAGCTATTACGCAGCGAAATAGAAACTAACTGTCGACCGATAGATAATAAAGTAGTCAGTCTATGTTCTGAACTAACGTAAGCTACTGAGCTAGTTCAACCAGAATTTGAAAGTTAGATACCAGCTCTGATTCACAACCCTATGACAATGCAGGTGTTGGACTGGTCAACTCTAGCATGTTGAAGTAGTAAGTTCGTGTAGGCTGAGTTTCAGGCCGCTTAAAAGCCTCTTAAATGGTTAAACAGTTTAGACCTCCGGGGATTATAATTTAACTTATCATAGTCAAAGCAATCACTTACTCTGGTCCATTGACGTTTGACGATGTGAAAAAATATCGAAAGAGAAAACTGTTTCATAAAATAACTAAATATGAAATGCTATTACACATTAGACGAATTTTTTAACGACTATCTAGAAAAAATAATAATAAATCGTTCCAATACAAATAATAAAATTGCCATACCCTTATAGGTTCATATGTATAACTATACAAAACATGTTAACTAAGAACCGCATGTAAATTTCAAATGTTGCAATAAATGATTGAGTTTCACGTTTGTATATGGACATGAAGCTACCTAGAAACTTTGATCTACGTGTTGAGGAGCTCAATGTGGCTGCAACCTTTACCAGAGTAAGATATACGTCTATAGAATTTGACGGTAATCGGTATCTTCGGTTAAGAACAAGTGGAAAAAACTAGGAAGAAGGTGAATGTGACACTACGTCAAATTCCAACATCCCAAAATTGTGGGTGCATCTTTGAATCTCTAAACTCTATGCTCTGGACTCTCACTATGGGCCTTATTAATGAGCTTAAAGTAGCACAACGAGCTATGGGCTATGCTCGGAGTTTCTCTGCGGGACCGAATCAGAAATGAGGAGATCCGTAGAAGAACCAAAGTTACCGACATAGCCCAGCGGATTGGCAAGTTGAAATAGCAGTGAGCAGGGCACATAGCACGGGGACTGATGCCCGATGGGGTTAAAACGTTCACGAGTGGAGTCCACATACCAGCAAGCGCAGCGTAGAACATACACCTACAGGATGGTCATATGACCTCATCAAGACCGCAGGATCGCACTGAATGCGAGCCGCTTTCATCCGGTCTTATTGATCTATAGGGTAGGTCTATGTCAAACAGTGGACGTCCAATGACTGAAACGAACCAAAGAACTAGCCGTGGTAGCACTCAGTTGTAAATGCCACCCCCTAGGTCGTCCACCCCGAGAGTGACTGCCGAGTTTCCAAACTAATTCCTATTATTGAAAGGTATCTTCAAAGTCCGTATTTCATGTCCGTTATCTCCATTAAATAAAAAAGATAAATGAGAAAAAACGCAAAAGATATCTACAGTCTTGGATTTGCCTGACAAAGGCGTTTTTTCATTACAGGATTATTGTTATGAAAGCTTTAAAATTAGGTCTTTGTGGAGGGGATAAAGCTGATGAAACCAATTGGAGAATTTAAGCTTCTCGAAATAAATAACGGGATATTGTTTCCATTTCTGTATCAGCTTTTTAAAGCTTACTACTCTACCGTATAAGACCAAGAGCGGTATCTAAACAAAAAATATACAAAGGAAATTAGTTCCAATTTTCAATCATTCAGATGCAGGATTTTTCATGAGATACCGCCCTTGGGCTTTTAAAGGCTGTGTGTGTATTGTTGGACACAGGTATATACTCAAAAGACGACTGTGGCATATCGATTACAGTTTCAAGTCTAGTCAAATTATGTTATTGGTGTGTTCACATACACATGCAGTAAGAGTTGATGATGTTTGACGTTTACGGCGTGAGTTGGCTCCTTCGGCGCGCGATGGTGCGCGTCCACCAGCCACCCTACAAGATCCATCCCCAAAGTGAAGCCAGTGAAGAGTGGCAGATATTTTTATTACCAACATTTAAGAATCATTTTTCTCATCTATCAATTTGATTAAATGTAAACCTGTCGAGTAAGAATAAAGTAAGTAAGTAGTAAGTTCGTATAGGCCGGGTAGCTAGCCTTGGTGTCGGAGTTTTTAGCCGCCTGAAGGCCGTGGACATGGCTAAACGGTTAAAATACAACCGGCGCCTACAATTTAACGTGATAAAAAAACCGTCGTGGCGTTACGGTGAACTAACAATAGGATTTTAATCAGGAGCCAAGGTACCGACTATTCTTGGTAGACGCGAGTACTGATGAAAACCAAATTGGTGTCTACCAAGTACCAAACACTGTTAGTTGTACTAGCAATGACAGAGCAGTGTTGTCAACGCAATAAAATTAGTAAAAAGACACACAGGCTACCTCTCTTACGATGCTTCTCTTTTTGCACAAATTTTACTTGTAGTAAGATGGGTAGTAACACTGGTAACCAACGAGTTTCTCAATAGCTCTGAAATTCCAGTTAAATATTTTTAATTTACTTAACTGTCACTATCAAATTCAAAAGAATCGACTGTCAATTTGACACGCAATCAATTTGATCGACATTAATTGAATTCCAAAAGCGCTTGTTACGCTATTAAATAACTCAAACAAAATTATATCTAAGACAAACCTTAGCGAAAATGTCGCGAACTTTAATTATGAACTGTATTTTCTGTGTACTTAGTAGCTGAATTAAATTTATATTAAATTTTAGTGACGTGAGGGAGGAAATTAAATTTTGCTTGTACGGAGGCGTGGTATTAAAGTAAGCGAGGTTAAAGGTAACTAAGTGCTCTACGGATTAACTTGTGTAAATTTTCTTAGAATATCTTTATTAAGCAACAAGTTTAATTGTATTTCATCGCTTAATTCTTCAGATATGTTTATATTACCAAGTAGTACCTCTATTTACTAGGCAACTTCCGCACAAAATTTTAGAGATTAAAAAAAAATTCTCGACCATAAATGCACTTCCGTCCTACCTCCCTTACGCCGCCATCTTGCGGTCACTTCATTCCTCTTTTGTGCGCGGCGACTTTCGCACGTCTCATTACAATCGTCATGCCAAAACGCAGAGCGCACCAAGAAACCTACGGACACGAATATAAACGCCTAAGAGTTATATCGTCGTCATCGGAGGAAGAAGGTAAGCTGAAATATTTTTATTCGGTGAACAAATACAGTGAGTTTTAAAGTAGTTTTGGTTGGCTTTGGGATTGACTGCGAGTCAATAACTTTGCCGTTTTCCAAAACACTACCGCATAATATGCGCAATATGCATCGGGGTTGACTGCGAGTCTCCAACGATGACATCAAGCAGAAAATACATAAGGTCGAGCGGGGCTATTACGTCGGCGGGGTAATTAAATCAAATGGCAATAACTCCCGAACTTTAAGCTTTTGGTCTATAGTGACATCTTTTGCCGATAAAGGAAGAGCAGATGTGTTCCATAAAATATAGATGGCGCCAGTCGCATGTAAACTGTTTGACTGACAGCCAATTTTGACAAGTCGCCATTTTCTTGAAGGACATGAATACAGACGCTCCGCAAAAATAATAAATTTTCAAGTGATTGTTGTGAGTTTTTGGTGTTTTAATCAAGGTAAGTAGTGAAATTAAAAACTGTAGATTCTTTTCTGCTAATTCGTTTGATCCTATACTTGGTTATTATTCCACTATTGAACTTGACGTTATAACCCGCCAAAATTTTAACGGGGGGCAATTAAGTCGAAAAACACTGACGGAATTGCCCCACCGTTTTTGTATGAATGAGCAAAATGCTAGTGATGTCCATAGTGTCGACATTATTGTCGATGACCATGTTAATTTTTTGTGAGTAGTGACGCGAGTCACGTGTAAACTACTGAAGCCATTCGCTTAAAATTTGGCATAGAAGTCGACTGTTGCTCGCTAGTATAAGCGCAATTTTTGTTACTAAACTAAATATAGACTAGCCTTGTGTTGTGTCCGAATAATTACAAACTTCCAAATAAACATTTTATTTATTATTCAAGCCCCGTATGAAACAGCTTTTTACAATCTTATTATATGTTCATATCACAAACAGTCATCGTTTTTATAAAAAACGATGACTGTTAAGTTAAATATTTGTTTTAGACTGATTTATTGCGTCATGATGCAGCTGTTGATTAGTCATGTTTAAACTTACTTCTTTTATTACAGTTCTTAATAATAATTTCACGTCCTTTCTATGCTATGCGATCATTGGACTGAATTTTAACGCCTAAGTTATTTCTACAGGTTTAAAAAAAAATAAGACTTAAATATTTTTTTGAGACTGATTTTGCCTCATGATGCAGCTGTTAAGTCATACAGTGTTGTTAGTCATACTTAAACATTATTTTTTTGTAAAAATGAATAAAAATGGACATTCGTGGATAGCGGCCATAGCGTCCGCCACGCAAAAAAAATGCCCTGAAGAAGTAACACTTTCTCGAGATCGCATCGAGCACAGCCCAAGAAAAACCACTAAAAGACTTTATTATTACTCTTAAATTCAAATGTTACCTACTATAATTCATGTAAATTTATGTTACTTAACAACTGTTACTTAACTTGTTTGTTTTGTGTAGGTACTTAAGTTCTTAATTGTTTTTTTTTACTGATAATTTTAGCATAATAAAATACTATGAAAATTTATGGTTTCATTTATTTATACTTGTTATAGAGTTTAATCCCAACTATAAAATCACCAATAACGTAGTTGCCTTATTTTCGATGAATTATAGCTAGGTACCGTTTATCGACTTTCATGCATCCCAACCCTAGTTTGACAGGATTTAGACGGAATTACCCCACAAAAAAATTGAAGCATGTTTTCTACAAATTGGTACTTCCTACCTGGTCATAAAGCTCAATTTCGCATAAACAACGCAACGTAAAGATTTTCTAGCTTTGAATTTTAACGTCGTAACTTCATAGATGGCGGATATATTGCAAACTGATGTAATAGCCCCGCAGCGGGGTTATTAAGTCAATATGGTATCTTCATAAGATCTTTTCCTTTTTGAGAGTTAAGAAACGAGTTTTTCGCTACAAATGTTTGATGAACAGAAAGAGGGATAATGACTTTATTATAAGGATAATTTTATTTTACTGTAACTTTGCAACGGACAATTTTATGGGTTTGTGAAATTTTGGCGTATTTTTTTCTGACGGAATAGCCCCGCTTGACCTTACAGCCTAAAATAGGTGTAATGTTCCTCTGCGCATCCAATATGATTTTCCGAAATCATGCTTTAATATGCGTCGGGGTTGACTGCGAGTCTCCAACGATGACATTAAGCAGAAAATACAAACAACCTGATATAGGTGTAATGTTCCTCTGCACATCCAATATGATTTTCCGAAATCATACATTGTAATATGCGTCGGGGTTGACTGCGAGTCTTCAACGATGTCATTAAGCAGAAAATACAAACAGCCTAAAACACGTGGAATGTTCCTCTGCGCAGTTACGATAATATTACGAAATCATATTTTTCATTTTCAATGTTTTTTTTATCTACCCTCAAAAAAAAAAAAAAAAAAGATATGTGTTCACAACTATACTAATATTGCCTACCGCCATTGTAGATAATGAAGTCAACACGCCGGGACCGGCGCCGATCTACCCGCCTGAATCCGATCGTGATGTGGACGCTGGTTTGGCGGCAAATGGAGGCGATGAAAGACTCAGTCAGCTAAGTCCGACTGATAATTCTCCCGTCGTGGATCCAGATCTGTTACTGGCCCTAGGCGATTCTACGGACGACATTCCACAATACGGCGAACCAATCCACGATAATTTAGCCAAATTATGGGTACCCATTTTGAAAAAAGGCATACCAAAAGAAAATAAAGACGCGATTATTAAACAATATTTAATTCCGGACAATTGCAGGCTTTTAGGAGCCCCGGCTCTAAACGCAGAAATATCTGCAGCAGTACCGGACATGGTCCGCAATCGCGATAAAATGCTCACTGCATCACAACTTCAACTCGGGGCGGGTATCACCGCTATAAATAGGGGCATTGATATGCTTCTAAAAACAGACAATAAAGTCCAGGCCATAAAACACCTCAGCAACGGTAGTCGAATACTTTGCGATTCGCATCATTTAATTACGCAAAACCGTATCAAACTTGTCACGCCCGTTTTGGATAAATCAGTGTTGCACACGATAGACAACACTGAAAGAGATGAGACCTTATTTGGCTCGTCCTTGCCTGAAAAAATCAAAGCAGCGAAGGCCATTGAAAAACAAGGCCTTCAATTAAAAAAGCCAAACAAGACACCGAAACCTGCCGCTCCTCAGCCCAGCGCGCGCCCTTCCACATCATATCAGGGAAACTGGTCGGCGCCTCCTCGATATGCAACGAACAGAGGAGGCCGAGGAGCATACAGGAAGCAAGCGCCGGCAGCGGACCGCCGCCCGTACTCGGCGCCGGCCCAGCAGCCGTCGCGGGCCGCGGCTCAGGACAAGGCACGGGCACCGACTCAGCAATAGTACAGGTACATGCGGGTAGACTTACCCACATCATTTGTTAACAATAACAAATAATAGGTAACGTTGGTTAACAATCACAAATAATAACGTTGTACTTGATTGGATTAAAAATGGTAATTATAAACCTTTCATTTCGGCTTTTTGTCAACTAAATATTCTGGAAAATAATCGATATGAAAAACGAATATTTTTCTTGTCCCTACGTGGCATTTCGACAGAAAGTGCTTAAGGCTACAATTTCAACCGAACAACTTGTTAAAATTAATAACATATTTTTGAAGTTAAGATGTCGCGGATACATATCAGTGTTTATTTAGATGTGTATTGGAAACACATATAGTCAATGCGTTACTCAACTATTTATGCTTCGTAATAAATTACGAAAAAAGTAATTTGACAACGTAACAAAGTTGATAAACAAGTTTATAAAATTTAAGTCTTACACTATCCGCGATTTCTCCCAGATAATTAGGGCTCTAGTTGCAGCGTGCCCAGCCGCTAAATACTGGTGAATGTAAACCAAGATATTAGAGCGACAAAAACACCTCGCTTCACTTTGTACCAGCCTTTTTTATAGTCCACTGCAGGACGTAGGCTTTACTCAAAAACGTTAATTATGAATAATATTTGATTTATACTGGTGGTTATCCAACACTGGTACAACGTCGAACTTTATGAAACAACCAAACTATGATCTCGAAATCTATACCGATGCTTCGAGTGCAGTCTGTAACAGATCTAAACGGTTAAAGTGGAAAAACATAGAAAAACTAGGTATATCAATTACTTAGAATAAATGGCCGCCTTTCTGGCCTCAAGTCATTTACTAACGCTATGAAAAATAACGCTATATTGCTTAGAATACACTACTGCAATCAGCTTCATAAATTGCATGAGAGGATTTCAACACTTAGCTAAGACCATTTAGCAATGGTGCGAACAACGCAAACTATAGATATTAGCGTCATACATAAATACCAAGAGCAGTAAATCCGGATACGGAATGGTCCCTATCTAAAATTTGACCAGCCAGAAATCGACTTATTCGCTTCTCGGGTTCGTATCCTGAAAACAGGATCCGGACACAGTATCCGTAGATGCATTTACTCTAAATTGGCAGCCCAGTTATTGCTATGCCTTTCCACCATTTTTCCTCATTTTAAAATGCCTTAGAAAGATTGTCGACAATCGAACAAACGAAATATTAGTATTTCCTTACTTCAAAACAAGATAACTTCAGAGATTCTCTACTTGAATCCTAAGAAGAATTTATTACTTTCTAATTTCAGAAATCATCATTTACACAAAAACCTTATCCTGGGTGCCGCGAAACTTTGCGGCAGTCTTTCATCCGACGAGGCGTCAACGAAGACTCGACAACACTAATGTTAGCGTCCTTCTCAGACAGCACCGTGAAACAGTACAATACTTCGCTTAAACTTTGGTGGCAGTTTTGTAACGTCAACAGTGAAGACATATACGAACCATCGAAGAAATCAGTGCTGACATTTCTGACGAAGCAATTCGACAAAGGCTGTTCTTACGGTAGCTTAAATTCCCACCGCTCTGCTTTGTCCGCTATCATAGGAAATAATATAGGCTCTGAAGAATGCGTCACACGTCTTCTCAAAGGTGCCTATAAATTAAGGCCTACAAGACCCAAATACTCTACCACTTGGGATCCTCAGCTAGTCTTAAATCATATCTCATCGTGGTTTCCTAACACTGATTTAACTCTAGAAAAGATTACAAAAAAGCTTGTTATCTTATTAGCACTCTGTACTGGCCACAGAGTCCAGACGTTGACACTTATTAAACTTGAAAACATATCATTTTCTGTGAGTGGAGTTAAAATCAACATTACGGATATTATAAAAACATCCGCCGCCGGTAGAGAGCAACCGGTCCTGTTCCTGCCTTTCTTCAGGGATAATACTAGTATATGCCCAGCTACCGTTCTTTCAGACTACATTTCTAAAACTAGAAACGTTAGAACTGATAATACAGGGAGGCTTTTGTTGACATACAAACGGCCATACAAGCCTGCGACTACACAATCCGTAAGTCGATGGGTGAAGCAGATTTTATCAGCGAGCGGTGTCGATATCAGTATTTTTAAAGGACACAGCACAAGACACGCCTCAACTTCGGCAGCAAAAGCAGCCGGAGTTAACATAGAAACTATTCGTAAAACTGCGGGTTGGACTAATTCTTCCAACTCATTTGCTCGATTTTATCATCGGGCCATTCTTAACGAGGGCGAATTTGCTCGGTCCGTATGTCTACTGCCTAGTTAATATGTAATACCTTATTTTAAAAGGATTAGATTATACTAAAAACTATTAGTAATCATAGTTGATTTATAATGCGATCATTAATTTTTGTATTAAGATCTAAAACATGGTTGATTAGCACTTAAAATTAGTTACTGTAATAAGAATAGTACCTATACCTAAAAATGTATAGGTACATATACAGCAATGTATAGCTGTAAAAAAGGATAGAAATAAAATTATTATTTATACTTGTATGATTTTTATTGCAAAACTTTCTGCTCTTAACATCTACTTGGTAATATAAACATATCTGAAGAATTAAGCGATGAAATACAATATATGATCAAACGAACTTCAAAGATGTGAAGTTCGATCATTATTGTATGAATCGCTTAATTCGAAGATATGATCACCCTCCCACCCTTATTCAACCCCATAATAGAAAGTTTTGGGTGAATATCGTGAATCTAAAATAATGAAGTGACCGCAAGATGGCGGTGTAAGGGAGGTAGGACGGAAGTGCATTTATGGTCGAGAATTTTTTTTTAATCTCTAAAATTTTGTGCGGAAGTTGCCTAGTAAATAGAGGTACTACTTGGTAATATAAACATATCTTCGAATTAAGCGATTCATACAATAATGATCGAACTTCACATCTTTGAAGTTCGTTTGATCATATATAGTATCTATCTACAACGATAAAACAAACAGCGCCGAAAAAATATAGATAACAACACTGAAAGATTTAAAAGATGTCTTTACGAAGTGCTGGCAACAAACATATTTTTAACAAATAAATAACAGTTTTTTTTTATCCAAAATCAAAATTAAACAAACGACATACCGTAAATCTTAAGAAATTAACTTAAAATAATTAATTATAAATAAAATAATAGTGAATCCTAAGCTAACTAAATTTAAATCTTGTCAGGAAACCTTGTTGTTTTTCATTATAAAACCAATTAGATAATAAGGATATATACTTTGTGTAAGCCATGATTTTTTAAGGTTATATTTTAGCATAAGTTTTAGCATACATCCAATTTTGCGAACCTTTAACAAAAAAAAAACCGGCCCACCTCAGCCAACCAACCAGCGCTATTCCGTACCAGCCTTTTTTAATAATCTTGCAAGAAGTAGGCCAACCTATGGAGGATTGGGCCATATCCGCCACACTAGCCCGGTGAGGGTTGGTGGATTCACGTTACCCCACGATGTTTTGCTTCATCGAAAAACTAGTGGTCCAATTGCAATAAATTATTTATTTATGACAACATTAATGAAAAGTTGTTGTATAAGAACTATCGTAAGCCAAAGTTCTTTAATTTTTCTGTCCTAGAAACAGAGTTGGATAGACTGTCTTTCTTTCTCTGATTAACACCAGCTATATTCTATATTTTCTATATTATTTCTATATTTTCAAAAAAATAACAATTAAAAAAATTAATTTTATTTAAATTTAAAAGTATACTTACATAACAAAGCATACCGCTAGCGCAGCTTTTATCCTCGACCGGAATCCATTGTGAATGTTTTAACTTTTTTACAGTTCATTAGAACAATATAATTTTAAAATCGTTTTTCATCAACAATCCATCAATATTTTATTATTAATTAAATTTAGATAATTTGAATGTATTGATGTAGAGATAACTAAAATGGATTTATGTTTCACTAGTAATAACTTAAAGTAACGGTAAAATATATTTCAGAGCGAGCACATACAACAAAACAGGTTGGTTTATATGTCAATAAAATACTACGCGTCTTGGTAACAGATGACTTTCAATTCTAACACATAACGTGATTGAAATTTAAAGAATTTCAGTTTAATTTCATTTTAATAATGAATTGAATAGTTTTACAGTACCTACTCAAATCTTTGGCACTAAATAACACCGAGATAGTGCTTGAAACGAGTTTCAATCAAGTTTTCCGCTGTTTAAGCTTATCAAATGATATTTTTTGGCAATAAATTTATACTTGAAAATACACTATAATAAAATATTTGAAGCAACACTTGAGTCGAGTTCCGGTGAAGTTTCCCGCTCCCGCGAGAGGGCGCGCGCGCGGCCGTTCCCTGCGAAGGTTGTCACAGACTGGCTGGAAAAGCGTTCTGTAGTTACATGAATGAGGTTCGTTGTGAAAACTTTGTGCATTGCTTTTGGCGGGAGTTTCTGCAAGGAGTTTACAAAGATGCGATCTTATTGTGCAAAAAGAGGCGTTTGAAAACTGATCATCAAACTTTGATCAACAAACAAAAAAACAAAATGAACACATTATCTTATTTGAAACCGACTACAAAAAATTATAACATTTTTGATAATTAGTTAAAAAAGGACAAGGTTTTACATTCGTCTAAATCATTTATTTGTGTGTGTGTAACCTGATTATTTGTAGCCTAGATCTATACGGATTATTTTTTTGTTTGAAAGGGATACTTTCAAAGGGATAATGACGTATAGGTATACTTTTCAGGTGGTTCAGAAAGAAGGAAAAAAATGGTAAATCTATCGAAATTGTGTGTAAAATTGTTTGTGTATTATATTTTGCTTGCATCGCGAAAGTTTAAATTTAATGTGCTGTGTAAGAAACATCAGTTATAAAATTTCATTTACCAGATTTTGAGAATTAACTTTATTATAAATACACTCTGAGCATTTCTAAATAGCGTTTTCTATGGAAAGCTTTATTTATTTAAACACATGATAAATTATACGTTTATTCGTATGCATTTCCATAATGAACAAGATTTCAAACGTAGTTATTAAAGTTGCCAGTATTTGTTTGTAGAAAAGTAGCATTTTCCTAGTCCGATACGTTCTCAGAGAAGTAATAGAGAATAATGATGTGGTATTAATATAGATTTTCTACAATAATTTATTAGGTTTTTACAGGCGGTAGGTATTTTCAAGAAAATGGATTATCGCTTACTTTTACTTAGGTACTTATAATTTTTATACGGAGCGGTGGTCGGTCGCTCTTCTAGTTTTTGTACGATTGATCGACCATTCTTGTATATCCATGTAATTAGCAGAAACTGGAACTTAAAAAATGTCTCTAGCGATTGTAATGAAAACTATTTACACAGACAGAACGTTTTCTTAAGTTCGACTATACCCTTGTTTAAACTTCTTTAAGTACATATTTCAGAAAAATGTCATTTAAAAGTTTAATACCTAGCGACTCCTGGTTGCATTTTACTTAAAATTATCCTCATTAAATTTAAATGTAAAGTAAACTAAAAATGTTTTACTTTTTGTAGCTTAATATTTTTCGACATTGTTGAGCTTCGTTATATGTCAAGATTTTGTGAACTGAATGAATAACAATAATTTGCAATTAATTGACAACATAATCCTAGATTAGAACAACAAAAACATCTCTAAATCACTCTTGCAAAGATTATACAAACTTGGTGACGTTTCAAGTTAGCCCACGTTTTCTCCTCCCCGTAAAATTGCTATAAAACTTTAGTTACCATTTGGAAGGAACTGCGTCGAAAACTGCAATAAAACAATGCAGTTAGACTACAGCGGTGGTAATAAAACGTTATACTACTGTAGACATCGTCTACAAGACTAGAAATAGTAACTTTGGAAGAAACTAGAGTCAGATTAGCTATAATTAAGTTTGTTTAGACCGGCTGGCTAGCCCTGGACTCAGGTTTTAAATCTCTTGAAGGCTTCTGACACACTCGTAGCTAAATGTTTTTTATTGTTTCTATAAACACTTCATTGCATTTAACCTTAATAATGCTAAACATAAACGTCATTAAACGTACAAAAGAAACAAGCCCACCGCCACCTACTGACAACTGCAACACAGTATAGTACCTTAAAAATATTTCGTAAATAAACACAAAAGTTGAAACCAAATTTTTTCAAAATAAATGTATTGTATAATTAACAAAACTACCTTAAGGGTTAAAATGTGGAGTTGGAACAGTCAGTCCGTGTTATGTTTTTCACAAGGGAATTAAAATTGTGACATGAAAGTGCCTCTGCGTTTATTAATATAGCCGCAAAGTTGTAACCATTGTGTTGCCTACCATTTAGGATGAGCATATTGAGTAGGATTTTGCTTATCAGCATTTACGGATAAGATTTATCAATCTTGTAAGGTTTTTGCCTATAATTTGTTACCATACTACTTATGGTATTATTGCTGTATCTGGAAACCCGTCAATATAAATGCAGCTTTACTACCTATGTGTTATCATGGCCCACATTCGTTCAAAGGCGCAAGGAAGCCACAGAACCAATCGACGCCGTGTTCAGTCTCGTCCCATGTGTAGGCTGCAGGGCGAGATTAAACACACCCTGTATACGGGGCATCGGAGATTACTGCGAAATGGGAATCGGAAATAGGTCAATGTAATTATTTCACACCTGCAAACTGACATAGGCTAGCGGATTAGCAAGTTGAAATTGCAATGGCATCGATGGGGTCGAAACGTTCTCGAGTGTTAGACCACGTGACATCGAATCTCTTAGATTCAACAAAATGACAACTGTTTTTTCCTCGCATTCTGAGTTGGCCCCATAGTAAAACTTGTTGATAATGATAGTCTGTACCACCTCACGTCGGCTTAGTACATCAGTTCTAGATAACCTTGTATACCTCAAAAAGCATCTGTACCTTGCAATGCAATACCTTTAAAATTACTATGTTTAGGGCCACATATTAAAATTTCCATCCATCCATCAGCCACAGGACGTCTACTGCTGGACAAAGGTCTAGGTATAGGTACATAGGTCCCCTATGGATTTCCAATAAGACCGGTTTGAAGCGCCTTGCATCGCGATCCTACGATCTCGATAAGGTCTATCCACCTCCTGAGCGTCCCACGCTGCGCTTGTCGGTACGTGGTCTCCACTCGAGAATATTTCGAACCTATTTATAATTTTACCTTGAAAACATCAAAATTATACCTTAACTAGGTTAACCGGTCTTTTTTTTGCTAAATTGCAAAATCATTAAAACCTTATCGTCAAGTCCATCCCTTCAGTTTTCCAAATAACATCGCAGTCCGTTAAGTACAACGAACTTTGATTTATCTCCTAAGTAGAGATTACGTTAAAACCAGCCAGCGGGCGCGGAGTGGACATGACATTTTCATTTCGATATAAATAGCTGTGTTTATCTGTTTTTATAAGCCGTGACGTCATCGCCTGATCCTGCCTGCGAAGGATCACTGGAGCGTGTTTAATCAATTAGTCTTCAGATTAGGACTTTGGATTTGTATTGTGTAAACGATGTGCGTAAAACTCACACAATACACAGTATGAAGAAAAACTGAATATGTAGATACCAGTAGCTTAGCCATAGAGTTCAGTTTAGCGCGCACAGTGATGTAGTCGTCTTTAAATACTAACAAGGGATTTAAACTTGTGTGCAGGCTTTTATGTATCGTATTTCTAAGCTTTAGAGATTCTGTTACATTGTTACAGTATTTGCATTTGTGTCGTTTCGCGTAGTTGTTACGCTTATGGCATAGTACGCGTAGATATTATGGTGTAGCACTTATAGTGTAGCACTTATGGCGTAGCACTTATGCCGTAGCGTCTATGGCGTAGGCCGTAGAGTACTCGTAGTAAGCCCGTTGGTGTAGCGCTGATAACGTAGAGTTGTTGGCGTACCATCTATGAAGTAAATGAAATCGCGTAAAGCATAAAGAACAACGCATGAGCTCTAAATTATATTTTCTTGTGCAATATACAATTTTAATTTTTGTATTTTGCAAAGATAACGCAGCGCTACACTTTTGCGGGAAATGAAATATTATTTTACTTTGCATATCTGCGTTATTTCAGAGCTGGGTACACCATCGTTTGTAAGGCAGCTCTCACACGGGGTAACCAAAAGATTAAAAAATAGTCTTAACACATTACATTTGGTTGATGACTTTACATGCCGCATCCGGTCGAAAACAAGAATTAAATAGCAACACAATAATAAGTGCATGTGTCTATATTTGTAGTCCAATTTGCATAGGCATTGCCAATGATCATAAAAATATCACATTGTATGTCATGTTTGAAATTGAAATGACTCAAGTTGTATCAATTCCGCGACAATTTATATCAACTTTTATCACTTTCAAGTCGTATTTATCTGAACTGGCTAATATACAGTTGTATCGAAGTGGAAACTCTCTACTCTACTGCCAAGTTGCTAACCTGTTTAAATTGATGTATGGGTAACGTCGTCTCGTGTAAAAATGGTTAAACAAACACCATGAAAGCAAATATAAAATAACAAAACAATACATTGCGCGTGCAACAATATCTCTTTAAAACACAATTTTCAACGTCCTTTTGACTAATTAATTTGTTGAGAGTTATTTATTACGTTTAAAGCTGGAAAGATCGGATTTCTTAATTGATTATGTTGCTTAGATTGAGAAGTTCATGGTATTTTGGACGAAACGTTTGCGTGAAAAATAAGAATTGTAATAATAATACAATTATACATCATCTTCATTAGCGCTAAATAATTCACTACTGAGTATAGCTTTTTTATTTGAAAATATTAATAATTCCAACCAACATAATAATAAAAGCAAGCAACAAGAAATACCTTTTCCTGTGTCTATTTTTTTATCTAAATACAATCAAGGAGTCTTCAAAACTAAAAGCACCTCCTTCGAATTAAGAGTCAACATTGCATTTTTAGAATGATAAAACGCGAATTCATTTTCAGGCAATAAAAACGTGAAAAATATAACACCTAGGGGCAGTTCAAGTATAACTTAAGCACTATAGGGGGGTGGAGCGGTCAATCCTTTGATTATTTTTTATGACATCTGTATGGTGATTACGGGGGAACAAGAGCTTTGATTACTTTTTTTGCTGACGGGGTAAATAATTTTACAAAAATCTGCTTACGTAATACTTGAACGACCCCCTATTAGTCAAAATCCAAATAACATAAAGTGTTACAGGGTCCAATGTTATTACTAAAAGATAAAGAAGAACAAAAGTGGGATGGAGCAACTGAAATTCTCATTCTTCAATAAGTAAAATAATGTCACAACTTACTTAATTCCCTGAAAACGTTAAAGACTGTTGTTACAAGAAAATGAAATTCATTTAAACGAGAACCTAATTGAATTTGTAAAAATTACAAGGTTCTTAGACTATCTTTGTCTACGAATAAATTACAAATTCTCGAGGCTATCTTGTTATTTTAAGGTGTTTTTTCACATCTTGTGGGTTCTGGGTTCGATTTCCGGTGAGGCGAATCCTGACTTCCTTACTAGTATTATAAATCCGAAAGTGTGTTTGTTGCTTTGTTTCTCTTTCACGCAGTAATGGAGCAATGGAAAGACTTGATTTTTGGCATAGACATAGGTGACATAGGCTACTTTTTATCCCAATAAAACAAAATGTTCCCATGGTAGGTATAGCACAAAAATTAAAATCAAACGCGGGCGAAGCCGCGGGAATACGCTAGTGTCTGATTAGTTTGAATATTGTCACAGTTATTCTGATTTTTAGCGGTTCGAGTTTTATACTTACCTACTTTCTTAGCGATGTTAAATAGGTATAACATTTTTTTAAAGCCACCTCGTATAATAAGTATTTATGTAGGCGTTGAAATGTACATTAATCTTCCGGAAAAGCTTGAAAACTACTGAACAATCACTATTTAAAATTAGTTTATAAACGTCTCGTTTTATCAACTTGTAAATAAATAGCTGAATCAAAATATATCCATTCTTTTGGGAGCTACGATGCCACATAATATACGTACACACAAGTACAACAATACATACACTTCAGACTTAAAAAAACCCCTCATTTTCATTCGGATTAAATACACTTTATTTGAGACTTTTCTCAACATTTTGCTCCAAAAGTGTACTATTTATTATCCAAGCTAACAAGGAAGACTTGTCAGAGCGATATTGCATTCCAAGAGAACTGTGCACAATGCAACATCATTTGTCATGTCGCAGTGTTCAGTTACCGACTAGGTGCTGGATAAGCGTGCGGTTACGGGAGGTAATATGACTGTCAACGATACCAGGAACGTGAACAGAGGATTCTTATTATTTTTTATGTCTTAATTTAAGTGTATAATTTTACAAAGTACGTAACACAAGGGTATTTCTTTGCAAAGTGCACATGTTTTCAATGTTTACACAAGGGTACATTCGGCTATTCAGAAAGGGTATTAAGTCAAAATGGTGTGGTTCAAACCATAATTGGAAGCAAATTTTTCTACGGGGCCAATCCAAAACTCAACCAAAAAATCAGCACAAAAATCTTCGAATCGACAGATGTTTTCTTATAATAGAGATAGATGTTCCTAAAGTAAAGATTAATTATTAAAATCAAAACGTATTAAAAATGCAAGATTTTAAGCTCGCATTTTGTTTGTTACATCCTGCCAAAATCTAAGCAAAGAACTAATGGACTTAAAAAGCACACAAAGAAGCCACGCTTATCTTTGGTTTTAATTAAATTAACCGAGAAACACTTCGTGCCTACTTTTAGTCTGAAATTTGTATGCATCTCAGATAAACTTCCAGCGTCTTCAAGCGAAATAAATCGGCCAGTAAAGTAGAATTTAAAAGAACTGGCAACAATGATTAATTAAGCAGGAGTAATAATTCATTATGTCAACTTGGAGACTAATAAAAAGATGCCGTGGATAGGGCGTGTTTGGAATGACAAAGAAATGAGCGGCAAAAAAGCGTTGGACTGGCTTTTTAAACCTCGGTCGTTGTCTTGTTTTAAAAATACGAGTACTGTTTTCTGTACATTTTTACAAAATGTATTCTGTAATAAGCGATTCTGCCAATTTTGACTATCACGCGTTATCATATGGCAATCACAAAAACCTATAACACAGAAAGTGCATAAAGTATTAAGAAAGTACGTAACATTTGCAGTTTCTTAAATAAAAAGCAGCGTAATGGTGCCGCCACACACTCCACGGGGCGACACGAGCACCGCAGTTGTAGCTAACTTCTGCTCCTGTCGCCCCGTGGAGTGTGTGGCGGCACCATAAGATGTCCCGCGGTGGTAGTAACGCGGTCTCGCAAAATTCGTCAGTTCGGCAATTTGTTAGTACAACAATCTGCTCGCGCCCTTCCCCAGACAAACACGACTAAATACATGACCAAATTTCCATATCATAGGTTAGGAGACAGACGGCCAAAGAATGTAAGATGCTATGCTATATTACGAAACAGTTTATAAAAGAGGGAAAAAAACGGAGATGTAGATCGATGGAATAAGACTCTTTATGACATTCACATGAAAAAGTACAGAAGTTCTTCGTTGCCCACAAAAAAATGGCTTAATTGACGTTTTGACACTTTATCGCCGAATATTGGACCATATTCTTTCTTATAAAAAGCAGCGTAAGATGTCCCGTGGTGGCTGTAACGCGGTCCCGTAGAACTCGTCTGTTCGGTAACTTGTTACCACAATCTGCTTGCGCCCTTCCCCAGACAGACACGACTAATTAGACGACAAAGTTTCCATATCATAGGTTAGGAGATGGATGGTTTAAAATTGTAAGGAACTTTGATTTTACTCCCAAGTTTTCGATTCATAGATTTCGAAGTGGTGAGCGTGTGAACCTTTTGTGAAATAAAAAGGAATACAGTATACATTTTTTCTAGGAGTAAGATGATAAAGCAATTTTAAGGATAGATATACTGTGCTTAAATAAACACAAACAGCACAATAAGAGTATATCTAAACTTAAAATTGCTTTATCATCTTATCTTGATAGAGTCTATTTATTATAAATAGAGTAATGTGTTTGGTGTTTTTCCGGACCTTAATACATAAATCATGATCTTAACACAATATCAACTAGACAGGTACACCTAAAACTTTAATAGTTTTTATGTATAACAGTCAGGAAAAAAACCTACACTACTTTATCACTACATAGTATAAAACAAAGTAGCTTCCCGCTGTCTGTCCCCATGTATGCTTATATCTTTAAAACTAAACAACGGATTTTGATGCGGTTTTTTAATAGATAGTGTGATTCAAGAGGAAGGTTTATAATATATAATACAACTGTGCGAAGCCGGGACGGGTCGCTAGGTTATAATAAATAGACTACGACTACAAAAACTAACCTAACTTAGGTAACAAATTTGCGAAAGCAACAAGCAGTTTGACATTTTAAGTCAAGTTTTTTTAATGCGATACAATCTGTTTCTTAATCGCGTGTTAAATTTCGATTCTAACTACTATATCTAAAACGACAGTCTGTTGTATTTTCCTCTCATTTTATACATTAAGATCAGACCTTACACAAAACGACCGCCACCTCCCACCTCTACAAGCAAAACTTCTCACGTCAGATAACTCTATATTTTAATCACAAGTAAAGTTTGCAACAATATTCTGAGCTGCTACTATTAACCGTAACTTGGACAATGCCAGAACAACGGGTTTCTGTGACTGTGGACAAAGTTCCATAATTAATATCACCGAGATACGAAACCTAGAGACGTTACGATGAGAACGGTGACTCGAATTAAATTTGAAACAGCTTAGTGTAAACGATCCTTTAAAAGAGAGAGAAATTTGATCAACATTTATTGTTGGTTTGCAAAGTACAGAGATTTATAAAGGTGTATAAGAACAACATTATGAACAACTTTTACTATGAGTCCAAAGAATTTGACGAATTAAGTATTTCATAAACATAGGTTTTGATCAGTCTCTTATTTGACAAATTAAGGATTTGATGTGTCTCGAATTTGGCAAATATAGATTTGACGAGTATAGGATTTGACGAATCAAGTATTTCACGACCGTCTGCGTAATCCCAATTTTGTTCTCCGTGCGGAAACTGCAGTAATATAAAGGCATATTTTTTACAAAGTCAAAGCAGAAATAAACCCTGAAATCGCAAAAAAAACAGCTATACAAAATGAACCAGTCCTAATCGCGAAAACTTATTTGTTCCGGATATGAAAATTACATGGACTTTTGAAAAAATGCATGATATAGCTGATGATTTTTCGGAATTTCAATATTCATCTCATAGTAAACGTTGTTTTTAATAATTCTCTGAAGGTTTTGGGTGTTAGCAACATCCAAAAATCTATTCCTCATAAAAATACGCCGCAAATAGACAAAGCTATTGTAATATTAAACATACTGTGAAAATAGTAAGAAATATCCCGATCACAGAGATACCTATTATTATAAATAGCCTACCTTATTTATATTCAACAAACAATAACTGTTGGCTCACGGCTAGAGGTAAGTTAAAGAAAGTAATAACGCTAAATGAAAGCAAAAAAGTGGCTATAATTGAATGGAATATTCCACTAAACATAGTACTGATTTATTTTTATGTCATGTATGCTAAGATAATAAATCCCGTATTGACCTTCACAATAAAGAGCTTACAGTCTTTAAAAATGAGAACAGGCTGTGTAATTTTATGATAGGTACATATTTCTAGGCCAGAAATATTTTTGGTAGTGTTTGACAAAAAACATAATAAGCTAGCGTTATTGGTATAATCACCCTTAGTGGGTAGGCTACGTCCTGCAGTGGACTATTAAAAAAAAAGGCTGATACAGTACAGTTGTTATAATTATATTACTGATACTCATATATTCAAAAGCATATTATATGAATCCACCACATTTACATTTTTGACAATATTGAACCAATTACGAGATTTACATTTTGCGTTTTTGGCAGTATACGTTATTGACAATATGCGTGTTTGACATTTTACTAAAAGTTACATACTTTTGTAATTTTCCGTGTTTGACCAAATGCGTACTTGATCTTTACCGTATGATCCAAACCCCCCCTCTGAATGTGATCGAATAAAACATATTTTCAATTCCAATTTATCTACAGGATTACAAATGATGCTACAAATAAATAAATCAGAAAATAGACATCGAGGCAGACTAAGGAGAACGTGTCCACCCACGCTATAGAAAAATAAGATCCAAACAAGAAAAAATATGTGCGTCAGACACAAAGGTTTAATATATTTAATATCACAAATAGTTATTCAAGCTGTTTGCCTAGCACAATATTTTATGAACTCTGTTATGCGTGGAGCGAAATATAAGGTGATTGGTAAAACTAACCTTTATGTAATCAGTAACCACACTCGTACATTAAGCCATGTATTCACTGAGCAACAATTGTTTATAAACTCTGTTTTAGAAACAAAATATACGTGTTTCTGAAACAAAGCGTTATGTTACAGAAACAATTATTTTCTTTCTGTAAAACACCAATAAACACGTAGTGTTTATAGAAACACAATTGGATCTGAAACAATATTTTTTGTTTCAGAAACACGTAGATTATGTTTCTGAAATAGAGGTTATAAACAATTGTTGCTCAGTGAATACATAGCTTAACAGAGACGTAAAATTTTGTTCTTAGCATAATGTTGTACAGTACGACGAAAACTGTTATCGTTTTTGTATAGTTTCAAATATTTTTGGTAGTTTTTCGATAGTAGCATTAAAAAAGTATGCAGTAACACGAAAACTATAACTGTATGCAAAGGTGTTTTAGTTATTATGGTCAATTCAAACTATTATATTATCGTTTTCGTGTGTCTCATCTTTGTTAGTTCTCTATATCCTTTACGGCTGCTTTACCAAATCGTATGGACACACCATTTCTATAAAGCACTCTTGGCGTAAACACACGGAAACTACAGTAGTTACCGTATACGTATAATCTCACGCTAACAGCTCTGAAATCGAATACCATTTGGCTTCTGCGCCCATCAACGATTCAAACCAATCTGCAACAAGCAATTAGTTCTCCACCCTGTTTATTCCCAAGTTGTTAACTTAAATCCATTCCAGACCGCTAGAAACCTCAAGGCCATCTTGGGCACTTGAATAGCCAATATTGAAGTAATTTCAAATTCTGTCGATTCCCAAGAGAACGAATTTGTTACGAATTTAGGATCACAAAAGTCTAGAAATTCAAAACAAAGATTTGTTAGTAAATGTAATAGGAGTTTGTGATTAGAAATCCGTGTATCACTTTCAATGTGGTGATACTTTTGTAGTTAGGTAGAGGCCGAATCTAACATCTTAGCTACAAGCTGCGCGAAACCCAATCATCAATAATTTTAAGTGAGCTTCAGTCAGGATCGGGTTATCCACAGCTTGTAGCTCACAGCCGCCAAGAACTTTGATTCAGCCTATACCTACACCTAGGTAGCTATTTGAGTGTATTTTAAAACAAAAATGAAAACTACTCCCGAAGCAGAAAGTGGAATGAACCGAGAGCGCAACTACTGCGGAAGACTAGTAAAAATCAGTGGAGGTCTTATAGCTGATAATGTTACATTATAACGTTTAGTACAACGTGGGTGTCTTCAAATCCCGAGTAAATAGGTATCTTTTAAGTAAGCGTGCCCGCATATCTGCTTAACATCAGGCAGTATGTAGTCAAACGCAAACCTGTAAGGAATAAAAAAAAACTACACTGAAGTAGTATCAATAAAAACATCCCATAGTCCTATCCTTAGGAAGCATAAAATAAGTCTATGAGCTCCCAAATTGTAGTGTGAACTTTTTCTACACAAGTAAAGCCTATTTTATGAGAGATTTATGTCTTTGTTATGGCGACAAAAATAGCTTATCGAGACAGATTTCGCGGCGTACGTACGTAGGTTTACGACGTTTTCTTTTTCAAGTTTGTAGATGTTTTTATCACGTGCTTATTGTTCGACAATCTACGGATATATTGGGAAAATGATCTAGGTGCTACGTGCCGACGTAGGAGTAAAGCTTTTAACAGCTCGCTGGCGATTTTATGCAATTTATTTCATGGACGTTAAAAATTAATCGATGGCTATTACTTTTTCCTGAAAGCACTTAAACGTACGTAAAGGATGGAGTAGGTGTAGCCTAGTTCCCGTTGCATCGGGACCAGGGCTGTCGGATACGGTTGCTGTCCGACGCCCAGTGCTGGTTGGTCCCGGGTGGTGGATGACGATGTGTCTGGTGTTCGACACATCGGCATTTTGGCGGGAGCGCAAGCTCCGTGGTGGGGCCCGAGTCGGGCCAGCGCACTCGGGTGTCGCGGAGAAGTGCGGAAGAGTGCCTGTAGCCACGACATCAAGCGCAGTGGTGGAACACCCAGGGGTTTTGGTGGTTATACCGTCCAGTCGGCGGGACTCCCACATAACCACCCGTCTGCCCACGAGGCGTGGTGGTATCTATAAAAGATTTCCCTCTAGTAAAAAAAAAGGTGTAGTGTAGTTAGAAAGCATGTATAAAATGTATTGTATGGAACA
Source organism: Hypomecis atomaria (assembly GCA_964007245.1). Taxonomy (NCBI): domain Eukaryota; kingdom Metazoa; phylum Arthropoda; class Insecta; order Lepidoptera; family Geometridae; genus Hypomecis; species Hypomecis atomaria. The sequence continues at coordinate 18,146,436 of OZ023285.1, read as the reverse complement.
GCTATTTACAACTATTTTCCTTCGCGATTTCAGAGTTGGCTTCGTAGTAAAAGTTAGCAACGAGCGCAGCTACATTCTTAAGTTCGACTGCCTCGGTGGTTCAGTGGATAGTGACCCTGACTACGGGATCAAAGAGGCGTGGGTTCGATTCCTACCCAGGGCACGTATTTATGTGATGAACATAGGTTTTGGCTCTATGTCTGGGTATTGTTTAGGTAAAATCTATATAAGTATGTATTTAAAAATATGTATATGTAGTATATAAGTCTCTGGCAGCCATATGACAAGCTTTGCTTAGTTTGGTGTAAAAAATAAAGTAATGTTATTCAATTAGCTGGCTAAATAAAATACTTTGCCAATTAATTATTAGAACTCATTCTCCGATCATTAATATGATGTGCTCAAGCAATGTGCTATGAAATGTTTGTGTGTACCTTTAGTACGTATTGACTAAGGCTTTGCTACACTTACAGCGAAGATCTGTCGCAATGAAAAAGGATAACGCCACAGAGATAGCAAAGGGATCATGTGATCGATCTAGAAAAGAAAGAAAGAGATGCATTGATTTAATATGGCACGAGTAGAAAGAGACATGAAAAATATATCGATTCAGTGGCTAGTTGCCGTGCTTTTCTGCCAATGGTGTCAAATTCCAATACATTTATGTTTGACAGTGACAACACTGGTAGTGATCGTCCATACATTTTTGCGGTTGAGAATTGCCTCAAGCGACAACATCTCTCTGGGTAATAGCTCTGTGGGTATCGCATAAAAAATGCTAAGTCGATGGGTCTCTAATTACAGTGCGACAAATAATGTTGTTTTATACTACACCTGCTCGGAAAGTACCTTGATACTTTATCAAATTTACGGTAGAAAGTACGTCATTGCATATCGAACAAATATGCGGGGAGAAAACGCATCTGAGCGGGAGAGAAAAGTGTATGAAAATCCATTTCTTACGTGGTTTTTCTTTTTTAATTTTGGGTAAGACTATGCTAAGCTATGAAAAAACTATACTGACTGGCTATATCTTCATCAAGACTATGCTAAGACTAACCTAACCTAACCTAAATATCAAAAGCCAAAAAGTTTTTACAGTGAGTTTTTATCTCCAAGTTCGCAAAATGACACTGGCCACTAGCTGCACTAGTGTTGGATGGTGTCAAACAATTTGAAAAAAGAACATGTGAAAATTGCAGACGCCATTGGCGCCATTTTCAAGTGTTACATTAAGCTTCACTCACTAACTGCAACAATTTCAATATAAATTTCAATTAGTAAAGATTTAGTTTTTTATTTTCCTCGTAGGTGTAGTATAAAGCACTATGTATCACTCGAGAGAAAGTGCGATTCCCGATCTCGGGTGTTTTAACCCGACACCCTCGACGGTAATCGGTCACTTTCTCCTCTCGGTGAACAATGTACTATTACAAATTATGATTTCGAAAGTAATTGAAAATAACATCTATGCACAATGTTTATTTACCAACCCGCACTGGGCCAGCATGGATATGGCCCAATCACCCTTCGTGGGTAGGCCTACGTCCTGCAGTGGACTATTATAAAGGCTGTTACAGTACAGTACAATGTTTTTTGCTTCTATCAGTGAATTTCAAGTTACTTCTTAGCGACAAATAAGCAAATCAATTAAAATGAATGGGAAACGAAAAACTTAAATTCGTATACTTAACAGCAAGAATGAAAATTCAGAATTTAATCAGATTTCATTAAATGCGTGTTTATTTGTTTAATAAAAATAAGTTTTTGGAGAATTAATTTCTCACAGTAGACCGAGTAGTCGTAACTCTTAACGGAGAATATTGCAGGCGATAAACGTTTTTTACATTGCGGTGTCACCACATAGCGTCATCACTTTGCAGTATTAATTTGAGATGAGACCGATCCCGTTTGACTGCAACTCCCGCGCGAAAGTACGTAGTATTATTGTATATTCTTTGGCGAAAGGTCGCTGCAGTTGCAATTATCGTCAGTTCCAGTTGTCTGCCGTTGCGGCATAATGCCGTCGGCGTCTGCCGCTGTCGTTTGACGTCTGCCGCTGTCGTTTGCCGTCTGCCGCGTTCTTCGGAATGGTGCTGTCTGATAAGTTCTTTCTTACTTTGCGGTGTCTTTATGAAGCCGCGCCATTGTTTGCAAAAACAACGTTAGTACAGTGATTACAACTTAAACTAAAACTGCTAAAAAAATGTAAATTCCAACTTCAAAATCAAAATCTACAGTTTCATCTGCAGTTTATTCTTTATATTTGAAATTCTCATAGTTTTCAGTTTTTACCTCAAAACTTGAGGATTTCGAAACATCTGTAAAATTACAGTTATAATTGTATAGTGGTCTACACTGCGTTCTAGTGACATCATTCACTACTGTATTACGACCGCTATTTTATTAGATTAATAAAGCTAGCTCTTAGTGTGCCCAATCTTTAAACTCTCGATTCCTCACACGCCACAACCTATCGCCGAAGTTTCCTCCCTCCCAAACAGCTTTATTCTTTGCGAACTCCTAACCAAGTTAGATTGGAAGCACGCCATTCAAATCAGTCGGTGAGGCTAATCTCATGACGCGGTTTGCTCTAGAGCTGTTGTACTAGGTACTCATATTACCACGATTACTGTAAATCTAAATATATATAATAATCGGCCAAGTACGAATCGGACTCGCGCACGGAGGGTTCCGTACTGTATTCCCATACAGTACGGAACCCCCCATAAACATTAATTTTATATTAATTTTATTATTTATTATTGAAGGGAATATAAAACTACATATTCTGTGAAAATTTCAAGCATCTACCTCGTACCATTATTAATATAGAGCGAAAAACGTCTAAAAATTCAGGTTTGTTGAATGGGAGCCCCCCCTTAAACATTTATTTTATTTTGTTTTTAGTGTTTGTTGTTATAGCGGCAACAAAAACACATCATCTGTGAGATTCAGCTTTCAGATTATCATGGTTCATGAGACACAGCCCGGTGACAGACAGACAGACGGACAGACGGACAGACGGACATTGAAGTCTTAGTAATCGGGTCCCGTTTTTCCCTTTGAGTACGGAACCCTAAAAATAAACGATTGTTTGTATGTCCTTTATAGAATCGTAAACTATGCATTGGATTATGTGATGATCTTTAGGAAAGTTCTAGTTCTAGTCCTTAATAAAATAATTACAGCTGTAATTCTCAGTAAATGGACCTACATAGATAATAATTTAATGTCAGGATTTTATAAACTTCTTTAGATTTTTTTTTGAAAATACAGATCGAACGTCGGGATTTGCTCCTAAATCGTGTTCGAATTCTCTGCGATTCAGGAATTTTATAAGAAACTCTTCAAATCCTTCAGTCGGTGAGGCTAATATCATGACGAGGCTTGTTTCAGGGCTGTCGTTTCAACAGCAAGGTCTCAGGTCTAGGGTTGCCACTACTTTTATTCGTTATTCCCCGCAAATGTACATTAAAAAATCAGGACCGTGTTACGCGATATGCAGCACAGAACAGGGTAAATAATGGCACACAGGGACACTGCACAATTTCACACTCTAGTATCGTTCGCCTTTCAACAACCTAGGTATATTTTTTAAGAACTCCTAACCAACTTCGAGTAGGTATATTTTTTAAGAAATCCTAACTAACTTCGATTGGAAGCACTTGGCCATTCAAATCCTTAAGTCGGAGAGACTTAATCTCATGACTCGGCTTGTTCGATGGCTGTTGAAACGGTCCAGGGGCGCGCGATACAAGCCACAGGGCTGGACCAAGCACATAATACAGGAGCACTCAGCACATATACATCAAAACTGAAAACCACTCATGCAGGATGTTGCTTTACGAAGTGCAGGGACTTCATTATGGAAACTGGCGTGGTTTTTGCATTTTATAATTAAAAAAGTATAACACAGGTGTTACTCACGCTTAATAGTAGATAACTGCGATCGAAACTACCTATATCGTAGCAGTTATCTACTAAAATTAAGCGTGAGTAACACCCGTGTTATAAATTAATTAAAAAGTGCAGGGACTTACAAAGGTGTATATAAACCTCATTACAAACAACTTGTACTATGGGATCAACCTGGATATCGAGAAAAAAATTATTGGTATGGACCAGATTATGTTTGACAGGTTCTTCCATAACATAATTATTTTTCGCAAAAAATAGCACGACCGACTTCAACCGTGTACAGAATTCGCGAATATTTCGCACGGATCGATGTAGCATTTTTCACATTATTGTTGATTTATCAAAAATACAAACAACAACAACAAATAACTCTTTATTGTACACAAAAATGAAACTTACAAAAAAAATACTTAAGTGAACTTCTTAAGGTGCAACACTAGGCGGCCTTATCGCTGGAAGCGATCTCTTCCAGGCAACCCATGTACGGAAAGGAATGTGCTAAAAATATTTGACGGGGAGTACAATAAATACTAAAAATTATACTATAAACCTAAATACTAATACTACATACAATACCTAACATAATAATACTACTACATAAATAGACAACACATAGATAAACATACATAAAATATATAAAGCACATAAAGTAATAACAGAAAGAAAATAGCTCAGTCGATTTCCATAAAATTTAAACGAGACCAATTTCGAAGTATACTCTTACCAATAAAAATAGAATTATCAAAATCGGACCACCATGTAAAAGTTACGCGTGGTTATAAAATATATAAATATATACGCGTCGAGTTGTGTACCTCCTCCGTTTCGTCGGTCAAACAGTGGTCTATAACTATGATTATATATATACACCTTAGAAAGATGCAACACACAAATCAACACTGTATCCTGCTGATCTGCATAAGTTTGTTAAATCTGAATCAAACATCTGTGATGCGCGGCGCCACCTTCTTACTGAGAAGGTTGCGTTTTCATATTACGTCGCAATGCACATACGCTGTTTATCATAAGAAGGGGAAGGAGAAGGAATTACATAATTCACCCGCTAACATTTATGAAGCCAAGATGAACCATTGTATTGACAACATTATCAAAAACACGCTTAGCTCTATTGCAAACTATAGTCTGACCGTTTAACTTAGTCCTTGCCTGCGCGGTACAGGGGCGCGGGGGTAGACGACAAAGGGGACTGAGACCGGTGCGGGCGGCGGGGCGCGGGGGTAGACGACAAAGGGGACTGAGACCGGTGCGGGCGGCGGGTCCCTGCCGCCCGCACCGGTCTCAGTCCCTTTGTCGTCTACCCCCGCGCAAGGGGACTGAGACCGGTGCGGGCGGCGGGTCCCTGCCGCCCGCACCGGTCTCAGTCCCCTTTGTCGTCTACCCCCGCGCCCCTGTACCCGCGCAGGCGAGGACTCAGTTAAATGGTCATACTATAGCAATCACCGATAAAAAACCGACAGCTGATCTGTGCGTTCGCGCGTTGTTTACTTTATCAAATTAGTTCTTCGTTGTGCGTAGACTTAGCATCTTAAATGTACTTGATGATGTTTTGTATGTTTATATGCATTGATGTGTATATGTTAACGGAAATGTATGAAATTTAGGAATTGTATACAAATCCTAGGAAATGTATACAATTCCGAAGCTATTTAGGAAATGTATAAAATTTTGTTTCAAAATCTAGATATCCTGGGAAATGTGTACATTTCCTAGGAATTGTATGTAATTCCGATATCGTATTAGGAAATGTATAAAAATAATGCTTTCTGTAATAAAACACGTTGTTAAAACGAGAATAAGTAATAATTTTTATTAAAGCACTCGTTGAAACAATCAGGTAACAATCATACCGTAAAATATAATATCTTCATATTATCTTACTAATTACAGCTTCTTAGGAATTACATACATTTCCTAGGAATTGTACACAATGACTAATTACAGCTTCACAAAATCAACTTATTTTTTATTCTTATAAAGACAAACTTTCATTTGGTAAGTAATCAGTCTGTTATTTAAGTAATTATAAATATCACAATATTAAAGTAATTCCTTATATTATTATACTATGTTAAATGTAAACGAGGCAGTCCATATGGCTATTTATTTTTGCAGGGTAAGCTGGAATGGCACTTGGAAGTACACAATAATTTATTTTTCATGCCACCTGCTCGAAAATAACCCATTATAATTATGTCTTAGAATCTCAACGTAAAACGAGTCATTATTGTCTTAACACAATCTCGAGGGCTATGGCAGGTCAATAATGTTGTATGAAACTCCCTAAGGGTTAAAGTGATTTAAATTTGGAACGTCTAATTCGTATGACAATTTTTCAACTTAGAACATTAAAGAGGTTTCATTTAGCAAAATCGAATATAACCTCTTTACATTGCACGGCAACTGGCATTCTAAGGAGGTTCTACTCGACTTCACAGAATAAAACCTCTTTGGTGCCCGTATCAGTTCAATTTTATAGAATAAAACCTCTTTGCAATGCCCGTGCTAGGCCATGACAATCGAGCTGGCCATGGTCTTATTTTTTTTCATGTAAAAGTAGAGTATGGACCTCTAGAACCAAGTTTGTCTTTGCCTTGGGCAACTTGAACCCCTCGCTTCACTCAGGACTCTAAATAATTCTAAAACAGCCTCGCTGCACTCGGGAGTTAACTATAGAGACCCTCGCTACGCTCAGGGTCCAATTGTCGCCCGTGACATAAGACACCACTTGGTTCTCTTGGTGCATAATCGACTATTTATAGCATCATTTTAGACATCTTGCTGTAGTACAATTATTCTTGCAAAGGCACTTTTTAAATCCCTGTTATTGATATTTGAGATATCAGTTTGATATCTCAAATGTTTTACATTTCCGATTGCTATATAGGAAATGTATAGATTTCCTAGGAAATGTGTCAAATATAATTTATTTCACACATTTCCGTGCGATTTTAGGAATTACATACATTTCCTAGGAATTGTACACAATGACGGATTACATACATTTCCGTTAACATATATACCTACATATATTTTTGTTTGTGCATTAGAATGTATTTTATCTTGTAGCATAAAGTATTTAAAACTGTTAATATACGAGAACTAGATTGCCAAGACAAACCTAATCTAGGTTTTTAGACAATATATTAACGATATATTTATCATTGAAATTTATCAAACTAATAAAAAAAACTATAAGTAAGTAGTTTCAAAACTTATTAAATCGAGTTGTGAAATACCACGAAATAATCAAGTGAGGGTTATTACGGTAAATACAAAATATTTTACTGTATTTTTATCAGATATTTCAGGGACAAATAGACCCATTATGTTCCCCGAATCCGTCCCATTTGACCAAGTGAAGTGGTGCTGCGGCCGAGTGATCGGGAACGTGCATAAGAGGTCTTTAAGACCCATCGGACGGGTTGAGAATTCGAGAGTCGAATGAGGTGTAAGTATTTTATGTCCATTTATGTTTATCTGTAAGAGGTTTTAATAAAGATGATATTTTTAACAAGTTGATGAATATAATGATATTATTAATTTAATAAGTTTAATGCATATTGATCAGGGTCTATTTTTTAGCTACAAATTTACTGTACTGTACCAGACTTTTAATATTCCACTGCAGGACGTACGGGTTGGCGGATTCACATACCTACGCCATCGAATTTCTTCTACGGACGTATACAGGTTGTCTATCGATGTTTTCTTTCACCGAAAAGCCAGTGGTGTGGAAGCCGTGGTCGTCAAGAGTGGTACAAATGTACCTATATTGTGTGAAATTCTAGGTAAGTAATCTAGCTTTTGAGTATTCTAGCTATATACCTAATTCCGCTTCCAAAACTCAGCTGCTAGAATGTAGTCGAACGCGAACCTATCTAAAATAGAATAAAATAAGTAAGCATTCGAAATTTCGAATCATGCCAGCTGAACACAATAATGAAATACTTAGGAATTTCATTGGAAAACTGTACCTATTGTATGATATTGGCGAACTGTGTGGCAAACTATGATAAAAATACCTACTTGTTAACCGATTTCCAAAAAGGAGGTTGTCAGTGTGTATGTTCATCGATAATTCCAAATTCGATTTTGAACCGAATCGAAACATTCTTTTTTAGTTCGAAAGGGTATACCTACTCCAGAGGTGGTCCCATTTAAATTTTACAGAAATCGGCTGAGTCTTTTTTGAAAAATCAACAATAATGTAAACAATTCGAGCGAAATATTCGAATTTTGTGGATGGAAGGCGGTTTTGCCATTTTTTGCGAAAAATAATTACATATACATTTTAACTGACTACCAGTTAATTGAGTGCCATCTCACGGAAAATTGGGGCAATATTTCGTTTTCGTAATACAACTCTCGGAACCTCATTCGAAATTTTCAACCCCTTTGCAGAGCACCCTCCAATGTTGTCCTCAAACTCCGCTAGATGGCGCGAATATGAAATAAAACGTTTCCGTTTCGGCAAAGAATATATAATAATACTACGTTTCGGCCAATGTCAGAGCGCTTTTAGGATCATCATAGTTTCATAGACCTCTGGCAGATGGCGCTACTCTTGTTTATGCTCTTTAAAAAAATTGTTAAAATAAACGTTAATTTTATGTTGTCTGAAAATGCAGTAAGATAAAATAACGTTACCTAGGCAATATAATATATATAGCTTTAACTATCAATTTACTACCGGTCAAACCTACGCATCAATCTAAGCGTAGAACATCCGCCCATAAGGAGGATGGAAAACCTTAAGAGTTATATGACGAAAAAATGGGATGTTACTAGGTTTACCTCGTCAATATTCCATTACTTCTGAGCATTTGTTTTATGTAAAGTAAATACTAGTAAATAGTCTGTTCTCTTTTCTTCGATAATATCGTAGAAAATTTTGAAATTTCAATTTAGTTTTTTAGTAAATTACCATCTCCTGACTCATATTTCAGTAAAAAATCAAGTAGACCTGTTTTGTGAGCTCTAATTTGAAGAATCGGTAGAAAATAGAAGGCTGTAATATTTTTTTTCTTACTACAAATATCCTGTCCAATAGTAATATCGGAGAACATTTTTCATTTTTATATAATATGAATGAGAAAAAAATATAAGTTTAATTGCATTTTCAATCAAAAAGTCCTCGATAAAAATCGAAATTTCTCCGAAGTTTCAAATCATTTCGATGTTGTACTTTATACTCTAGTTACATACAATATATTTTTAACAATTTCTGTAAAAAATTTGGTTAAATTCTATGATAATGATTTTTCCTCGATTTTTTAAATGTGCTATATATTTCACCGCTCTGGTACTGTGCGCTCAGACGCGCGCGGGCGCTTGTCAGAGACGGATCTGTGTCGCATCGATGCTTTAGTTGTGTGCGTCGCAAGTCGTGTCAACGTTGCGATAGTGTGAGTAAGCTGGAACGCAGTATACTACGACTGCAGTATTTTGATCGCTCTGAGTACCGATTGCTTATGCCCGTATTTATAATAATGTTTTGAATAATTAATCTCTAATATTGTTTATTTAGCATAACATTTTTTTGCGTTACTTAATGTGTAATATTTCAACTGACTGGATGTATAGTTATTTATTAGAAATTTTACGAGATGTTTGTAATATAGTTTTATTATTGTAACTGACGGACTTATTATATTCTTTTTAGTTAAATACCTTGCAAAACATATCTACATTATTACGAAACTGATCACTAGAGTCGTTTTGATTAAAGTTGTTCATTAGGAAGTGAGCCATAATGGGAAAAAATAAAAACAAGTATCAATGTCTCGGAAAACGCAAAAGAAATAATACGATGTCTTTGAAAAAAGCACTAGCCGCAAAGTATTCTTTGTTTTATTTTCTTACTTGACGACCCGCCCCGGCTTCGCACAGGTGTATTATACATATAAACCTTCCTCTTGAATCACTCTATCCATTAAAAAAAACCGCATCAAAATCCGTTGCGTAGTTTTAAAGATTTAAGCATACAGACAAACAAACAAACGAAAATAGCGACTTTATTTTATACTATGTAAGGAAGGATGCTTTTAAACTCCCGATGAAAGAAGAGAAATGTTATTATTTAAAACAAATTAAATCTTGTTTCATTACATACAATTTTCCTCAAGAGTATTTAGATTTAGCACAAAAAATAATAATTTGCAGAAGTTATCTGTAGGCCTAGTATATGACTTGCTGTTCATGCGCACATTTTTCGTTTTCGACTATCGACTTTGCTTTCCCATACAAAAAATTTGTTCCGCTACTCTCCGCTTGGGGCGCTGATTTTCTTTTGTATGGGAAAGTAAAGCCGATAGTCGAAAACGAAAAACGTGCGCATGAACAGCAAGTCATATACTAGGCCTACTGATCGAATAGACGGACGGACGGACACAACAAAACTATAAGGGTTTCTTGTAAGTAAGTACTACGAAACCCTAAAAATGTGAGCAACAACATTCATACTAACAAAATGGGGAGTGAAACAAATATAAATGATATCAAAGAGAAAGTATCAAGATTGTTCAGTCGCAGCGGTAAGCAGTATCGTAAACTCGAGACGTATGAACTACTATTTAAACTGTGGCGCTGGCTCGCGGTGCGTAAATATTGAATTTTGCAGAATCAAAAAGCGTCATATAGCTCTTAAGACCTCAGGCTTGCACTGGATATAAGCCGCTTCCAACTTCCTGAACCCTATGTCCAGCAGTGAACGTCCTGTAGCTGAAATGACAACAATATTTAACCGGAGCCGATGGCCTGGTTGAATATTTCACATTGCCTTTTATCCCATGTTAGTAGCGTATTAACTACCTATGAAATATTCTATGACAAAGATAATTGTGCTTTGTACCTTTATTTATACCTACTACTTATTATAAATCTAGTGAGAAACCTACCGTCAGGATTTATTCGGTCTCACGACACGTGTATTACCTACTTACACTTAGATTTACTTAGATTTTATTAGATGATTTTTGCATATTTTCCTAGCAAGCGTGTATTAATTTCCTGCGATTAATCGCAGGAAATTAATACACGCTTTCAAGAGTTTCAAGTAATAACTTCCCTAAGCACATTTAGCTCATAAACGAACCTTTTTTAACGAAATTTCCATAGGAAAGTTGAGAGAACGGCCCGGAACATTACCCTTCGTCCTCATTTGTGAACCTGATCTCACTCTCATTAAGTACGTTACGGAAACAAAGAACTCGGCAAAATTCATGAGAACATACTCCGCTAGCGAATTACCCTAGGAAAAAGTCAAGCACGTGTAGTGACGTGTTAAAGGTAGGTTCCGTAGGAAAGTTACAGAAGAGTACATGCTTCAAAGATTAAAACCAGCGTAAGATACTTACCAACATAGTTTTCGGAAGAATTGGACAAAATTATGTGGGTATGATATATGGCTGATGACATCGAAAGATCTAAGTTAAATAGTAAGTAGGTACAGTGATATTAAACACATTTATACAATACCAGGCAAAAGCAAAAGTGGCAGGCTTGCTTGAAGGTAGCTCGAGTGAAATTATTTCATTGTGTATTTTTGGAATTGTAACTATTTGTGATAACATTTACCTATGACATGTAATTAACAATTATGATTATGAAGGCGGATGTCATGGCTTCGGGAACACCCGGAAATGGACAGGCATTAAGACTGTCGAACAACTGTTTAGGCTTACCCTGGACAAGGAAAATTTCAAAATCTGACTGCTAAACTTCAGTAATGGAGAGGCACTAAAATAAGATGAGAAGAAGATAAAATAAGAGTTTGAATATGATGTATATCAAAGTACATAATAAATAATATAATCAATCAACGTGCGCTGGGTAGTTGTTATAGTTCAATCACTCCTAGTATGTAGGCTGTATGTCCAGCTGTGGACTATTAAAAAAAGCCGGTACAGCACAGTATGTATTTTGATAGTTTTTATTGCTGAAACCATAAGGGTTTTATCTTCTTACGGAACCCAAAAAAGTGAGGTAGACACAGTGAAGTCACAAAAAGGGAGATCCAGCTATTTCATTAAAGATTTAACGCAATAAAATGAGCAAATTTGGAGCAGAACAAGGCCGCAACTGAACTATAACTTCGCGGAGGATTCCGAGAACTGATTGAAAAAGTTCGCTTCCCTTTTTTTCTTTTGAAGGAAAAAGCCTGGTCTTTAATTAAATTGGCGTGAGAGCAATTACTGCCTTATCTGTTTCGGGCGTGTTGACAAGTCAAAAGTGCGTAAGAAGTGCTCCTGAGGCCTTTTTCTGACGAGCGCTTAAGCGAATAGAAATTTTAATTTGAGGGCCTTATTGCCTTCTAGGGTGACTGGGAATTCAATTTGGGTTTCTCAGAAGTCTAGAAGTGGTAACTAAGTGGAACCTAGCACTAAGTTAGGGAAAAGATTTTGACAACGACATAGCTACAAACCACGCTGGCCCAATACGGGTTGGATTCACATACGCCATCGAATTTCTTCCACGAACATATGCAACTCGACTCATGGAAAGGCTCAGAATAAAATACCACATAAATTTAGGAGCTTGATTTCCCTTGAGACGCCATACCACTAAGTTATACGTTATATATACGGGATGTTTCGAAAACAGACATACTCTAGGATATAATATTATTGTACTTGGACACATAATATTCTAAGATATCATTATACCCATCGTTATTATGAACTTTTGCTATGTATCCTGCCTTAAAATTGCAAAAGTAAATTATAACACGGTCACCAAATCTGTGGACCTCTCTCGATGACGTCACATCGGCGCTCAGGTACGGTGTGCAAAACAAACAAGCATTACTAGAATTATGACTAACATCATATATTTTTATTTGACTTCCAGATGGTACTGTAGCGACCTACATACAAGTGGCACGCGAGCGCATCCACCGACGAGCCGCCGCGTACTGAGGACGGCGAGCGGGCACCGTGTATATTTACGTGCGGCACAGGCGGCCGCGGCGTGGATGTCGGCGCGGGGCGAGGCACGAGCGACGGCATTCCACTGCAGCGGTCTCTCGGCAACTGGCGCGATAGTATGGAGCGCGTATATTTATATGAACAGCGATCGGCGGCAGTTAGATACGCGAGTGAATTTTAACCTACTCCGCAAAGTGGGAACTAGGTGCAATATGTTTATTCTGTACTTAAGTATTTAAATAGTAAATAAATGTTATGCATTTCCGTGATCACTGTTTTATTTTACAACTAGTGTTAAGTGGTTCCAATCCTGAGTAACAAGTATTAGGCAGGGAGCTACGTACGTCTAGGGGCCCGAACAACTGTAATCTCACGTAATCACATTTCGGGCACCTTCTGTAATCACTGCGTACTCGGCTCGCGTAGGGACCTAGTAGGCAGGCATAGTCGAGACCAAACGACTATATTGGTGACCCCGATCAAGAGCACTAACTACAATGGCTGAAGATAACGCAACTAGCAAGGAGCCCACTTTAGAGATGGTGGGAATCAAGTCCCGAATACCGCAGTTTTGGCGAGACAGGCCTCGATTATGGTTTGCTCAGTTTGAAACGATGGTGTTGAGTCAAAAACTCGGCGATGAGAACAAATTTGGCTTGGTCGTCGCACAATTGGAAAAAACCGACATTGAGCAAATAAGCGATATTATTTTAGCGGCACCAAATACTGGAAGGTATGAAGCAGTCAAGCAACGTTTACTATCGGTGTATGAAGAATCCGAGGATGTCCAGTTGAGGAGACTGTTAAATGAAACTGACCTGGGTGACCAACGTCCGTCGCAATTATTACGCCGCATGCGGGACTTAGCGCGCAACAAACTACCCGATGATACCCTACGGATGCTGTGGATGGGGCACCTGCCTCAATCGACGAGAGCTGTTTTGGCAGTCAGCACAGAATTTAAACTTGACACATTAGCAGAAATGGCAGATAAAATGCATGAGCAAGCGAAAGAAGTAAATAGCCTATGTTCATGCCAAAATCACGCGTCAACCTCGCAACAGTCGCCAGCTTCACCGCAGAACCACGACGTCATTGGTATGATTGAGGCCTTAACCAAAGAAGTTGCAGCACTAAGGGCTGATTCATATCGTCGGCAGTCTTACCGTGGAAGAAGCCGGTCACGTTCCGGCTCGGCTTCAAGACAACAAGGGAGTAATGATGCAGGGATCTGCTATTTCCACCGCCGGTTTGGTCGCGCTGCCTACAGATGTCGGAGCCCGTGCAATTTCAACGCTCGAAGAAACGGCGCTCAACAGAGGTCGGAAAACTAATCACGACAGAAGCCGCGGTGGGGGCTGATGTCGACGAATTATCCGCATACCGCCTATTTATAAAGGATGCATCATCGGGACTTCACTTTCTCGTGGATACGGGAGCTAACGTTTCGGTACTGCCTGCTCGCCCATCAGACAAGCGGAACCGCACTCCAGAAAATTATCTTTTCGCTGCTAACAAGACGCCGATTCCTACTTTCGGAGAACGCTCTCTCTCTCTCAATCTCGGAATGAGACGCACTTATCAATGGAAGTTCGTCATAGCGGAAGTCAGCCGGCCGATAATAGGCGCTGATTTCCTTCATCATCACGGCTTACTGGTCGACCTGCGCGGAAGAAAAATTATTGATCGCGAAACGAACATGCAGGTCCGCGGTTATCTCACGCCTTTAGAAGAAAGCAGCATTCGTACCATCGACGACAATCTACCATACCACAATCTACTTGCGAAGTACCCAGATATCACCAGACCCACCCTGCCAAAGGATTGCCATAGCGAAGTCGAACACCATATTGAAACCACCGGAGTTCCAGTTTACGCGAAGGCGCGACCACTTCCGCCGCACAAATACAAGGCAGCGAAGGAAGAATTTCAAGAAATGCTCAACCAGGGCATATGTCGACCATCAAACAGCCCGTGGGCAAGCCCATTACACATGGTGTTGAAGAAAGATGGGTCATACAGAGCATGCGGAGACTATCGTCGTTTGAACGCCATCACAGTTCCAGACAGATATCCGATACCACGGCTACACGACTTCACCTACAATCTTCAAGGCAAGAAGGTGTTCTCAAAAATAGACTTGAAGAAAGCCTACTACTTAGTTCGGAACCGAGAAGAGGATATTAAGAAAACAGCAGTAATTACTCCGTTCGGGCTCTTTGAATTTACAAGAATGTGCTTCGGACTACGAAACGCTGGCCAAACTTTTCAACGCCACATCGATAATATCATGCGGGGTTTGCCAGTGTTTTGCTTCGTTGATGACGTCCTCGTTGCTTCTCAAGACGAATCGACTCACCGACAGGAGTTAGAAGAAGTTTTTAAAAGGCTTCATGAAAACGGCTTGCAGATAAATGTGGCTAAATGCGTTTTTGGCCAAACAAAATTGGATTTCCTCGGATACACCATTACGGCAGACGGAATCGTACCTACCGAAGATAAAGTCCAGGCTATTCAAGCATACCCGTTGCCAGAGACTATAAATGATCTTCGTCGTTTTCTGGGCATGATCAACTTTTATAGAGAAGGAATCCCTCATGCGGCAGAAAATCAAAAGATGCTCAACGAGTATCTCCACAACGCAAGAAAGAATGACAAAAGGAAAATTCCCTGGAACGACGACAGCAAGAAGGCATTCGAGAAGTGCAAACAAGATGTGATAAATGCAGCTCGTCTGGCGTATCCATCTATAAACGCACCATATGCATTAATGACAGATGCCTCCGAAAACTGTGCAGGGGCCGTCCTTCAACAATACGTCCAGGGCAGATGGAAACCACTCGGTTTCTTTTCAAAGAAGTTTAACGATGCACAGAAAAAGTACAGCACGTATGATCGGGAACTGTTATCTATCTACATGGCTGTCAGACACTTCCGCCGAATGTTCGAAGGTCGGGAATTGGTGATATACACCGATCATAAACCACTGCTTAATTCACTGATAACGGACAGCAAGAACGAAACACCTAGAAGAACTAGATACCTGGAGTATATCGGACAATTTACCTCCAATATCCAGCATATCTCAGGGAAGTTGAACGGAGTTGCCGATGCGTTATCAAGAGCTGCAATTGAAACTATCGAGTGTCCATCCTCAATCGACTACAACGCATTGGCCAGGAGTCAAAGAGATTGTCCAGTAGTAAAACGCATAATCGAAGAAAAGAAGCACGATATAAGAGATATTATAGTTCCCGGCACTTCAGCAAATGTAAAATGCGAAATGTCTACAGGAACTGCTCGACCTTTCTTAACGGGAGAATTCAGAAGACCCGCTTATCAAGCCATTCACGATCTAAGTCATCCGGGAATCAGAGCTACAAGAAAAATGGTTACTTCACGCTTCTTCTGGCCATCAATGAATAGCGACGTGAACAATTGGAGCAGAGCTTGTATCCGTTGTCAACGCTCTAAGATTCAGCGACATACGCAGTCACCAGTGGGATCGTTCGAAGAAACAGTTCGTCTGTCTCACCTGCACGTCGATCTGGTCGGTCCACTTCCAATAACACAAGAAGGCCACCGATATTTGCTGACCATGATCGACCGAGCGACAAAGTGGCCAGAAGCATTTCCGATGTCTGAAATAACTGCCGAGAAGGTAGCCGAAACGCTTTATGCAGGCTGGATATCAAGGTTCGGAGTACCATCGAGAATTTCGACTGATCGAGGAGTCCAATTCGAATCTAATTTATTTAAAGAGCTGATGAAGAGGATGGGTATTGAACACTGCCGCAGTTGCGCTTACCATCCTCAGGCAAACGGAATGGTAGAACGATGGCATCGATCACTTAAAGCAGCATTAACGGCCAGATTGAACACATCGACCTGGGTGCATGAGCTGCCAACTGTGATGCTGGGACTACGCACAGCCATAAAAGAAGACATAGGCGCTAGCGCGGCCGAACTCCTTTACGGCCAAACACTCCGACTTCCCGGCGAATTTCATGGCGAGCCTGTGAAGCAAACCTATTCGTCATCACACTTCATGGATCAGCTAAGTGAAGCACTCAAGAAAGGCCAAGCTCAAAGAAGATCAAATACGTCTCGTGCTACGTTTATCCACGACGAACTGCCCAGAAGTACACACGTTTTTGTTCGAAACGACGCATATAGACGACCACTAACACCTGCCTACGATGGTCCATATCGCGTGCTGGACCGCAGAGAAAAATTTTACACCGTCCAGTTAGCAAATAGACGCGACAATATTTCAATCGACAGACTGAAACCAGCGTTTTTCGTCAATGAAGATTCTGGAACATCACCACCTAAGGAAACTACGTATACGACTCGCTCAGGAAGACAGTCTAAACCCCCTGTACGCTTCGCTTTCGCGATAGGGGGAGAGTGATGTAGCGACCTACATACAAGTGGCACGCGAGCGCATCCACCGACGAGCCGCCGCGTACTGAGGACGGCGAGCGGGCACCGTGTATATTTACGTGCGGCACAGGCGGCCGCGGCGTGGATGTCGGCGCGGGGCGAGGCACGAGCGACGGCATTCCACTGCAGCGGTCTCTCGGCAACTGGCGCGATAGTATGGAGCGCGTATATTTATATGAACAGCGATCGGCGGCAGTTAGATACGCGAGTGAATTTTAACCTACTCCGCAAAGTGGGAACTAGGTGCAATATGTTTATTCTGTACTTAAGTATTTAAATAGTAAATAAATGTTATGCATTTCCGTGATCACTGTTTTATTTTACAACTAGTGTTAAGTGGTTCCAATCCTGAGTAACAAGTATTAGGCAGGGAGCTACGTACGTCTAGGGGCCCGAACAACTGTAATCTCACGTAATCACATTTCGGGCACCTTCTGTAATCACTGCGTACTCGGCTCGCGTAGGGACCTAGTAGGCAGGCATAGTCGAGACCAAACGACTATAGTACCTATGTATGATATTTTGTTTAGATTAACGGATATAATTAAACTGAATATGCGAGGTCCACAGATTTGGTGACCGTGTTATACCTGTTTCATACAAAAAGTTCTGCTAAGTAATAATAATTTCGACAAAATGTTTGGAACAATTATTTTTTTCCTTTTTTGGTACCTAATAGTTGGACACAAAGATGATATGCAATGATATCCTATAGTCCGTCGATCTAACACGATTGTTTAAAAAAAAAAACAATTTTGAGAAAGATCTTTCACATACATAATGTCGTACCAACCATAGTAGCCAAGCTGATACCTGGTTTCTTGCAATTTTCATTTTTTTGTTTTTTAGCCACTTTCTTTTCTTTATCCGGCAAAAGTGTCTTTATTAGGTAACTACAACAAAATACAATAGTTACTACTTTATATGTTAAAACTACCTACACTAGTACTACATAAAAAATTCAAATTATATTATGTATTCATTATCTTTTTTTTGTTACATGGCGGTCCGGCTTTTTGCTCTCAGAAATGCAACGCTTTCCGCCTATTGCTGGCCGTTGTCCTAGACTCCTAGAATATCAGTGACGGTAAAAGAGACCTAAAAGATATCCGCCGTTTAAAGAAACACTCCTTATAACTGAGAATATGTTTGAAAGGTGTGTCGTAGGGAGCGTGTGCGAAAATCTTGTTAAATATTACCTTTGATGACTTCAAAGTGCGATATTTCGATTCTGGGTTTGACTTTATTTACCTGTAACCAAAGAAAAAGTTATTAAATTGAATATTCGGTGAATTGAGTGAGTACACAATTTTATACTCATAGAAATATGTTTACTAAGAAACGTATTGTAAACATATTTGTTGGCGTTAGTATAATAGCAAACATATGAAAATAATTCGTATAGGCAAGCGAAGCGGAAAAACAAACGGTGTGGAGTTTGCGACTTTACGTTTACGTCAAATCATAATTATTTATAACTTGCGACCAGCCCCGGCTTCGCACAGGTGTATTATACATACATATAAACCTTCCTCTTGAATCACTCTATCTATTAAATAAAACCGCATCAAAATCCGTTGTGCAGTAGATATAAGCATACACGGGGACAGACAGCGGGAAGCGACTTTGTTTTATACTAAGTATAAAACAAAGTCGCTTTAACAGTATCTAATTTTTTTTTTAATTAGTGTACTTTAGATATAAGATATTTTAGTTTAGATAGGATAATTTAGTTTAGATGGGATATTTTAGTTTAGATAGTTTTATTTAGGTTTGGATTAGTTATTTTAGTTTAGATAGGTTATTTAAGTTTTTATTTTTGTGTTTATCTTTAATTGTGGTTGTAAATAAAGTTAGATGTCATAAAATTACTGGCTACACAGACAATCTGACATTTTCGTTGACGTTTTGTCGGCTGTCGCTGTCGGCCATTTTGTTGAATAAAATTGTTGGTTGTTGAAGCTTATACTAAGTAGGTAGTGATAGTTATGTATCTGCCGTAGTCAGTAATTGCTAAGTTATACACCAAGATGTTATGAACTGTTTGTTATATTACTTGTTGCTTTATAGAGCTTAAATGTGGTCTGACAGTGTGGACCTAATGAGTAAACTCAAATTTGCTCAACTCGATATGGAGAGAGCTGTTTGGAGTTTTTCTGTAATATCGAATGAAGAATAAAGTGATCCGCAGACGAACCAATGTTACCGAAATAGTCTAGCATAATCAATCAATCAATCAAAGTTTATTTATTGATACCAGACATATGACAACAACTTAATGAATCCACTGGCTCAGAACTAGTCTTTCAACTGTATTTCTAAAGCCAGTGGCTTCTCCCAATTTTAACATATCAATATAATTATAATCAAAAGGAAAAATGAAAGAAAAATAACAATTTTGAATTTACAGCACAATAAAGAAAAATAAAAATTAACAATAATAATAGTAATAGTGAGTTTAAAATGCACAATTAATTAATTAAGTTTATAATTGAAATTACATTTTAAATAGGTTTTTATATAGTTAATTGTTTATAAATAGCCGTAATAAATAACACAAACTTACTTTTAATATACAATTAAAGGTGATTGCGTAGCGAAATAATTTAGTTATACCTATTCGAGTAGGTATTTTATTGAAAGAATTTATACATTATTTAAAATAAGAGATTCAGTGTAGTCGTAGTCCTTACTCTTAAGGAATAAGGTAAAATTTTGTTTACATTTAAAATAATTCAAAGAATTAAACGCCAAGATTGAATTTAATTTGTTATAAAGGTGTGGACCTGAGAAGAAAGCATAGTGTGATGCAAATACAGTATTTGTTTGAGTAACGTCGCACACTTTAGGTGTAAGGCTGTTTTTCCGCCTTTTATTTGTGGTATCAACCGACCGAATGGGAGTCTTAATATGCTGCTGTAGGACCATTTGTAATACATAAAGTTGACGCACAGAAAGAACATCACATTCTTTATACAATTCAGAAGTTGGATATAGACGCGGTTTAGAGTTGGCGACTTTTAAAATAGCTCTTTGAGCACATTCAAGCGGTTTAAGATGTGTTTTACAAATACCTCCCCAGCTAGTGATACAATAAATTAGCAGAGACTGACAGAGAGAGAAGTATATAGTTTTTAGTAGATCAGATTCGGCAATATGCCTTAAAGTTTTAAAGATAGGAATAAGTTTTCTTATTCTGCCCTTTAAATTTGTTATGTGCTCCCGGAACGAAAGGTTACTATCTATGATTATACCTAGGTACTTAATCGAGTTTGTACGAAGTAGGGTATCACACGAACAGTAAGTTTTGGGACAATTTGATTTATGTACTCTAAGCTTAAGATATTCTGATTCTGAGGGTCGAGAGGAATTAAGTATTGTAAATGTAATGTACTTTGTTTTATCTATGTTAAGACTTAATTTATTATTATATAACCATGCATTTACAGCATTAAATCCAGCCAAGAATCCTCCTTAAACAGTAACACAGTGTCATCTGCAAAGGTCAATATTTTACCGTGTGCTAGTTTCAAGTCGCAAAGGTCATTGATAAAGCATAAGAACAAGGTAGGACCAAGAATACTACCCTGTGGGACACCGTATTCTACCGGTAAAAAGCAACTTTGATGTATCCCAATTTTTACACATTGCTGTCTGTCAGTGAGGTAATTTATTAGCAATTTAAGAGGGAGACCACGTATTCCGAAGCGTTTGAGTTTCTTAATTAGGATCGGAATAGGGACAGTGTCAAACGCTTTCTGTAAATCGAGAAAAATGGCAAGACATTTTTCTCCGTTGTCTAGACTCTGAGCTATAAAGTTAGTTAAATTAAGAACCGCATTCGACGTGGAGATCCCTTGGCGAAAACCATATTGATTACAGCTAAAGAGGTTATATTTTTCAAGATAGGCAGTGAGACGCTTGTTTATTAGGCGCTCTAAAACTTTAGAAAGGGAAGGTAAAACAGAAATTGGCCTATAGTTATTAAAAGAAGATTTGTCACCATTCTTAAATATGGGGTGAACTAAGGCTTTCTTGAGAGCTATAGGGAAAATACCCGATTTAAAACTGAGGTTACATAAATGGGAAATAATAGGAGCTACAATGTCTGCATTTTGTTTTAGAATAAAAGATGGAATGCCATCCCAACCGGGAGAACTATCACCTTTAAGGGAATTAAGAATAAGAGAAACCTCACTTTGGTCAGTGTCAACTAAAACAAATGAGTTAGAAGAGGTATTACTGTTTATCTTATATGATGGGTCTAGGGTATTATCCTTATCAATTTTTTCAGCAAGATTTTTGCCTATGCCCACAAAAAACCTATTTACATCATCAACAACTTCCTGAGGTGGTTTTATATTGGCAGAAAGAAGCACGTCGTTTGACGTCTTACTCGGTTTATAATTAGTGACATCATTTATAACTTGCCATGTTTTTTTAATGCTAGATTTAGCTTTAAAGAGTTGCTCTGCTTCATAGTTCTCTCTAACTTTTTTGAATAGCGAGCTGCAGAAATTCCTATATCTCGAGAAAGTGACCTTAAGATTTTTAAGGGTCTTTTCTGAGATTAGCATGCAATTTGTCACGGTTTTTTATACAACGTAATAGTCCTTGGGTCATCCATGGTTTGAGTAAAGTCAATTTACGGGGATAAGATAGTTTAACCGTGTTGTCATTCAGTATTTGTGACATCGTAGTTAGGAACTGATCTGTAGCTTCGTTACAGTCCTCTTCCATTAAAATTGATGAAAAATCATGTTCTTTTAAAGTTTCTGTGATCTTAGCAAAATTGATTTTAGTTATTGTCTTAATAGCAAGTTGAAATGGCAGTGGACAAGAAGCATAGTTCAATGAACGGATGGCCGATGGGGTCCTATAGTTCTTGAATGGACTCCACGTACCGGAAAGGGCAGTGTAGGACGTCCACTTAAGGTGGACTGACAATATAATCAAGATCGTTGGAGCTCGCTAGGTGTAAGCTTCTAACCTATTATTGGTTCTAACCTATTATTGGTTCTAACCGATTATTGGTTCTAACCTATTATTGGTTCTAACCTATTATTGGATCTAACCTATTATTGGTTCTAATCTATTATTGGTTCTAACCTATTATTGGTTCTAACCTATTATTGGTTCTAACCTATTATTGGTTCTAACCTATTATTGGAAATATATAGTACCACAGGCTATGGACGGATAAATGGGGCTTTCAGAATCAGAAAAACACAGGTAATAAAATTAGCGAGTATGCATTAAAATGTTTTATTCAGTACCAAAACACCGTCATGATTGTCAGAGAAATTCATAAGCCTATCAAGTTACTGACAAAGAGGCTTAAAATATAGCGCATTGTGAGCTTGAACGTCAGTGAAAAGATGGGTAGATACTCGGAAATAGTGCGCTCAGAACTTTTTAAAAACAAAGTTTACGAATAGGTAGAGGTAGTCTAATAGAAAACTCTGTGTGCATCCGCTGTATGCTTTACCTTTGTTAGTAAATATAAAAGGATTTAAGACTCGAAGATTGAGGACCATTTATTAGTTAAAACATGGTAAAATATCAGACTTTTGGACTACCACACATACACTGTCGATTTTCTTTCGATGCGTACGAAGCGGTTTGACTCAACATTTCTGATTCGTATCTACAGCCAGGGAATGGAAAACACAGCTGGCTTTCCCGTTTCCTAAGATATATAATCCGAAGCTTTTTAAAAACAGCGTGAATAGTTAATTCTCCTGATCTCCTGAAACTGCGTGCTTTATTTTCGAGTATATCGTCGCTTGGACGAGTTGGTGGTTAAGCGCGGACTTATAACCGCGATAAAAAAGCGCACCTTTTTGCACGTTGTGAGAATAACAATAATAATGTTTACACTCGAGATAAAAATTAAATTAAACCTAATAGGAAAAAAAACATTATTTAGTGTAAAACATTACGACAAAGCCTATCTGATTATGAGCCGTTTTTAAACTTTTGTCAGATATTGTGAGTCCAAACGTCGGTGAAAGATGGGTAGATACTCGGAAATTGTACGCTAGGAACTTTCTGAAGACAAAGTTTAGAATAGGTAGAGATAACCGCTTGAGCAGAAAACTACATTATGCATCTGGTGAATTGCATCTAGCTTCTAGTATAGATAAAGATTTCAAGAGCAGTTTTCAGAGTAACGATTTATTAACCCCCGACGCAAAAGAGGGGTGTTATAAGTTTGACGTGTCTGTTTGTCTGTGTGTCTGTCTGTGTGTCTGTCTGTCTGTCTGTGGCATCATAGCGCCCGAACCACTGAACCGATTTCAGTTTAGTTTTTTTTTGGATTAAAGGAGACTTAGTCGAGAGTGTTCTTAGCTATGTTTTATAAAAATCGATTGAGCCGTTTAAGAGTTATGGTGGGTTAAAGTGGGGATGGAAGAACCAAAACTCTACAAATGTGCCCAAAATGGTTGTCAATTTTGTACTTTTTTTAGGTAGGTTTTTGTGTCGGGGGTTTTTTAAATTTTTAATTTAAGTTTTATTATTCATCGATGTTTTTGAAGTGAATACTTCTTTAACGGCGTTGTGCAGTTTTTGGGATGGGTAAAAAATGTTAAACTCGCGTCAGGATACGTGACCTGATCGGATATTCGTAAGACGAAGGGAGAGTAGACCGCTGCGCCGGCTCGGCGTAGGAGTAAGTATATATAATATTCTTCTCTCTTTCTACCGCGCGGCGAAAATGTATGCCTGCTCCTGCTATTTCGTTTAAGCGGCACACGGCAGGGATTTTGTATTTTACCAAATATATGATAGTACTTTATATGTTCAAGTTTTCACTTCTGCCGGCACTCCCAGAGTGCAACCCGTTTTTTTTATCGAGAATAAGTCTGCGTTTGACCGCCAATTCGCCTTCTGGTAAGTGATGTTGTGGTGAAGAATGAAGAACGAGACGTGTTGAACTCTCTACGAGATTTTCTTTTCGTCATCTTACATCGTAATTGTTATATCGCTATCATTGTATTTAACATTATGATCATCTTTAACGGTAGGACCAACCCCGAAACAGAAAAAAAACAGCTGTTGCATACAAAAAGTTCATCGACTCGCGACAAAATAAATATAGGAATTTCGAGGATAGTTTCATAGTATAATTTGGCCATAATTATAAGTACAATAATATCCTTGAAGCCGTGGTGGTCTAGTGGTAATGGCACCCGCCGCCGCCTTACAATCGTGAGGTCATGGGTTCAAATCCCGGTCCCGCACCAATGAATTCCTTGGAATTTATGTACGGAATTTCACACCACTGGCTTTTCGACGAAGAAAAACATGAGGCAACCTGCATACGTCCATAAAAGAAATTCGATGACGTATGTAAATTCACCAACCCGCATTGGGCCAGCGTGGTGGATATGGCCCCATCATCCTTCGTGGGTAGGCCTTCGTCTGCAGTGGACTATTAAAAAGGCTGGTAGAAGTACAATACAGTACAGATATCCTTGAATATACCTAACCATCAGTTAGCCGCCAAACTCAACTATCTTTTCCATTACTTATTGTACACCCCCTCCTTTATATTCGTCTCTATTCCTTTCCTCTCCTAATCAAATTGCCTGGAAAAAATCGCTCTAAGCGATAAAGCCGCCAATTAATTTAAAATATTGTGTATATTTTTGTAATATTGTTTATTGTGTGAACAATATAGCGTTCATCTATCTATCTCCCTAAACCTTTTTATCTGAGTTATTGTACTTTACTTATTAAAAAAATGTGATTTGACGAGTGCGACGTAAACCCTATACCTACTCGTATATTTGTATATTAATTGTATATCCTAGATATGTAAAAAAAATAACAAAACACATAAAATATCGGTCATATCTTAATTCCAGACCCTGAGAGGGAAGAGGACATCAATCAAATAGCAATTAACTTGAAACATTCTTATCTTAGCTACTTTTAACTGACTTTTCTGATTCATGATGAGTCGTGCTATCGAGTCAGCTCCACAATCATTAGCGAGAAGGATATTTCCTGACAGAATCTCATTCGATAAATCTTCTTTTAAAATCTGCCAAGTACGAGTCGGACTCGCGCACGAAGGGTTCCGTACTGTATGGAAGCCCCCCTTAAATATTTATTTTATTTTAATTTCATTATTTATTATTAAAGTAAATGTGCAGCTAAATATTCTGTGGACATTTCAATTCTGTTCTGTTATCATCATTGATATCGAGCGAAAAACGGCTAAAAATTTAGATTTGTTGTACGGGAGTCTTCTTAAATATTATTTTTATTCTATTTTTAGTACTTGTTGTTGTAGCGGAAAACAGAAATACATCATCTGTGAAAATTTCAGCTTTTTAGCTATAACGGTTTATGAGATACAGCCTGGAGACAGACAGACAGACGGACAGCGGAGTCTTAGTAATAGGGTCCCGTACGACGAATGCAACGTCGAACCCTAAAAATACTTTTGGTTAGATAACAGCCCCCGAAATTCGAGAAGAACGAGCTCTTAGCCCCGAGTTCACCAACGCTTGTTTTAAGTTAAACGAGTGATTACCGTATTGTAGTAGTATGTATTTATAAACAACGGTTAGTGGTTGGTGAACATCAACATTTCGTTAGCAAGCTGTTAAAGATTTAACCAATGGTTAATAAATTAAACATCAGTCGATGAACTCCGGTATAGGACTCGAGTTTAAGTGTTGAAATACAGTAATCACACGTTTAACTTAACCAAGCATTGGTGAACTCGTGTCTTAGGATAAGTAAACGGCGATTATAAATATAAATATTTGGGGACATTTTACAAATGGCCTCAGACCCCAAACTAAGCAAAGCTTTTGATATGGCTGCCAGAGATTAATATTTTTAAATACATA
Organism: Hypomecis atomaria; assembly: GCA_964007245.1. Classification (NCBI taxonomy): domain Eukaryota; kingdom Metazoa; phylum Arthropoda; class Insecta; order Lepidoptera; family Geometridae; genus Hypomecis; species Hypomecis atomaria. The sequence continues at coordinate 18,120,257 of OZ023285.1, read as the reverse complement.
CTTATATAAAAAGTAACTAAATAACACCCAGACACAGAGCAAACACCTATGTTCATCACACAAATACTTGCCATGGGTGGGGATCGCACCCACGCCTCTTTGGCCTAGTTTTTAGGATCATTTACCACTGAGCCACCGAGGTAGTCAAAGGTTAAGGTCAAGATTGTGATACAAAGAACTAGTTGAGCACTAGCAATACTCAAGAATGTTTTCTTTTACCACGAATATGTCCACGCTTGACCAGAACTTCGCCTGATGGGTAGCGAGCGATGTTTTGGGCAAAAATGAAACACGCAGAATTAGAAGATACCAATTACAACTTTTACTATGAGGCCAGGCACAAAGCAATAAGTCGTCTCTTTGTTTTTGCCATCCAACTAGGTTACATTTTTTTATTCATCTACCATTGATAATAGATAGATAGATAGATAAATTCTTTATTGCTACACCAAAACCTAAATAAACTAAGAAAACTTAAACTAGAAACTATTACAATAAACAATATTACAGTATCACTACATAGTATATAACAAAGTCGCTTCCCGCCGTCTGTCCCCATGTATGCTTATATCTTTAAAAACTACGCAATGGATTTTGATGCGTTTTTTTTATATATAGAGTGATTCAAGAGAAAGGTTTATATGTATAATACACCTGTGCGAAGCTGGGGCGGGTCGCTAGTATATTATAAAACAATCATCATAATAAGTTACTGAAAACATTGTCCATCATTTACTAAAAAACAAAAAGTTTTTCTTTGTGGAGTTTAGTAAGTTCAAAAGCCGTAGCTGAATAAATATTCAAACTACCTAAATCAATCAACACACAAACCGAATTCAAGAAGTAATCTTTACTACCCCGAACCACAGGCAACAGATTCAGCGCCAGTAACCGCCCGATTCATTAACATCATTCACATCTATCTAAATTAATTACAGCTCTAGGGCGGTAACAAAAGGCTTCGTTAGTGGCCGCTGAAAGCAATAGCTGCCAGTCCCAGCTAGATATTAATTGCCACGGCTTGTTTGATAAGCAATAATTATGGTGGGCTGGATTAAGGGGTTAGGGCGATAAAAATATCTATAAAATAATACGTTTTTGGGCGGAGACTATTGAGTCCTGAGAAGAATGACAAGTAATAGAAGTATTGCTAAATTTTACTCAAATGAAAACCACGTTACAGCTGTCTTATTCATATCTGGTTATACAGCATACGCGAGAGTGAGTGGAACAAAAAAACGCAATTTCTGTCGCATACGTTAAAATCACCAGTTGGAATTTCAAAATAGTTAAAATTTGGTTCCACTGGGTCTTTTGTTTTATTTCGGAAATTTGAACCCTTTAGTTCCAGCGAAAAGGTTCAAATCTCTGATCATTTTAACTTCCTACTTTTTACCTTTTTGAATTTGGACACCCGTGATAGCTCAATGCTGATTTGTGAAACCCTTCAAATTTACGTAAGGTCGAGTGTGTGTGCTTCTTTTTCTAACACCTTTTGAATGTCATATTTAAAATGGGACAAAGCGATCTATGTCTCTTGCTTTAGTTCATCAGCTAACGTCAGCTAACGTGTTACTCAATCGTCAATAACTCAATAGAAATTGAACTTTGGATATATTTCCCTAACTTTGAAAATGAATACGCTGTTAATAATATCAGAGCTGATTACATAATCGTAAACGAAACATTTAATTCACCAATTTACACCAATTATTATCAGCATAGAAAATATTTTAGATAATTTAGATAACATAAGTTAATTACATTCATTGTGGGCACAGAGACCTATGTAGGCATCTTTCTCTTTACTCAGCGCGGGGCTTGAATTGACTTGAATGTAGCAAATATTCATACACCAGAAAATGCATGTTAATGAAACATAATATATGTACCTACATAGCAGACTACAGTTGCTATATTTAATTTTCTAATGATTTTAGTTCGTTTCCAAATATTGTAAAATGAAATGTTTTTTTTTTTCATTTATTAATTGTAATCTGTTAAAAATTGGGGGAAGGAAGACACTGATCTTAGAAATACAGTTGTAAAGCTAGCTTGAAGCCAGTGGACTCAATTAAGGTTTTGTCACCTGTTTGATATAATAAATAAACAATTGATTTGACTTGAGTATTGTGTGAGCGCATACGTGATTTTTGTGCTCTGTGAGTAATTATTTCAAGAACAAAAAACATAATTGTGTGATTATTGGCATTACGCGCAGTTACAATTTTTAGCAGAGATTCGAGCGAAGAACGGTCCCTGTTATATTGAAACATGCACAATCTCATAATATCTGTGGTTGTGGGATATTGATGGTATCATTAAGTTTTGGTTTATGGCCTGTTAACAGAGAAATTACTTGCAATTTGATACTAATCGACAGCCATATTGATTTGTTCAAATACATTGGTTGTTTAGCGATTATTTTGGCTTTACTCTTACTACCAAACGTGATGAAATTGATAAATTATTTGAAACTCAGGCCGCCTTACCACAAAAGATTAAAAAAACACTTTAAACACTGTTTATCCGTGCAATTTGTTCTGTTAAACATTGTCTAAAGTGTGCGTAAAACTTTTGTGGTAAGTCGGAATGTTTGCATTTCTTTGCTTTCATTTTTGCGTTCATATTCAGACTCGATATTAAGTTTATTTTTGTGTTAAGATCACTGTTTTCGGGTTAGCATCTAGTGTATCTACTATGTGGCATGTAGGTAGGTACTAGATAATAATAGTAATGCTTCATACTCAATAGCTTAATTTAAAGCTTCATTTCAAGTTCGAATAGAGACCACGAACCGGCAAGCGTAGCGTAGAATGTCCAGCGACAAGGTGGGCCGATGATCTAGTGAAGACCGCAGGAACACGCTTTATGCAAGTCTGCAACTGATCTTATAGAAGGCTTATTTCCAGCAGTGGATTTCCTAAGACTGACAGTGAAGATGATGATATGATAGTGATAATTTTTCAGTTATTAAAGTTGTTTTCTAATAAAGTGTTCCAGTAAGTAAGTTCGTATAGGCCGTGTGGCTAGCCCTGGTGTCAGAGTTTTTAAACCGCCTGAAGTTCTCTGACATGGCTAAACGGTTAAAAGTTGGAAACAGCGCTTATTTGGAAATGCCACCCACGGTCACCCATCCGAAAACTGACTTGCTTAACTTCTGTGATCGTTGACAAACTCCTAGTCGAGCTCATGGCGTAATTTGACTAGACTTGAGTATTTTGACACTGAAACAGTAGACTGTTTCAGTATCAGAATACTCAAGTCTAAAATGATAGTTCAAGAAAATACCGGCATTCCGCACGTAATTAAAGATGGCGGCATTGGCGGCTGATTCGTTAGCATAAATATCAAAATGAAAGCAAAAGGAAGCTCATTAGCTCCTAAAAGGCAAAGTTTCTTTGAAACGTAAAATATGAAATTGGCTTACTTGATGTCAAGATATTTTGTGTCGAAATTTGATTACACTAAGTGAAGCGTTATAATTAGTGTAATGAGAATTTTAAGGCATTTGCGACATGTTCATTTATACCGGGTCATTTACAGCCGAAAGGGAGGTGACCGGAGAAAAAAATCTGCCGCTTCCCTTATGAAACAGCTGATTTTATCTCTGATTCCGAGTTGGCCCCATAGTAAAAGTTGTTCATAATTATAGTCTGATTTATCTTCTTTCTGTTTAGTACATCTATTTTGGATAACCCTGTATAGGTTAGTATTTACACGTTTAAAATGTCTCGAGATGAGCTGTATTCAACTTGAAACGCATGTGTGTACTCATTTCGTAGCCAAGAATAATTTTACAGGGTTATTCCTAATCAATTAGCATCCTTTTAGGGGCTTATTCTGTACATCAAAACTAACAACCTTTGTTCTGCGATTTTAGTCAAACTAAAAAAAAACAGCTGTTCCATACATTTTGTCGCGGGTAAACGATATTTTTCTATGGAACAACAGTTTATTTTTTAGTTTTTACAAAAGTCGTCAAAAGTTGTTAGTTTTGATGTAAAGAAAAAGCTCTTAAAAGGATGCTAATTGATTAGGAATAAGCCTGTATAAATGCAATAAGAGCGATTGTTCAGCAGTTACCGTAAACTCTTCGTAGAACATACGAAGAGTTTACACATCGGTTTCTGCGGTCACCCATGTAAAAAAAAGAACGAGACGCGAGCTGCTTCAATATAGCAACCTGAACACACCTCGTTTAGAGGCCAAAGCACGTGTCACGGTGTAAACTATGTCCAACAGTGGATTATCAAAAGGCTGGTTCTACAGTTCAATAACACAGTACTAACACAACCTTTCAACCAAACGTAAGCCATATGCTTGCAGTTCGAATTGTGTTGCAAGCGTATACAATGCATCCCTTCTTTTGTCAGAAACGAATACCGACTGAACGCAACAAATGCACAATGGCCGTAATACACGGAGTGCTCAGCTGGCGTATTACGTATCGGGAATCGTTGTAAATGCATGTACAAGTATATTGTTACCCGCTAGGGTAACAATATACTTGTAGGTTCTGGTAGGTTCTGGCTACTGGCACACAAGATATATTTAATATCTGGATATCTTTAAGACAAGAGTGAATAGGCATCTACTAGGTCTACAATTCTACATACTCCATCTTCGGCTATGACTTCGCTTTCCATCAGGAGAGTTGGTGGCCAAATGTGGTACTATCTATATCACACATTTATAACTATGTATATGGGTAATAATAGTGCGAGCCGGACTCGCACACGAAGGGTTCCGTACCGTATGGAAGCTCATATTAAGAGGATAAGTATATTTTATTTTAATTTGCTTGTTTATTTTTGAAGGGTATGTACAACTTAATTTTCTGTGATCATTTCAAGCATCTTCCTCTTGCCGTTATTAATATCGAGCAAAAAAACCTGTTTCTTGAATGAGAGCCCCTCTGAAATAATTATATTATTTGAATATATTTCAAGCGTCTACCTATCACCGTTATTAATATCGAGTGAAAAACGGCTATAAATTCAGGTTTTTGTATAGGAGCCCCCCTTAAATATTTATTTTGTTCTGTTTTTAGTATTTGTTGTTATAGCGGTAACAGAAATACATCATACCTGAAAATCTCAATGTTCTAGCTATCAAGGTTCATGAGATTGCCTGGTGACAGACAGACAGACAAACAGACAGACGGACAGCGAAGTCTTAGGCTGATTTTAGTCTCACGCCGACGGCATTTACCGTCGGCGCTGAATGGCCGAGAAGCGTTTTTGAATGACGCGTAGCTATCAGAGCTCGATGGTCGGCGCCGTGAGCGAAGTTCATTTATGAACACGGCGCAGGCGGTGCGCGTGCCGTCGGCGTGAGACTAAAATCACACTTAGTAATAGGGTCCCGGTTTTATCCTTTGGGTACGTGTTATATTCTACTATTTTATCAATAAAATAATCATTATCATACACACGTTTATAAACGAGAACAAATGAGCAAGTGCAGTAGCAATTGGACGTTCAAACAGTTAGTGAAGCGAGTCTAGACATTAAGGTAATTGAACTAAATTGGCCTGAAACGGAGCATCCACGCGTTAAGCTTCTTGCTGCAAACTAATTGCTGTTAACTATTTCACTAACCCCGGGGCACTAACAGCAAGTTTATGAAAAAAAAATTGTTTCTAAACAATATAAAATAAATAACATTTTTAAAATAACAACAAACAAACAAACAACAACACTATTTTAGACAACCGCATTACATAAAAAAACAGATTATAAGGACCAAACAAAAGGTTTGTAATTGGCGGCCTTATCGCTTTAAGCGTTTTTTTACAGGCAACCAAGTACGGATAGAAGTTGACAAAAAAATTAAATGAATATTAAGATAAAAAAATAAAACTATTGCTTCTTACTTGTAGAATCTGCAAATAAATAAGTTACGTTATGTCAAGTATGAGACAAATATCAAGAGTTCCGTACGATTTTTTTTTATTTTTTCCTTTCTCAGTACCTACCGTTAGAGCACGAGGTTCCTTTTACGGTTTATTCCACCTTCCATGGTAAGATCAAAAGCAGTTTAATTTGATAGTCAATTTTAGCGCGTATGTAAAGCACCATTTCGGTGGCTAAGTTTAGGTCTAAATACGGTATATGTATTTTAGCACGCAACATCGACTGTTTACGCTAACATATGGATTATTATGGTTCTTCACAATTAATTAATCACTGGTGTTTAATAGCAGCTTTAAAAGGCTGTTTTTTAAACACCCGTATAATAGATGTAGACGATTACTTTGAAGAGTTTGAAGGAAGCAAGTGGGGGCAGGGTTGCCCAGTGCCGGTTGACCCAATTTAGCCATCCGGCGGTGTTGCTAGTTTGTAGCTAGCAATCCGCCCGAACATCGACTATATAAATAAAGATAATATCATCGCAAAAAGATTGGAAGAAAGATAAAACAAAATTGAAATAATGTAAGTTTAATAGCTGTGGTACATAATTCAAAACTCTATAAAATGAACCCTATAGCAATAAAGTTTAAAACTGACAACCTTGTCTGACCCTGCCATTTATTATTCGCATCGCAATCTTTTTACGAGCTCTACGCAATGGTTCCCTTATGCCCATCGGGCACGGACCCTAAAGCATTTAAAATATGCCAAACGACATAGCTGCAGTCTCTAAATAGCCGCGCTGAGACGTATTCAAAAGATAAATTACTTTTTATTCTTGAGATATCTTATGCGAAAGAAAAATAAAGATCCTGGAGGATCTTGGACATTCTATGCGAAACAAGGTCTCGGGGACGATTCCAGATATTACAGTGATGTTTTACAAAAATATGGCAACTGTTAGTCAAACTTGTGTAATATTTAGTTCTGTTGAAAAAAATATCGAAATATACATTGTTATTACTATCAATTTTTTTTAATCAAAGCTTGTTATCTACCTAAAAATATTAACCAATTTGAGTGTTTTTTTATAACTGTAATCAGCACTTCAATCGCTACGTTTATACGTCATTTTACAGTTTATTAAATGAAAAAATATGACAAATGTTAGTCAAACTTGTGTAATATTTAGTTCTGTTGAAAAAAATATCGAAATAAACATTGTTTTTACTATCAATTTTTTTTAATCAAAGCTTGTTATCTACCTAAAAATATTAACCAATTTGAGTGTTGCTACGTTTATACGTCGTTTTACAGTTTAATGAGCTTTAAAGTTATAAGCTTCTTAAAAGTTATATTTTTACGCAAAACTTTGGGTGAAAAGAAATTGATACGGGCACTCTTTGTTATAAACTTATAAATAATAAAACACGTATATCAGATTTTTTTGTAAATCACCCGCAACCATATTAAAACGGAGGGGCAAAAGTTGGTATGAGATTTCCGCAAGTTTTGAAGCTAGAGGTCTGAAAATCGCTAAAAGTACTTGACGTAATAAATAATAATTAATCAACAAAAAGAAGTAAAATTCAACAAAATCATTTTCATGTGAAAGAAGCCAAAACAAGATCTTATGGAGAGTCAATAAGCTTCTAACTCTACACGCCTTAACTCCTTCATAAACTCTCACCTTAGTCAATATATAAGGTGTGGCTGTTTCGTTAAGTACACATGGGCGTAAAGTAAAGATTAATTATTAAATGTTCATTAATTAATTCTGCTATAAAACTAGTTCTTGTTGTACTGAAACGGCCAAGTCACATATATGAGTATTTACTAAGCTGTAGTGTTTATGGAGTAAGGACTTGTAGAGATAAGACGTGTGGAGTTAGAAGCTTGGCTCTATATGAGATCTGACAATTTTTTGAAAGTGCGTACTTTGGTCTTGTCTTGGCTACATTTCACATGAAAATGTTTTTGTTGCATGGACATTTCTTGTGTCTACGTATTACTTAAATCAAATCAAATCATTTTTTTTTTGACATAATAAACGTGTTACAGTAGTACATGATCCATAGGCTCCTGAACTAGTCTAAGACTGTGTCTCAGGAGCCAGTGGCTTCTCCATATTAATATTAAAAAAAAGCATGCCAAAATAAAAATAAAAAGTAGACTTAACTAATTTGGAAAAAAAAAACGTAATCTTAAAAACTTATTTGAAAAAAATAATCGAATTTAGATATAAATTGTAAATACTAAATTATACATTGACAAAAAATATATATTTCAAACCAAATAAATGACTATTTCGAACACATCATACATATACCTAAAGTTGGTAATTAAACCCGTCAAATTCTTGTTTTGAATAAATATTTAGTGTATTTCCGCTCTGTCGTCGTCATATAAGTTAAGGGTACTATTCAAAATTCAAATTAAATCACAAACAAAATTAGTAATTAATCATCAAACTGTATCATGGTTCGACTATGGTTAGGTCAGGTTAGAAAAGTTAGGCTTAGGTATGTTTACAAAATATGAATGAACCTGAAACAAAATTTTTTAATTAATCCGTTTAAAATAATAAAAAATTATTAAACCTGTAACAAAAATAGTGATTAGTAATCTATTTAAAAATGTAGTAAACCTGAAAAAAATATTTAATTAATATGTTAAAATTACAAATATAATTTATTTATAAAAAATGGTATAAAATAATTGAAAAAATACTTAGTCAATAAATAGCACCCTTATTCTTACTGTACTCTATTCGACACGTGTTTCGCCTCTAAACGAGGCATCATCAGGACGTGTTGACTCTTCGAGCTCACTCGCAAGAATGACGGCTCGCCGCGCCGGCGCTTTTTATATACTCGTCGTGACGCACCGAAGTAAAGGCGATGTGACGGTAGTTTGATCGTTCAGCAACTCGTTGTGTGTGTTTTGATGTTTCATTATTTCTAAATGCTCCAAAACATTTAAGCGAAAACCTTTTTCACATACATGTAGAATTTCAAAAGTGTTGTTGTTATCCAAATCGTGTCCAGTTTCTAATAAATGTTTCGCAAAATTCGACTTCTCTGGGTGATTGTTTCTAGATGCAGCTAAGTGTTCTTTGTAGCGGGTTTGAAAACTCCTTCCAGTTTGTCCCACATAAACTGCGTTACATGTGTCGCAGGTTAACTTGTATACCCCCGATTTCTTGCTTTTTTCTAAGGAGTCTTTCCCATTGCACATTCGTCTCATGTTGTGATTCGTTCGAAATGCCACATGTACATCATTTCTCCGCAGTATTTTTGCAATTTTTTCTGACGTAGTCCCTAAATATGTCAAACTACCCACATATTTATTTACTCTCACAGGTGGGCAGGAGTATAACATAGATCTTGCTATGTTTCTATTCTTATCTCTGACTAAATTGTTTATCATTTTCTTGCTGTACCCATTTGTCACTGCTATTTGATATATTGTGTTGAGTTCCTTGTTGTAGGCTTCTGGAGATAATGGGACTGTCATTAATCTATGTACATAGCTTCTAAACGCGGCCAATTTGTGCTGCATGGGGTGATTTGAAGACTCTGGGATTGCTATATCTGTGTGTGTGGGTTTGCGATAAATTTGGAAGTCCAGTTTGTTCTCTTTTCTCGTAATAGTTAGGTCTAGAAAATTCAGTGACTTGTTATCCTCCTTTTCTGTCTTGAAACGTATCTTTGGGTGTATATGGTTGATTCTATCCATATATATGTCCAGTTGACGCTGCGTTCCAGTCCAACACAATATAATATCATCCACGTACCTGTAATAAAACAAGATATTAGGATTATTAACCATATGTGTACACTCAAACCTGTCCATGAAGTACTCTGCCATTAATGGGCTCAATGGTGACCCCATTGCAAGACCTTCTTTTTGTGTGTAGTACTGTCCCTCAAACTGGAAGTAGTTCTGTTCCATACATATTCTTGATAAAGGCAGTACTATTGTAATTTTAGAACAACAAGAATACAAAGAAAAAGTGCACAATGTAATACATGGAGAAGATTTTGAGCCATTACGTACCGACCCCACAAAGAAATACGCTCAAGAGTTAAAGAGGGCTATTGAAAACGTCGACTACATGTCACCACGTGCACTCAAGAATGTTGTGCCAATGAACCCACGCCCACCAATGCTGTACGGCTTGCCAAAACTACATAAGGAAGATATGCCGATAAGACCAGTGGTGTCATACATAGGTGCCCCGGCTTATGATTTAGCTAAGTACTTGAATGGATTATTGAAGGAAAGATCATCATTTAAGCCGAAATATGGATTGAAAAATACAAAGGAATTGATAGAAAAAATTAAAGATATACAGATCCCATCAAATGGAAAACTGATTTCATTGGATGTGGAAAGCTTATTTACAAATGTTCCGGGTGAAGAATCATTACAAATTTTGAATGAACATTTAGAGAAACGACATTTACATCCTGGAGAAAGAGAAGATATAATGACGTTAACAAGAATATGTATGGAACAGAACTACTTCCAGTTTGAGGGACAGTACTACACACAAAAAGAAGGTCTTGCAATGGGGTCACCATTGAGCCCATTAATGGCAGAGTACTTCATGGACAGGTTTGAGTGTACACATATGGTTAATAATCCTAATATCTTGTTTTATTACAGGTACGTGGATGATATTATATTGTGTTGGACTGGAACGCAGCGTCAACTGGACATATATATGGATAGAATCAACCATATACACCCAAAGATACGTTTCAAGACAGAAAAGGAGGATAACAAGTCACTGAATTTTCTAGACCTAACTATTACGAGAAAAGAGAACAAACTGGACTTCCAAATTTATCGCAAACCCACACACACAGATATAGCAATCCCAGAGTCTTCAAATCACCCCATGCAGCACAAATTGGCCGCGTTTAGAAGCTATGTACATAGATTAATGACAGTCCCATTATCTCCAGAAGCCTACAACAAGGAACTCAACACAATATATCAAATAGCAGTGACAAATGGGTACAGCAAGAAAATGATAAACAATTTAGTCAGAGATAAGAATAGAAACATAGCAAGATCTATGTTATACTCCTGCCCACCTGTGAGAGTAAATAAATATGTGGGTAGTTTGACATATTTAGGGACTACGTCAGAAAAAATTGCAAAAATACTGCGGAGAAATGATGTACATGTGGCATTTCGAACGAATCACAACATGAGACGAATGTGCAATGGGAAAGACTCCTTAGAAAAAAGCAAGAAATCGGGGGTATACAAGTTAACCTGCGACACATGTAACGCAGTTTATGTGGGACAAACTGGAAGGAGTTTTCAAACCCGCTACAAAGAACACTTAGCTGCATCTAGAAACAATCACCCAGAGAAGTCGAATTTTGCGAAACATTTATTAGAAACTGGACACGATTTGGATAACAACAACACTTTTGAAATTCTACATGTATGTGAAAAAGGTTTTCGCTTAAATGTTTTGGAGCATTTAGAAATAATGAAACATCAAAACACACACAACGAGTTGCTGAACGATCAAACTACCGTCACATCGCCTTTACTTCGGTGCGTCACGACGAGTATATAAAAAGCGCCGGCGCGGCGAGCCGTCATTCTTGCGAGTGAGCTCGAAGAGTCAACACGTCCTGATGATGCCTCGTTTAGAGGCGAAACACGTGTCGAATAGAGTACAGTAAGAATAAGGGTGCTATTTATTGACTAAGTATTTTTTCAATTATTTTATACCATTTTTTATAAATAAATTATATTTGTAATTTTAACATATTAATTAAATATTTTTTTCAGGTTTACTACATTTTTAAATAGATTACTAATCACTATTTTTGTTACAGGTTTAATAATTTTTTATTATTTTAAACGGATTAATTAAAAAATTTTGTTTCAGGTTCATTCATATTTTGTAAACATACCTAAGCCTAACTTTTCTAACCTGACCTAACCATAGTCGAACCATGATACAGTTTGATGATTAATTACTAATTTTGTTTGTGATTTAATTTGAATTTTGAATAGTACCCTTAACTTATATGACGACGACAGAGCGGAAATACACTAAATATTTATTCAAAACAAGAATTTGAAGATGAACTTCCGCAAAGTAACGCCTGATTCAATAAACTATCTTAAGACAGCAAGTACAGCTGAGCAGGCAAAGTTGTACATAAAGTTGACGAAGCTCCATAGATTGGCGGCCCAAAACGTTTGGTTTAATCAGCAATGTAAGCGACTCCAAGTCATACCAAAGTACATCAACATAAGAACAAGTTCACATACTCACGCCAGTGATGTAGCAATGAAAAAAGCGAAGGAATGTTGGCTGAACGAAGAATGTAAATACTGGTTTTCAGTGAGAGATAGTCTGAAACTACACCTGAAAATATTACATTCAGAATTAAGCTATCATCTACACAACATAGAATTTGATGCCCTAGATGGCAAGGCAAGAGATTTGGCATCAAAATTAGCCCATGAAAAGTACATTATACAATCCAGGAAGTTGGAACAATTAACAAGAATACAGAGACAACCCAATACAAATGCCAATACAGAGGTGGAACCAACGCACATTTTTTATCCGCGGGTCAAAAATATAAGTGATGTTCAGATACCCGACAGAGAGATGGCACTACTAGAAAAAGGATTAAAATATAATTTCAAACCAGGAACCACGAAGACGACTTTACAACAGCTGGCAGTAGATACAGAAATAGCCTGTATTAGAGGAAAACAAGACGTAGGAGTGAAACATCAAGTAGCAAACGAAATAAAGAAAAGTCTCAGATTACCGACAAATAGAAATCCAGAAATACAGCTGCAGCGATCCTTGCAGGACCGCTTAAATCAACACAATTTAATTTTGACAAAAGCGGATAAAGGCAGTACTATTGTAATTTTAGAACAACAAGAATACAAAGAAAAAGTGCACAATGTAATACATGGAGAAGATTTTGAGCCATTACGTACCGACCCCACAAAGAAATACGCTCAAGAGTTAAAGAGGGCTATTGAAAACGTCGACTACATGTCACCACGTGCACTCAAGAATGTTGTGCCAATGAACCCACGCCCACCAATGCTGTACGGCTTGCCAAAACTACATAAGGAAGATATGCCGATAAGACCAGTGGTGTCATACATAGGTGCCCCGGCTTATGATTTAGCTAAGTACTTGAATGGATTATTGAAGGAAAGATCATCATTTAAGCCGAAATATGGATTGAAAAATACAAAGGAATTGATAGAAAAAATTAAAGATATACAGATCCCATCAAATGGAAAACTGATTTCATTGGATGTGGAAAGCTTATTTACAAATGTTCCGGGTGAAGAATCATTACAAATTTTGAATGAACATTTAGAGAAACGACATTTACATCCTGGAGAAAGAGAAGATATAATGACGTTAACAAGAATATGTATGGAACAGAACTACTTCCAGTTTGAGGGACAGTACTACACACAAAAAGAAGGTCTTGCAATGGGGTCACCATTGAGCCCATTAATGGCAGAGTACTTCATGGACAGGTTTGAGTGTACACATATGGTTAATAATCCTAATATCTTGTTTTATTACAGGTACGTGGATGATATTATATTGTGTTGGACTGGAACGCAGCGTCAACTGGACATATATATGGATAGAATCAACCATATACACCCAAAGATACGTTTCAAGACAGAAAAGGAGGATAACAAGTCACTGAATTTTCTAGACCTAACTATTACGAGAAAAGAGAACAAACTGGACTTCCAAATTTATCGCAAACCCACACACACAGATATAGCAATCCCAGAGTCTTCAAATCACCCCATGCAGCACAAATTGGCCGCGTTTAGAAGCTATGTACATAGATTAATGACAGTCCCATTATCTCCAGAAGCCTACAACAAGGAACTCAACACAATATATCAAATAGCAGTGACAAATGGGTACAGCAAGAAAATGATAAACAATTTAGTCAGAGATAAGAATAGAAACATAGCAAGATCTATGTTATACTCCTGCCCACCTGTGAGAGTAAATAAATATGTGGGTAGTTTGACATATTTAGGGACTACGTCAGAAAAAATTGCAAAAATACTGCGGAGAAATGATGTACATGTGGCATTTCGAACGAATCACAACATGAGACGAATGTGCAATGGGAAAGACTCCTTAGAAAAAAGCAAGAAATCGGGGGTATACAAGTTAACCTGCGACACATGTAACGCAGTTTATGTGGGACAAACTGGAAGGAGTTTTCAAACCCGCTACAAAGAACACTTAGCTGCATCTAGAAACAATCACCCAGAGAAGTCGAATTTTGCGAAACATTTATTAGAAACTGGACACGATTTGGATAACAACAACACTTTTGAAATTCTACATGTATGTGAAAAAGGTTTTCGCTTAAATGTTTTGGAGCATTTAGAAATAATGAAACATCAAAACACACACAACGAGTTGCTGAACGATCAAACTACCGTCACATCGCCTTTACTTCGGTGCGTCACGACGAGTATATAAAAAGCGCCGGCGCGGCGAGCCGTCATTCTTGCGAGTGAGCTCGAAGAGTCAACACGTCCTGATGATGCCTCGTTTAGAGGCGAAACACGTGTCGAATAGAGTACAGTAAGAATAAGGGTGCTATTTATTGACTAAGTATTTTTTCAATTATTTTATACCATTTTTTATAAATAAATTATATTTGTAATTTTAACATATTAATTAAATATTTTTTTCAGGTTTACTACATTTTTAAATAGATTACTAATCACTATTTTTGTTACAGGTTTAATAATTTTTTATTATTTTAAACGGATTAATTAAAAAATTTTGTTTCAGGTTCATTCATATTTTGTAAACATACCTAAGCCTAACTTTTCTAACCTGACCTAACCATAGTCGAACCATGATACAGTTTGATGATTAATTACTAATTTTGTTTGTGATTTAATTTGAATTTTGAATAGTACCCTTAACTTATATGACGACGACAGAGCGGAAATACACTAAATATTTATTCAAAACAAGAATTTGAAGATGAACTTCCGCAAAGTAACGCCTGATTCAATAAACTAATTAAACCCGTATATTGGAAATGATTCAAATAACGAATTTGTATAAATCTATGGAGTGGGTACATGTGCAGAGTTCAAGAACAAGACCCGAGCGAAGAAAAACAAACATGGCATTTATGCAGGACACTCACGGACTTCATCAAAACAGTTTTCCTCTGATATTATCGTATAGTAATCAAACAAGCGTCAAAGATTATGCATCACAAACTACTTAGAAGTGGCACTATGCGGCTAGCTTAATTACCCTTGTACTAGACCAGTCCGTGACCAAGTGACGCCCGCCGGCAGCCAACGGTGCAATTTGGAACGGATCGAAAGCTCGATGGGTTAGCATTTTTATTGGACCAATAATGTAAGCTAGTTCTCTTCAAGCTGATTTCTGATTGGTCAAATTTTAAAAAGACTCTGCGCTGATTTCTTTAAAGTGTTTTTATCACATAAATAAAAAAAAGATCAATACTCATATCTGAAAAAAAAATCACTAATTCACTAAAAAACAAAGTTGAAAGATTGCAGAATATTTTGTATCATAAAGTACAAGATAAGTAAAAAAGTGATTTTTTGGCAGCCTACTATCCGTAAAATTTGGGCTTTGAAAGTCAGCATATTAATTGAATCGATATTGCAAGCTAGCTGTTACTAAGTTTATTTTATGTAAGTTAAATTTTGAAATGAAAATTTCGTTACCTACGACTCTGTTGTATCAAAAGGCTCATTTATTTCATTAAATTCCATTTAAGGCAATTGTGAGGCGCCAACATGTCCATACAAAAACAATAAACTGTTTTCTACCTCTAAATATTATCCGATTGAAGTGATTGTTTTTTCAAGTAATCAGCACTTCAATCGCTAGGATTATACGTCTTAGTTTTTGCAGTTTTTTTTAATGACTTTGAAGTCATAAGCTTCTAAAAAGTCATGTTTTTACGCAACACTTTGGTTGAAAAGTATACATAAACTAAAAACGTTGCTGAAAAAAGGACGACGTACGAGCGTGCAATATTTCTTACTCAAGCGATTGACACCAAAAACATAACATTATGGTACAATTTAAGAGGTAAAAAGAGTTTTCTCTCGGAACGAAATTTTTTATTTTTCGATGTTCTACGGAAAACGAAAACACAGGTCGATCCAGAAACCTCTTAAAGGTTGTGTTGTAGGGAGTCATAGGCTTTTTAGGGTTCCGTACTCAAAGGGTAAATACGGGACCCTATTACTAAGACTCCGCTGTCCGTCCGTCTGTCTGTCTGTCTGTCACCAGGCTGTACCTCATGAAAAGTGATAGCTAGAAGACTGAAATTTTCTCAGATGATGTATTTCTGTTGCCGCTATAACAACAAATACTACAAACTAAATAAAATTAATATTTAAGGTGGGCTCCCACACAACAAACATGATTTTTAGCCCTTTTTCGCTCAATATCAATAACGCTGATAGGTAGATGGTTAAAATATTTACAGCGTATTTAGTTATTTAACTAACTTCTTAACTTACTTTCTTTAACTTACTTCAGAAAAAAATAATTTAATAAAACAAAATAAATATATCTCTCATACAAGAAACGTGTTTTTTTGCTCGATATTAATTATTGCATCAGGTAGATCCTAGAAATATTAACAGAATGTTTCGTTGTTTGAAAAATAAATGATTAAAATAAAATAAATTAAGGAGGCTCCCATACAGTACGGAACCATTCGTGCGCGAGTCCGACTTGCAATTGGCCGATTATCCTTACTAGTACATAGTATAAAATAAAGTCGCTATTTTCGTTTGTTTGTTTGTTTGTTTGTCTGTAATTAAATCTTTAAAACTACGCAACGGATTATGATGCGGTTTTTTTTAATGGATATATGTATAAAAATTCCCGAAATTCCCACGGGAACGGGCACAACGCGGGTAAAACCGCGGGGCGCTGTTTAGTAATATGACGCAGGCAAATCCATGGATAAGAACCAGTCAAAGTTATAAAACTCATTAACTCGATGGAAAATTTTCGATTAAGCCAACCCCTTGCCCTTCCCGAAAGGTGTAAATGATGAGCCAGCAAACAATTTGTATCGAAATTATTTTCGCAGGAACGGAGTGATAGCACTTGATGTATTACAATACCCCGGCCGCTTCATCAATCATCGCCTTGGGCACGGCAGCTGGGTTTATGCATTTTGGAGTAAAGAAAAGTTTTATCTCTGTAAAAATACATTTAGTATAACGGACATTAGGTTGGGTACAACTTGATATTTGGTTAGGTACACCGTGATCACTGAAATGAAGCAACGATCTGTACGTTCAAGTCATCAGAGCCCTTATTCCAGGTTTTGCGTAGTTTACTTAAAATTTCGCGTTCGCGTGTGGCTCCATACTTTTTCTGATAGTTCTTCCTCGTTTCCGCCAAGGGTGCTGTACTAAAGTGTATAGAGCCATACGGAAACAACTGTAGTTTCAATTTACGTGTAAACCTGGACTAACCCCTCAGATGGATGATCGCGAATGGCGATGCAACTTAGCCTATACGTGACACGTAAAATTGTGTTCCGGTTATTTTAACCGTTTCGCCATGTCAGAAGCGTTTGAGAGGTTCTTATTCTTATTCGACGCGGGGGCGATAAGTGCATGACGCTTCTGCATTAGCATTATGTTGTTTGTCATCCACATTGCTATTATCTTATTTACCACCTAAGCCACTGGAGCAGTTATGCCAGAGGCCCAGAGCCACGCTCTGCCACTTTATGGAGGTGGGCTGGCTCGGGTAGACGTTGGAGGTGGAAATGCACAAAACACCCCGTGCTCTACAGTTTTGTTTTCTAAACTAAATCACAACGCAAACCACATAAAATAAAAATAAAAACCTTTCTGACCCAACAAAGGTTAGAGGAAGGTCATTTATTGGATTTATGAGAAGAATACTTCCCTATAACCGATGTGCAACATCAGCTTTGGCAACATAAATGATCGGCCAAGTACGAGTAGGACTCGCGCACGAAGGGTTCCGTACTGTATGGGAGCCCCCCTTAAATATTAGGGGGGATGAATATCGAGCGAAAAACGGCCAAAAAATCAGATTTGTTGTATAGGAGCCCCCCTTAAATATTATTTTTTTTTCTGTTTTTAGTATTTGTTGGTATGGCGGCAACAGAAATACATCATCTGTGAAAATTTCAGCTTTCTAGCTATAACGGTTTATGAGATACAGCCTGGAGACAGACAGACAGACGGACAGCGGAGTCTTAGTAATAGGGTCCCGTTTTTACCCTTTAGGTACGGAACCCTAAAACGCCAAGTCGATGGCTTTGGCCGTGTACTGCTGACTCGGACTTCGCCCTGTAAGCCTGTGACCCACCTATATCTCCATTGTTAGGAGTTATAGACAGCTCTTCGGTAAGTACGTGATATGAATACCATCTTGGCGGTATTTGGTCGCGTTGTTAGTAACTTTATATTGATATTCGAACTTTCCGTTAGAGTAATTTTAGACTAGCTGGGTATATTTTGGTATATCTCATTTGAAACGCTTTAATTTAGAAATGTTTCAGAATTTTTTATCTTGCTTGAAATGTCTTAAGTGTCGGAATTAGTGGCTTTCAGTTTGGTTTTAAGGCTGGAGTTTCCTTTGCGTGATTGAAATAAAAATGAATGGAAATCTGATAGTCAAACAAGATACTTATTTATTTACATAAAAGATAATTATTTTTCGCAAAAAATTGCAAAACCTCCTTCCTTCGTGTACAAAATTCGAATATTTCGCTCGAATTGTTTACATTATTGTTGATTTATCAAACACAGCTCAGCCGATTTCTGTAAAATTTAAATGGGACCACCTTGGAAGTATACCCTTACGAACGAAAAAAGAATTTTTTGATTCGGTTCACAATTGGCGAAATTATAGATGTTCATCATGTACAAAATTCGGGTATTTCGCTCGAATTGCTTACATTATTGTTGATTTTTATTCAAAAACGGCTCAGCGGGTTTCTGTAAAGTTTAAATGGGACTATACCCTTATATCTCGGGAGTATACCCTTTCGAACAAAATTTTTTTTTCGATTCGGTTCACAATTGGCGAAATTATCGATGAACATACACAAAAAAAATACAGACACGAACATAATATAATCTCCTCCTTTTTGGAAGTCGGTTAAAAATAGCAAACATAGTCGGTATGACTTATCGTTGTTTCAATGCATTGTTGTTTTTAATGCTAGATTAAAGTAAATACTTATGTCTTTTAAGTGTACTAACTTCATCTTAAATTGTATAGTCATCTTAATTCAAAATTAACACATTTAAAAAAAAATATTTTCAGCTCACAAAAAAATCTCTAAAAACTGCACCAATAAATTGCTCCCATAAATCGTACTACTTCTTAACCGTACTTATTTTTTCCTCAAATCATTAAAATCGTAAAAATCTCAGACAAATATTGTAAGTTATTGTTAAGTGCGTCGTTAAATTTCCATGTTTCACTCGAATCTACTACCGAAGTTTTACTATAAAAACAGTGCATAAAATACCCCACTCGGCAGTTTCATCGTCGTGGCGACCGTTTTGGGATAAATTACCCATAAATAGGATAAAAGGGGCAGCGGAGTAGGCTATATCCGCACAGAAACAAAGGAACGAGTGCTATGCGGAACGTCTGAGAAAAATATTTGTACGAGTACAAGCGTCAGTACGTTTGGTAATAATTATTTTTCGCAAATAATGGCAAAACCGCCTTCCATCGTGTACAAAATTCGAATATTTCGCTCGAATTGTTTACATTATTGTTGATTTATCAAACACGGCGCAGCCGATTTCTGTAAAATGTATATGGGCCCACCTTGGGAGTATACCCTTTCAAACTAAATAAGAGATTTTTTCGATTCCGTTATCAATTGGCGAAATTATCGATGTTCATCGAGTATAATATTCGTATATTTCGCTCGAATTGCTTTTATTATTGTTGGATTTTTCAAAAATGGCTCGGCCGTTTTCTGTAAAATTAATATGGGACTATCTCGGGAGTATAAACATATATACCTAGTCAGGTCATAAGTATTGTCACACAGTAAAAACTTTTCTTTTAGAATGCTGGCCACAAAAAAGTTTATTGAATTCGAATTTCGAATTGTTCACGAAAATAAAAATGTATACTTTTTAGAATTTTACTCATTTTTAAATATGGAGTGGACGCTTATAGAAGACCGTGTTGCAGTTATTGCGTTGCAACGTTGCGGTTACGCGCCAATTCAAATTTTTGACATACTGAAAAATTTGAATATAACCAAAAGATTCGTTTATCGTACCATTAAACGATACAATAAAGACTCTAGTGTAAATGACAGGTCAAGAAGTGGTCAATGGATGGGATGGGAAATTCTTTTTACGGATGAAAAATTTTTTACCGTAGAAGAGAGCTACAACAAACAAAATGATAAGGTGTAAGCACACAGTAGTGAAAAAGCGAGCAACCGTATTCCGCGTGTCCAACGAGGTCATTTTCCATCCTTGCTCATGGTATGGTTGGAAGTTTCTTATTGGGGCTTAACAGAGGTACATGTTTGTGAGAAAGATGTAAAAACGAATGCAGTTGCGTATCAAAATACAGTCCTGACGAACCTTGTGGAACCTGTTTCTCATACCATGTTCAATAACAGGCACTGGGTATTCCAACAAGATTCGGCGCCAGCTCATAGAGCGAAGAGCACGCAAGACTGGCTGGCGGCGCGTGAAATCGACTTCATCCGGCACGAAGACTGGCCCTCCTCCAGTTCAGATTTGAGTCCGTTAGATTACAAGATATAGCAACACTTGGAGGAAATGGCGTGCTCAAAGCCTCATCCCAATTTGGAGTCACTCAAGACATCATTGATTAAGGCAGCCGCCGATATTGACATGGGCCTCGTTCGTGCTGCGATAGACGACTGGCCGCGCAGATTGTAGGCCTGTATTCAAAATCACGGAGGTCATTTTAAATAAACTTTATTGTCATAAGAATCTACGCTTTGTTAAGTTTATTTTGGTATGTAAATGGTTACATAATTAATAAACTTGTTTCAATTATTTTATTTTATTAAACATGTGACAGAATTTATGACCTGACTGTGTATATACGAGTATAAATCCTTTCGAACTAAAATAATTTTTTGATTCGGTTTACAATTGGCGAAATTATCGATGAACATACACAAAAAAAATACATACAGATGAACATAGAACCTCCTCCTTTTTGGAAGTCGGTTAAAACAATTGTTGTACTAGTAACAATAGATAGTGCTAAAATGAAACATTCCTGCTTGTTTTCGACCCAAACTCTACAAAAGCGGCGCGAAACAGAACGTGCAGATATGGACAGAGTATTCGGAGAGTGTGCATCTGAGCTACACGACCTTATCCTACCATCCCTTTTTAGGGTTCCGTACCCAAAGGGTAAAAACGGGACCCTATTACTAAGACTTCGATGTCCGTCTGTCCGTCTATCCGTCTGTCTGTCACCGGGCTGTATCTCATGAACCGTGATAGCCAGGAAGCTGAAATTTTCACAGATGGTGTATTTCTGTTGCCGCTACAACAACAAATACTAAAAGTAGAATAAAATAAATATTTAAGGGCTCCCATACAACAAACGTGATTTTTTAGGAGTTTTATGCTCACTTTTAATAACGGCAAGAGGAATGGGGCTCCCATACGGTACGGAACCCTTCGTGCGCGAGTCTGACTCGCACTTGGCCGATTATTTACTAAAGGACAAGTAGAAATACGCCTCATTACCACCCCTAAACTGTCGATTTTTCTTCGATACTTACGAAGCGGTTTGACTCAAAATTTCTGATTCGTACCACCAGGGAATGGAACAGTGTTCTTGCTTTCCTGTCTCCTAAGATATAATCTAATGCTTTTCAAGATCAGAGTGAAAAGTATCTCCTTAGTCTGCGCGTTTCATTTTCGACCACAACGTCGCTTACTATCAAGAGAGTTGGTGGCCAAGCGCGGACTTATTCGCGTTAAAAAAAATCGCAAAACTCATTTACTCGTACACATCTGGAGGAAAAGCAGTGTTAAAAGGAGCATTTTCTTGTGAGTCACCAAGCAACCCTTCCAGATATTCGTGTGCAAATAATAATCAAGAATAAAGGAAATAAAACTAACTGTAGTGCACGTGAGACATGTGCATTCCACAGATCCCATCCCCGCCGAAAAACGATCAGGACAATGCAAAATAAATATAATATTAATAAAAAAGCCTAAAACAATAATGAAGTTTAATGAACTAACAACATTATCTGCTACGTCCGTGATAAACTCCACCCCCGAAACCTAATACAATAAAGAAACACGACTTTCATAACCGCAAAAGAATATGAAAAAGGCCCAAAACTCTAGATCCTAAGTTACGATAATTATCGTCTCCATTAGCATCTCTTCGAGGCTTTAGGGCGCGATTCCACCAATTTCGGTTTCTGGTCCTTTTTACTCCCGAAGATGCAAAAAAGATGTCGTCCTTTTTAAAAGCTTTTATTTAACTCGCAATGGATGTACCTATGTACTCGTATGTAAGTTTGGGTGGAATCTTGCAAGTTAAATTTGACAAACTTCCCGGTCACCGATTAAGCTAAAGTTTTGCACGCATATGTAAATCGCGTGACAATGCAATAATATGGTACCATGGAGCTGATCTGATGATGGAGTCAGAAGGTGGCCATAGGGACTCCTGTACTAAGCAAGATAGACCCGTCGTGTTTGGGCTCGTTTTACTTGTCTTGGCTAGTACTCTGCTGCTACATGATATCAAGGATCTCAAAGATTGCATTTAAAAAAAGTTATATTTTTAGAATAATTTGTTTCCCTTTTGTTTTCGCTGTTAGAAACAAAACATTTCGAACATGTTTGCTTGTCTACAAAATAATCTGACATCTTACAATACGCTAGCTAGCGGTCTTCATTTGAAAACTTTACGGCCCCATCAGCCAACTTTTCTGCAAATTACTTGCCCTGCCCACTGCCACTTCAACTTGCGATTTCCCTGGGCTATGTAAACAACTTTGGATCGTCGACAAATCTCCTTAATTATGACTCACGCAGATAGTTTCTGAGCATAGCCCTCTCCACAGCACGTGGACACGTTGACACGGTAATGTTATTTAACAGTACCTATGACGTCTTCATACACGCTTCGGAGTTCGGTATACACTCGATATACACCAACAGTCGGTCAGTCGTAAATGCGCCGCAGTGACGAACGAACGTGTGGGTTTGTAATCAGTAAGCGTGCAACGAGCTATGGAGAGAGCTATGCTCGTAGTCTCTGCGACATCGAGTCAGGAATGAGGAGATACCTAAGTAGAAGAACTAAAGTTACCGACATGGCCAACGAATTGACAAGTTGAAGTGGCAATGGGCAGGGCACATAGCGCGGAGGACCGATGGGGTCAAAAATTTCTGGAGTGGAGACCACGCACCGGCAAGCGCATCGTAGGACGTCCACCCACAAGGTGGACGGATGACCTCATTAAGACCGCAACATCGTGCTGGATGCAAGCCGCTACCAACCAGTCTTATTGGAGATCTAAAGGGGAGGCCTATGTCCAGCAGTGGACGTCCTATGGCTGATGGATGGATGGAAGCGTGCGATATACCTACCAGGGGGGCAGCCCTAGCGCGTGTTACGCACTGCGTGGCCACGTGGGCTGTATTTAATTCAAGGACAGTAATTGTGTCCTGTGTGGGATCGTGCCTTTAGGAGTTCTTCTGTGGCCATAAAATCTCCCAAACAAAATTTAATTTTCCGACATTAATCTTTCTGGCACGGCGCCAATATTCCCAATTCAATATTCAACGATAATGCCATAAGGTTGGTACGGACGGTATTGGAGTGAAAAATCTGACGGTGCTTCCATTTCCTGGGAGAAATATGATTTTATAAACTACCGTAACGCTTTAAATCCCTGTTGGATTTTACTGCCACGAGTTTTATAGGTTTTAGAAAACGATAGTGCTATGCTAGCAGAACATTTTTCAACTACTTTTGAAATAGAGATTCTACAACATTACACGGACAAAGGTTAAACTTAAACCTTACCAGGCATTTTAAAAGTTTACTGTTAAACATAGACAACTCCTTAAATAGCGATTGGGTTATATCAACCACGTCCAGCCCAGCCCAGTTAGCAGTTTCGATTTGGTAGGTTTTCTCACGATTTATTTTACCGAAAATCGAGTGGCGAGGAAACCCATAAAATAAATAACAAATAACTCATTGATACCAAGGCTTGAAAACCCGGTTAAATTATTGAACCGGGTAAGTCCTAAAGTATGAGTACATGGTAACTTTATTTTTCGGTTTCTTTCTGATTGAGGTTAATTTTAAGGGTTTTTGTTCAATAAAGTTTGGATATAAGTTGAACGGAATAAACCGGTTTAGAACAGTTCTATCCACCCGCGCGCCCCTTCATCACGCCTTCAATGGGCCACGTGACGCGAGACAAGGAGCAGGTTAGCGCACGTACCGCGACGCGGGCCTCTCCCGGATTAAACCGGTTAGTAAATGTTTTGAAAACACTCTTTTTACGATTACGCTCCGAACGAATCAATTCTGGTTAATTTTAAACCGGTTTCAAGCCTTGATTGGTACACGAATCGAGATTTGAACCTACGATTATAAAGCGAACGTTTTTCCACTAGACCACTACGGCATTCAAATATATAACAGACTTCTTTTTTGTCAAGGGTTACATATGTTCTAGATCTAAAAAAAGCCGTGGGTAGTACCCGCCTTACAATAGTGAGGGGGTCGTGGGTTCAAATCCCAGTCCCGTACTAATAAGTTCTTTGTCATTTATGTACCTGCGGAATTACACATCATTGCGTTTTCGGTGAAGAAAAACATCGTGAGGCAACCTGCATACGTCCGTAAAAGAAATCCTATGGCGTATGAGAATTCACCAACCCGCACTGGGCCAGCGTTGTTTATATGGCCCAATCACCTTTCGTGGTGCCTTTTCGGTGAAGAAAAACATCGTGAGACAACCTGCATACGTCCGTAGAAGAAATCCGATGGCGTATGAGAATTCACAAACCCGCACTGGGCCAGCGTTGTGGATATGGCTCATTCACCATCAGTAGACTATTAAAACGGTTGCCATAGATCAGGACACATTTAAAAAAGATCAACATTGTAGTATTTGTAGTAGCTATTACGGTCCTTGAGATACAGTCTGGTGACAGACAGGCGGACAACCGAGTCTTAGTAATAGAATCCCGTTTTAATTCTTTAGGTACGGAACCCTAAAAACAACATCAATACACGCAAGTACCACTTTTCCGTAGGCAGTTTACCAGCGTCACTAAAACCGTACCCAAAAACGTAGTAACAGGAAATGTCACGAATAAAAGGTAATAACTGTAATAAGATTCATATTTATGGCGCATTATGCGGAGTTATTAACCGAGGTTAGGTTAAGGGTATTTTACACGCCTATTTTCCGTCACACTCACTCCATTGTCACATCAGATAAAGAAGATCTTGCAGAATTATTTTTCGCAAAAAATAGCATGACCGACTTCAACCGTGTACAGAATTCGCGAATATTTCGCACGGATCGATCCAGGATTTTTCACATTATTGTTGATTTATCAAAAATGGCTCGGCCGATTTCGATAAGATTTAAATGGGACTAATTTCGAAGTATACTCTTTCCAATAAAAAAATCGAAATCGGACTACTACGTAAATAGTTATGCGTGGTTTTATATAAAAAAAAAATATACGCGTTGAATTGAGTACCTCATCCGTTTTTTCGTCGGTCAAAAATGGGACCAGACTATGTACAGTAGCTCAAAAAATCCATTCAAATATGGTAAACAAATGCGCAGAATAAAACAACCGCATTTGATGCTTAATTTTTATGGAATTTCGTATTTTCTAAATTGGTTTTTGTTCAAGGCCGCCATCACGCCGCCATATTTTACAAGCAATGTCAAAAGATAATAAGATCCGAAAATATGAAATTCCTTTAAATGAAGATTGTTGTGAAAGAAAATAATAGGGATCATTTTCCGAAACAAAGCAAATAATTGAATACTGTACAAGGTAATGGCCTAAGCTCGGTATATTTTTGCATTATCTGTTTTATTGCAAAACTTACATTAGGTACAACGTTTCATTTACGTTGCCTTGCTTTCGTTAAGAAGCTGTGTTGCTAAAGGTAAGCGTCTGATAGGAGTGGTAACTACGAGTAATAGTATCGGAGACCAAACGCAATTTGGGTCACTGAGCTAACTTATACTTAGGTAATTGCGAAAAGCAGCATCTTTCAGATGAAGTAGATAAAAACCTACTTAAGAGCTTTAAAATGACAAAATGTGATTTCCAGAAGCTATATGTAGGTAACATTTGTTTATTGAAAAATTACACAAGTGTTGAAGCCGAGGATAGAGGACGATGGCGCAGGATTGTTAAAGAGAAGCTTTTGAGAGGTGGTGGTCACGACCCTCAGACATGAGGAATTCGACTCGAGGAAGAGGAGATATTGAAGTATTTTTTTTAAATTGCTTCATTTAACGGAAAAAAATAATGTAAAATTAGGGACAGTTATTTTAGATCTCAACTTTCAAGCAATTCTTGCAACATATAGATACCTATGTATTTTAATACTAGATATGGCGCAACTTAAATATCTTATTAAATTATTAAAAATCCAATGTACAAAATTTCTTCTCATACATTTGCAAAGATTATTATACTACATTTGGATTACACACTATTTGGATACAAACAGTTACTAAAAGTCATGTGCACAATTAAAGGCAATAAGCACGATGACTGGGTAAAAAATCGTTATTATAGTTATATAATAAATTATTTTTTATTATTAATATTTGTGATTTTAATCTTAAGCTTGTCTGTAACGTGTAAACTATTTACTGTGATTACGAAAAAAATGTTATTATTCACAAAAATGACAGTCAATCTCTGAAAGGGAGACAATGGACTGATGACGGATCTGGCGTCGCATTTGGTGCGGTGATGGCTCTGAGCATCAGGAGACCATTTTGCTTTTTAGTCTATGTCAAAAACTTACATTTACATGTCCCATACGAGAACCAAAGTAATTTAACGTAGGTACTATAACAAACTGCATTTACAAGAGTATATTTTTTATTAATCACGCTTACCTACTATTGCAAGAACATATCACAAAAAGCTTAACAAATAGCAGAAACAACCCTTAAACTATTCTAATAACTCAAATAAAATCCTATTGTAGAGTGCGACTTTATTGCTCTCATTCTTTCTCAAAATTTGGAACGCGGCTTAGATAAACAAAAGCATCCTATTTACGAGCCTCTATCTCCTAAGCGCATGAATCAAAAGCGCATTCCGTGAGGCTTGCTCCATATATAAGCGGGACGGCATCGATCAGCACTACCAAGCAGTAAAATCGAATATGCGTTAATGAATGTCCGGAAAAAATGCCGCTCGGCTTTCGTTCAGCCGGGCGGGAGCGAGCCTGCACGTTCAGCAAAGCCGGGTGGTAAGTAAAACCAAATGTATGAAGATGAATGTTCGGGACTGCCGCGATGCGTGGATAGACGCGTGACGGCTAAATTAAAACCGAATTGCGATGATTAGCACTCAAAGGAACTTCTCGACTGGCGCCGATCGTCAAAAGCCGAGTGTTACTGAACGTAATTTAGTAGCTGTAATCTACCAATCAACAGGTTGCATGTACACTGGTATTGTACTCATGTTTTTGTAATCATATAACCATGGTAAATAAAGACTTAAAACTGAACTGAATTTAATAGCTGGTCCAGGGGCCTAACTGTGTAAACGCTCTGACGTTCGGCTTCGCTTTCCCTACCGCTCGCTCTCATGGCGTGAGTAACTGGCGCGAGCAGGAGAAAAAGCGAAGCCGAACGTCAGAGCGCTTACGCAGTAAGGCCCCAGGTTGGCTTTGTCGTTCTACCACTAATTCTGCCGAACCAACTGTACCGGCCGGCTTTTGTGTGTAGCTACCCTTATCCGCAGATATGAGCGGAGGAAGACCGCGGGCTATCACCGAGAACAGTCACCATGTGTGGATTGTACTAGAATTTATCGTCGAGTTGCGGCTACCCAAATTTGGCGCTCCCGGCGTACAGGGATTTTGCGGTGTTAGCGGCAATCGTAATAAGTGAACACTAAAACTGACACAATTGGTTCCAGCGGAGGCTAGTTGGACCAATTGGGTGAGGGATAATGGAATTAAGATCCACCCAAACTTCGAAGTTTGCGTCCTTGTTTTGTTACTTGTATAGCATAAATTGACCTTCGAGATTACTGCAGTAACTTAGTTATCAGCAGCTCTGATGAGACGTCATTGGGGAATGGCTGTTAAAAATAATCAAGCGTGTTCCTTTACTTGCAGAGTATGCAACTTTGCATGCCTTCGTATTTTTCCCGTTTGGGGCTACTCTTTAATTGCGATTTCATTTGTAGTTGAAAAATACGAGGTTATCTGCTTGCCCTGTGCCAAACCGAAAGAGAGTGATTAAAAACGTCATTCTGAACAACTTTTACTATGGGCTCAACCCGGAATTCGAGAAAAAAGCAGTTGTTCCATACGAAATTGCAACTCGGAATCGACAAATGTTTGAAACAGCTGATTATTTTTTCTCGAATTACGGGTTGGCCCCATAGTAAAGGTAGTAGTCATAATGATGGTCTGAATCACCGTTAGGCTTAGTACACGAGTTCCGTATAACCCTGTATGGTCTTGTATATGACTTAGTAGCATTTTTAAATTAGTTAAACGGATTATAGAAATTAGACGAAACCTGCCGTATATCATCGGCAAGGTGAGGGAAGTTTTGATATCGATCAAAGAGACAAAAGATGTTTAAAACAAGACAGTTTTCATAGAGATAACCATGTGATTTTTGAAGTGAAAACATAAAACTCGCGTCAGTACTGACGCGACGTAACCTGATCGAAAATTCGTAAGACGGCGCAGAGCGCTTGCGCGAATGTACGTGTGTGATATTGTATTTTACCACATAAATGACAGTTCGTTATATGTTCGAGTTTTCACTTCTGCCGGCACTCGTAGAGTGTTTTGTTTTGACCCTTTTTTTTATTCTATCACCTTTTGCAACCATATTGCAACCTTAATAGCAGCTAAAGGCGTTTTCTTCGGACATGGTTTAAAAGAAGAAATAAGCTAAATGCAAACAGTTTTGTCCGTAATCTTATTATCTGAAGAGTGCTCTTATCTCAGACCAATGTAATCAATGACGAATGAAATAGCCCTTCATTCAACACCCGCAGTTGATAAGATTAAGCTCAGTAAATACCAAAGGTCGAGGGAACAATAAACTCGCCCGCAACAGGAATAGAGATTAAGAGGGCGATACTACCTAACTACTTTTAGTGCTTACATCCAATAATCATAAGTACATCAAAATAGTAAACAAAATCGATCCTTTAAAAAAAAAAAATATCCAAGCTGCTTCGAGCAAATATCTACAAAGCAACAGTCCCTAAGTGAAAGTAGTAAAAAAATGTCCGAGCGCCGTCATACATACATACCGACTTAGATATTTCGATTAAATAATTCACAAGACCCGTTTTCTCGAATCTCAAGTTATGTCACCTAATTAATGCTTGTAACCGAGCACTTTGGCATCGCGCGGCGTTGTGTGTCGGCTTGCAATCGCCTTACGACTAACTAAAAAGCATGCCCACTACCTAGCTTGGGCAGGGTTTTGGCTCGGACACTTTTTTTGCACGATTGTGACTCTATAGATCTTTGCTCGAAGAATGTCTGCTAAGAAATTTATGTTTCTCAGATATAAAGTACTTATTATTGCACGTAATTTGTGTGTATATTGTTATGCGATACGATGCTGATCGTGCACTAAACAAATTGGTGTTTCATAAAAAGATGTACAAAATAATTTATTGACTAGTATTTTATGGTTTTAATTAACGAAATTCAGTAATAAACGTAAAATATCTGTTAAATACGTAAATTGTACGAGCGGCTAAAAGTATAATATTGCAAGTTCTGCTAAGAAGTAGCTTAGGTGTTTGTACAAAAGGTTAACGTGAAAGCTTGGTTTACGTTGTAGCTTTTTCATTTAATTAATTTTTGCTCAAAAACTCTCATCTGGACAAAACAATGTTTTATCAAAATTACTTAAAATAAATATTTAGCTAGCTATGAAAACAATTCTTTCTCAAACACACGCTAAAATCAACACGAACATTTATTGTGTCTCTGATATAAAATTTTATACTAGGCAGAGAACGTCAAAGTCCTCTTAAGAAGCTAGCTACAATTAAATACTAGGGAGATGAGTGGGGGTTCGGGAGGGTACAGAAAAGGGTATTAAACTTAAGCATGTTACGTTAGCCCAGAAGAAGGTCGGAATGATTGATCGGATTTAAAAGGTCAGACGTGTCAGTGGTCTGTAAAGTTCTGACTGTCTATATGTTCTTCTGGGTCGTCACATAAACTGAATGAAAAGAAGAGATGTTGAACAGATATTTTTAAATATAGCACAAACGGTTAAGTGCGCTACTTCAGTATTTACAGGGTTATTTCTAATCAATTAGCATCCTTTCAGGGGCTTATTCTGTACATCAAAACTAAAATTTTTTGTTCTGCAACTTTTGTCAGATCTCAAAAAAAAAAACAAGTGTTCTGTATATTTTGTCGCGGTGAACGCTATTTTTCTATGGTACAATAATTTATTTTTTGAGTTTTGATAAAAGTTGAAGAACAAAAGTAGTAGTTAACTTATATGTACAGAATGAAAAACTTTTACTCATGGGACTAATCCTGAAAACACACAAAAACAGCTACTATTTCACATAAAATATTCACTGAATTTCGACAAAATTTGTAAATAAAAGCTGATTTTTAGTATGATTTCTGAATTGATCACATACTTAGCAACAGAACAGATTTATGTAGATTATAGAAAATTAGAGTATTTGCATGCAAAAGAAGGAATCCTGATACTTTTGTACGAAACGAATATGTATTTGATTTAGTGGCGACGAACCCATATAAAACGGTAAGTCCCAGTGTAAGTAACTGATTTTATTAGGATACCAAATCACATATTTATTAAGTAGCCTTGAAAAGTATTACATGTACGTGTACATACCGGCAAGAAAAAAAAGTCGTGATGACATGTTTCGGTAATATACAACTGCTAATATGTTTTGACTGTTGGCTTTTTGAACACCATCACATCACATAGATTGGTCGATATGTAAGGGTCGATCGTAAAATTGGTCATACCGTCATGAGACCGATCATTTTGTGAAATGGAAACATTTTAATTCAATTCTTTTTTTGCATTGTCTAATAAACATGACTACTTACCTTCATTAGAGTCAGTGTTGTTAAATGTGAATGATGATTTCAGAGTTTAGGAGTAATAATTTCTTTTTCATAACGATGAAAGAAGTGATAGCAATGTCGGGATAGGGATTGTTAAATATTTTCATATTTTACACTTTCACACTGAGCTTCTTCTGTAAAAATAAGTTTTCATTTATTTATCCTCATTTAGTTATACGGTACCTAATTAATTGCCAATAGAGAAAGACAATGAAATAAAATATATGAATCAAGTCCACCACAAAGTCTTATTATAAAATTAACCATTACAAATTACGGTTAATTTTATAATTGACCTCCAAAAGATAAATAGACCACGTTAAAAACACACGGTGCTTGAATCTGAAAAAGAAAACATGCATATTTCTACAAAGAAATATAAAATAACAAGTAAAAACACGCAAAAGCACTCAGACTATTGAACACTTTCTTAATAAAGTTCACTACGATTCAGAAAATATATAAAGCGAAGTAAGATATCAGAAATAAGAAACCTAAGACACAAAGAGTAGGATTAATATCGCGATATTACGTAAAATGAGCTGGAAGACATTATGGTTTCTTTGTAGAACTTTATAAAAGCTTTTTTGTTGGTTACTAGAGCTTATACCTACTTCTATTTGGTTTTATAGTAACTACATAAGCCGTGGTGGTCTAGAGGTAGTGACGCCCGCCTTACAATCGTGAGGTCGTGGGTTCAATCCCAGTCCCGTACCAATGAGTTCTTTGGAATTTATGTACGGAATTTCACACCACTGGCTTTTCGGTGAAGGAAAACATCGTGAGGCAACCTGCATATGTCCGTAGAAGAAATTCGATGGCGTATGTGAATCCACCAACCCGCACTGGGCCAGCGTGGTGGATATGGCCCAATCACCCTTCGTGGGTAGGCCTACGTCCTGCAGTGGACTATTAAAAAGGCTGATACAGTACAGTACATAAGAAAATGTTCTATCGATAGACGTCAAACAAAAAGGAGTTTTCTTTTAATTTTAGAGCAAATGCGGGATTTCAAATTCCACCAAGTGCCCTATTGATGGAGCAAAGTTGAATATACAAAATGTGGCTCGACTTTACCCCACATTCGATAGGCATAGGATATTTCTTTACCAATATTAAAATTATTCAATTAACGAAACATCTCATCTAAATTCGGAATGAGGCTATCAAATAGGGTCTAAATTTAAATATTCTAAAAGTTTTTGAACATACTCGTAGTTAAGGTATCATTTATTTCCGAAATATAAATAGCATCTCTAGTCAATTATTTCCTTTTGCCAAAAGATAATTATAAAGTACTAATGTATAAACAATGCACAGAATAATTATTAGTAAATATTCACAGCATCTTAGTTACTGTTGCTTACATTACCCACTATCTAGTCAATATGCAAAACTAAATACGAGAAAAATACCCTGAATAAGCGTCAGCTCTAAAAGGGTCAATAAAATCACACCACGCTTTCTCCACAGACAAAATACAGGAAAATACCGAAGAAAACTGCTGCTAATGAATGGGATTAAAATGGTAAGCAGAATAAGGAATTCGTGTCGCCTCTAGAACGCAATTAATTAGACCTCGACCAATGGTGGCTAGCGGGACGCGAAAAATAAAGGACCAATTGTTGCTTTGCGAAGCTGCTGGGCAAAATCTATTTAGCGGAGCTTGGATTTAGTTAAACGATTTTGTTTATTAAATGTCACTTTATATTTTGCTGTGCAATGCTTGAGAATTAAATTAATCTCTTCGCATCATACAGCAAAATTAACCCGCGAATACACACGCGCCGTGAGCATTTCAAAAAATAAAAAGCGCAGTTATATATACAGTAAATTCGTTCCATCATGTAATTATAAAGCAAATATATATTCCTAGCCGATTTCGGCTTCGGCGACTTCAACCTGCTTTTAAGATGCGCGGTCATATGCGCGCATATGACTCATATAACCGATTTTTGCACGGAAGGTACGGGCACAAATTGTGCATGTCAGCGTACCATTATTATAATGGTACGATATATTTCAAGGTGGTCTGTTATTTAGCTGGTCTCTTTGGTATCAAGATCGCACCTTCTCTGGTCGCAAAGTCGCCTTTTTGTGTGTCTGTGTTCCTATCAGCTTAGATCTTCTAAACTACATAACATATAGCTATGAGGTTTTCAATATTTTTGAGTAAATTTTTTCAGGAAAGTTTATAGCTATAAGTAATCCATTCGTAGGCGGTCGAAGCCGGGACGGGCAGCTAGTAACTCTAATAACTATTAGTAAACGTTTAAAATTGTATTCTTGGAGTCAGAAAAGTACGAGAAGAACTTAAATTTAAGGCTCGACAAATACGGGCGGCTTGAAGCAGTCAGGATTTCCGATTGAACGGTTGTAAATGAACTCGCGGTTACCCGTTCAAAGACTGACTATACTCACCGTTGCTTCATTTGAGTGGTTGAAAAGAAGTTATAATAGCTAAGCTATGCCGAGTAGTACAAAAGGGGCCTATGTTCGTAGTGTAAGACAGTTTAAATTTTTTTCTTAATTTATGCTACTCTGGGCAAAGGTCCCCCTCACTTCACCTTTCATTTTTCGCGTTCCGAAGTATTTATGAGACCGATTGTACATTACAGAGCAAAACATTTTGAGTTAAGCGTCTTTTAAGTTAATTTTGTGTATACAGCGGCTTAACGCTAAGCTCCAAAAATAAACTCGACCCTGCTTAGGAATATAAATATTTACAAGACAAAACGAAAAAGTTGCCAAAGATTAACGCGAGTTTTCAAACAACCCAGAGTTTAATTAGAATTTTTCCAAAGTTTCATAATTTGTCAGTAAAATTTACTCGGGATGAAACTTTAATTAGGGCATGTATACAAAGGTTTCGATTTAGTTAGTTTAGTGTAAATTTCTCAAGATGAAGAGAAGGATATCGAGTCGAGAATACAAACAATATTTTTTCAACTTTCTTCATTATGACAAAACGTTTGTTGGGTCAGGTAGTTATTTTTATACTTAGGTCAATTACATAATGAGATTTTTAGACACAACCTTAAATAAATAACTGAAAATAATTGCTAAAAACTAAGTATTTCGTTGAATTTACTAACTCAGTCAAGTTAAAGAAATCTACTTTTTTGCACAAGTTTTTCTACATGAAAATATTCGAAGTAAATTATCATAAATTCCGTATTCAGTCTGACAGATTTTGTTCTTACGTGCCACAAATAAATATTAGGACAATTTAAATGGTCAGCTTCTACTCTGGTCACTTTGTCTACTTTGGTCAGCAATTGACACTTGACAATGTAGCTTAATTGTCGCGTTGGGTGGCTTGAAAATTAAAAAAAAAACGTTTATAGTTGTCAAGAGACCCTAAACACTTTTGGTGAGTGAGTATAATCAAACCGTGTAGAAGAACATTTTTTAAGACTAACCAGAAACTAAAATATTCCACATACACCACCGCAAATTCGTTGATCCGTTGTCCGGTGAAACAAATTGTGAACAAGCGCTCTGAAAGTTTCTCATGTCAGAATAACTCTGGCACCAGCTAGCTGGCTTACCCAGCCTATACAAACTCACTTTTAGCTTTTTCTTAATTAAATCCAAAACCTTATTTTACCAACCAATTCAATCGCACCAGTAAATATTGTCCCTTGTGACCCATATTGCGGACTTATCAGCTCCGAATTCCGGAGCTTTGTGCCTCGAAACTGAATACACGAGTGACCTACATGAAGACAATGTCGGCCAAGTCAACGGGACGGTCTTATATTAATGTCCGTGTGGATTGATGAGGAATTCAGTGATCGGTTTATTTGACTTATGGTATTTATTGAAGCGTAAATGTTGTTGGGAAAAACGGTCCGACATTAAGACATAATATACAGGGTTATTTCTAATCAATAACATTAGACGCTTATTCTGTACATCAAAACTAACAACTTTTGTTCTGCAACTTTTGTGAAAACTCAAAAAAAAAATCCGTTGTTCCATGCATTTTGTCGAGTATGAACGATATTTTTCTATGGAACAACAACTTTTTTTTGAGAATTAATAAAAGTCGTAGAACAAAGGTTGTTAGTTTTGATGTACAGAATAAGCCCCTAAAAGGATGTTAATTGATTAGAAATAACCCTGTAGAAGAAGTGACCAGACAATCAGGTCAATCAACGGGGTGTTTTTTAGCCGACAGACATGTTCTAGGATATCATTGTTCTCATCACTACGCAAACTTTTACTACGAGACCAACACTTTGGCAACGTGTATGGAACTATTGATTGTTTTGGCAATTTTTAAGTGTATTTTATACAGTCTTCACACACAGGGTCAATGAAAAAGATCAAGGAAGAAAAGTATGAGATTTAGTAAGCGTGGGTTGTTAGGAATGAACGCAAAAAAGTCTACGTGGCACTGCGTAGCGCCGCAGAAAGCGTTAACATGTTCTTTTTAACCCCCGACGCAAAAGAGGGGTGTTATAAGTTTGACGTGTCTGTTTGTCTGTCTGTGTGTCTGTCTATCTGTCTGTCTGTCTGTGGCATCATAGCGCCCGAACCACTGAACCGATTTCAGTTTAGTTTTTTTTGGATGAAAGGAGACTTAATCGAGAGTGTTCTTAGCTATGTTTTATAAAAATCGATTGAGCCGTTTAAGAGTTATGGTGAGTTAAAGTGGGGATGGAAGAAACGAAATTCTACAAATGTGCCCAAAATGGTTGTCAATGTGTCGGGGGTTTTTTAAATTTTTAATTTATAGTAATTATGGTAATACTCCATGGTGTACATTGCATAAGCGTAGCGCTGCGTGTCACAGTACACTGTACACTTCGGTGAGTGCACCCAGGAGTTGCACAATCTGGTCCCACGTGCCCCTTTCTTCTATCGTACGACAGACAGACGCGACCAAAGCGCCACCCTTTTATGGTGGACATCCCACGCATTAGAACCAAGCGTTTCGAGTCCACATTCCTCATACGAACTGCCAGAATGTGGAACGCTTTGCCTGAGTCTGTCTTCCCGCTAAAGTAAAATGTAGGTGTCTTCAAATCCGGAGTAAATAGGTATCTTCTAGGTAAGCGTAGGTAAGGTCAAGTCTAGGTACATCCTAGACAGCATGTCTGCTTAATATCAGGCAGTGTGTAGTCAAACGCAAACTTATACAAAAAACAAAACCTACAGTTGCCTAGAGAGTATACCGTGCATCGCCGCATCTCTCAAATGCGGTTTCACCATATTTACGCTTCACTCCAGTACATGAGTCTCCATCCAAAACTTTACGACTCTACTTCGTCTCTCTGCATACATTTTACGACGAACAAACCAAACAAAATAGACATCACCAGCGCAAAATAAGACAACATGTTATATTATCGCAGAAATATTTCGTAACCGAATGATTTACGTGTTCCTTATAACCGATAGAACCTTACGCCTGAACTGATAACGTACGGCATCGGAATTCCAAAGGAGGGAAAACTTGTGTTGGAAATATAAATAGGAAAAGCGAATTGTGTAAGATACAGCGACGCATTGACAGGATGTGGTTTGAAAGCGTTTGATTGGATCGTGATCTGGTTTGAGGATTTTCGTGTTGACAATGGTGTTGAGGAGTTTTAGAGGTGAGGTAATTTGGTGTAGGTGTTCAGATTTGTGGGTGAAGATGTTTGGGTATGTAGTTGTGTGGGCAATAAATTATGGCCATTAGTTTCTTTTTATGAATCTGTCAGCCTGTATCTACCCACTCCTATGTCCCTATCATGGCAAATAGTAAAAATATCTTTTAACCAAATTATCTCCTCGAAGAGGAAACAAAATATGAATTAACTAGCTGACCCGGTGAACTTTATCACACCATCTGTCAACTGTCAATGACAACTACAGAAACCTTCCCTTAGCTATTACGGATATTTCAAGACCAAAATAAGCCAAACCGGCCTAGCCGTTCTCGAGTTTAGCTAGAATTACAACCACGTTTATTAAAGTTACTCGTGGCAAAAGTGCCTTTATTAACTAATATACAACAAAACTACACTACTACTACATAAAAAGCATTGGATCATCCACAGACCTTTGAAAACAAAGACACACAAAGATAATCCAAATGCTCAAGCCCCCTGCCAGTTAGCAGCGTGCCTAGCATGCTGGCTGCATATTACGATTTATTTATATTTATTATATATAGATATGGTAATATACATTTAACGTATTTAACGTAGATATTACGTTTAATCTCTAAGCTATGCTAGCGGTGCTGGGCGGATACAAACTGACAGGTAGGACCTCATCTCTACCTATCTCACCATTCTCTTTACTGATTTTGCTCATTTTTTGACCAACAAAACGGAATAGGTACTCAATTTGACGCGTATATTTGTTTTAAAATCGGCTGAGCCATTTTTGATAAATCAACAATAATGTCGAAACACCACACTACGTTCCATGACAAGCGTTAGCGACGCCGGACTTAAATCTACATAGCTCAAATGGAAGTGGGCGGGACACGTGAGTCGTATGCACCCAGACAGGTGGGCAAAGGTCTCAATGGAGTGGGTTCCTCTGTCCAGTCAACCCCGAGGCCGTTCTCAAACACGATGGCGCGACGAAATCGAGAGGTTTAAAAAAGATTAGACAGAGGTAGCACAGAACAAACAGGAATGGAAGGAATTGGGGGAGACCTTTGCCCAGCAGTGGGACAGTACAGGTTAAATAAAAAATGTGAAAAATCTACAACGATCCATGCGAAATATTCGCGAATTCTGTACACGGTTGAAGTCGGTCATGCCATTTTTTGCGAAAAATAATTATAAGATGTGAAATTAGAAAATGCAAAGATTACATATACATATTTTACAAAAGTTTGTTTGCAGTTCGGTGAATATAAAGAGGTACCCCTCGACCACTAAGAAAACGATGCGTGGACCGGACTGGTTTATCTTGTATCCGTTCGACGAATAGCTTGGCTGTGACAGGAATCTTAATAGCTTTTCACGGAGGGCCATCCAATTTAATGGAATATAGGACAAGGGTTGATTGTCGTACAAATGGGACAAGTTTAAACATCTTCGAACTTGAACTTTGGGTACAAGAAAGCGCATAATAACAGACTAGATTCTAGCCACTTCAAACTTTCCCATTTTTATTAATGTTTTGTGAAAATTTAGGTTAATGACAGATTTACTTTTAAGATAGATATAATCAAGGGCGACGGAATATTGATTAAAGCAATTCTAGTTAGGTGCTTATTTAAAAGGATTAAAAATGTACTAAGTTCTGTGTGTGAATTGCAAATGTTAATACTTACTTAGGCACTTAAGTGTTATGTAATGAAATTTTCTAAATGAAAACTTCAATTTATTATTCTGTGTTGTGAATCTTTTGCAATTTTACATTTTACCTACAGAAAATATATTAAGTAAGTATAATCTGGGTACCTAGCCCTTGGGTCAGAAATTGTAACCTTCTAGAAAGTCACTGGCATATCTCCTTTTTAGGGTTCCGTGCCCTAAGGCTAAAAACGGGACCCTATTACTAAGACTCCGCTGTCCGTCTGTCTCCAGGCTGTTTCTCATAAACCGTTATTACCGTTAACTGTTTTTGCTCGATATTAATAATAGTCACTGGCAACATGCTTGAAATATTCACAGAATGTTTAGTTGTACTCGTATATACATTTCAATAATAAATAATTAAATTAAAAAAAAAAAATTAAGTGGGGCTCCCATACAGTACGGAAC
This sequence comes from Hypomecis atomaria, assembly GCA_964007245.1. NCBI lineage: Eukaryota > Metazoa > Arthropoda > Insecta > Lepidoptera > Geometridae > Hypomecis > Hypomecis atomaria. The sequence goes on along the minus strand of OZ023285.1, from coordinate 18,081,216 downwards.
CCTGCGTGAGCGAGTCCTACTCGTACTTGGCCGATTATTAAATACCCTCGATCGAGTCATCAGAGCCACGGATGCGTATGGCACTTATGGCAAATACCACCCGCGTTCACCCATCCAAACTGAACGATGCCGTTTTTCTTATGCATCACAATAGCCCATATGACGTTATTCAGCATTCTGAATCTCAATAAATATTTCAGGCTAAGCATTGCGGTTGTCAGTCTAATATATCTTTGTTTCAAGAAAGAAAAAATTAAGTTTCCTAGACACCTCTATCTTTCCTTCAATCCGGACTACAATAGTGTCTGTACGTTAGTATTGACAGAGGTGATATATAGTTTGCCTGGCAGGCGGGCTTTGAAATTTTGCACATATACATACTAAGGGATATCCCAAAATAGAAATAATAAGAATAGGACTAGAAATATGATATTTTTAGGCTTTTACCACTGGAAGTTTATAATAAGTGTATTATATATCTATACTAATCTATACATGGTCGCATTCGCATGATATTGTCTAAATGTGTTCTCTCAATAATACGTATGGGCTATACGAGATCAAATCATTGGCGAAAAACGTAGAATAACCTAAAGAAACCGACATAGCTCAGCGGTTTGGCAAGTTGAAATGGCAGCGGATAGGGCACATAGTACGGAGGACTGATGATCGATGGAGTGAAAAAGTTCTCGAGTGGAGAACTCGTGCCGACAAGCGCTGCGTAAGACGTCAACCTAGAAGGTGGACTGACGACCTCATTGAGACCCCAGGATTGAGCTAGATGCAAACCGCTTCAAACCGGTTTTATTGGAGATCTATAGGGGTGGCCTATGTTCAGCAGTGAACTTCATATGGCTGAAATGAACGAACGAATCGCATTATAAATAATATAATTTCATAATATAATATCTCACACGTAATCAAGGCTACGATCTCGCCATTCCTCACTCAGCTATCATAGTGGGAATCCCCATTTTCAATTTGTAAAAGGAAGCGTGGAATGGTAAATCCTCTTTCTTTTGGATATAATCGTCTGATATGCCTCCCGTTTGTAGATTCGCTTGCTTTTGGATTGCTCTTTTGAAAATCTTTCCGCTGGTCGGTTTCATGCATTCCTGTAAGCATTTCCTGTAAAAGGCTTTGTGGCAAAGGTTTTCTCTGTGACGTGACTTCAGCTATAAATAATATAATTATATTGACTGGGGAAATGCCACATCTTAGTAGTGTGTGCTTACAACTGTCTTTTGAGTAAACACTTTCGTTTTTGGCTTGCTTTCGGAACTTACGTGATACATATATTATGAATGTGGCATAGATACATTTTGCAATCTCCTATTACTATACGTAATGAGTACCTAATATCGCATTGTAAATGTATATCTAGTCCATCACGTGTACCTTTGCAATTCACATGGTAAGTAGACAGAGGCAACAGATTTTGGTACTAGTGCTATGTTATATACTGTAACTGTTTGGTATTGGGATCGGGATTTGAACCCATGACCTCGCGATTATTAAGCGGGTGTTAAGTAATTAAATTCGTACAGGCCGGGTGGCTAGCCCTGGTGTCAGAGTTTTTAGGCCGCCTGAAGGCCTCTGAAATGGCTTAACGGTTAAAACAACCGGGATCTACAATTTAACGTATCATCCGAGCCACAGTAGCGCTCAGTTAGGAAATGCGACTCGCGGTCACCCCTCAAAATACTGACCGCACGGAACGTTGCCGCGTTGCTTAATTTTAGTGATCGCTGACAAACACCTTGTCAAACTACGCTACGAGCGCTACAAAGCTCTAGGCGGGTGTGATTACCACTAGACCACCTAAGTAAGTGAAGTTAGCAACTAAGTAATAATTAAAAGAGAGCAAAACGTAGCCAAAAATGCATTCAACTATAACTGTCAACGTAATTCTTGTTCGTCTCATCGTTCGCACAAATAATCTCTAAAAATATAGCACAAAAGAAATTCAAAAGTCTCCGTACAGGATACATTAAAAATACATTATTTGTTTAGCTCCGAACCCAATACTCTCAATACCTCACTCAATACCTTTCAATAGGTGAGATCGATCTGACTGAACTGTTTCCAAGTATTCCAGCGATTTATATGAAATAGAGGATCATATTTTCTGAGACGCGATGAAACTCAGATTCACCTCGGCGCCCCGTATTGGATGGGTAGTGGATTTGATTTACACCGAAGATTTCAGAGTTATGGAATTGTTAACCGATTTACAAAATGGATGGCGTCATACTTTCACTCTTTACGTCGTATTTTCTCGTATGTAGCGCTCGTAGCGTAGTCTGACTAGCTGATTGTTAGCGATCACCGAAATTAGGCAACGTTCCGCACGGTCAGTATTTGGATGGGTGACCGCGGGTGGTATTTTCCAACTGAGCGCTACCGTGGCTCGGATGACACGTTAAATTGTAGGTCCCGGTTCATTTTAACCATTTAGCCATGTCAGAGGCCTTTAGGCGGCTTCAAAACTTTGACACCAGGGCTTGCCACCCGGCCTATACGAACTTACTTACTTTTTGTATTTTCTCATTTATTTTTTTATAAGACCTTCAGCAGTTCCGCAGTTTTGAAGCAAGTCCACGACAGTTGTAAAAGTGTAACATATATCGGTAATTGAATAAACTGAAACTAAACTAAACTGAAACTGTTGCATCGCCATCAGAAATCGAATAGCTTTACTTTAGCATGCCGTTATCAGCTTGGAGTCGATCGCATGAAGTCAACAGGGTTTTGTCTAAAAATAAGTATTTTGTAATATTAAATTATCCATGCTCAGCACTGAGATCCGGTCTGATAACATCATTACTGCACAAAATAACCAACCAACTCCAAAAAATTTGTCCTTAGATTTTGAACAAAATTCACACTTCTGCAGTCTGACTACAAATGAGAATCGCTACTATGCATCTCCCGAAGGCGTAACAGTAAATCAATTTACCAATTTACGAGCACATTTTGCAACATTTACCACATCAAAGTCGTCAATTCCAGCAGACCACATTACTATCGTGTTGATGTGCCATAAACCGCGTGCGCGGCACAAATGGCCCCAGATAAGAGCAAATGACACATAAGTGCAGCATTTTACTGCGCTCCAGCTTGGAGGAACTTCGGTTAAGATATTGAAATTGTTATTGAATTTTATTAGGACTGATGAAATGTGGCACATGGTATGTACTGTACCAGCTTTTTTATAGTTTACTGCAGGACGTGGGCCTACCCACGAAGGGAGATGTATTTAAATGGTATGTAATTAAATGTAACAATTTTAACGAGAATATAAGCATTTTGCTCAGAATTCACACATGATTTTTATGGCAGATAGCAATGATGTTCATGGTAAGACTTTTGCCGTATTGTTTATACGATTTTCGGGACTCTAGAAACCCAAAATACGGCTCACGGTTGCTCGTTTAAAGCCGTACTTTCATCATACAAACATTTTGTATGAAAATAACGAAAATACGGCCTTTCTATCATTTTTTTCTCTTTTCCCCTAAAATTGTCCCTAAAATACGGCTATTATGAGGTTGACACATACGGCTATTTTAATATTGACTTGGAACAACATTGGCACTTGGCAGACAGCAAGTCTATTATAATTTCTACCGCATTTGGCTATCTTTTTCGAGATGGAGTCCTAGCATGCAGGCTCGTCTAATTCGCTAATTTTCTGAGCTACGTCATAAGTTTTAGTTGATCTGCGTCTGGTATTACGTAATAATCTCTTCTAGGTATACAATTTTTCTATCTTTGAGTCTAATATGATAATTCGAGTATAACTTTCAGTTATGTAATTCCGTAAGTGCAGCTATTATATCGAATGGAGTCCATACATTATATTCACGCAACAAAGGATCAAGAAATTCATTACTTAACCGAAACATTTTCTGCGTGTACGGGAGCGAAAAAATTCGGCCAAATGAGGATCACAGAGAGAAATAACAACGTCTTCAGTTTTTGCTTCACGAACGCGCAAAAAATAACAATTTTCCAGATCCCAATCAGTATATTTTATTTCTCTCTTCATACTAGGTTATGAACACAGACACGCAGGAACGGATTTTAACCAGACTTTTTTATCTTCTTGGAAATTTAGAAGGGAGGTTCGGTCCATTAGAGGATATTCTAAGGCTAACACGAGGATGACTCAGCAAAATGAAGACATGTACATGTACAATTTACGTAACTTGTATGGAACCGCCAGTGTAATGAGTGAATTCTTTTTTATAAGTAGGTGTGTTCGTATAGGACGAGTAGCTAGTTTTTAGGCCGACTGAATGCCTCTGACATTGCTAAACGGTTAAAACCACCAGGAACTACAATCCGATCCACTGTAGCGTTCTTTTGTAAATGCCACCCGCAGTCACCTGTTCGAAGACTGACCGTGCTGAACGTTGCTTAAATTCAATTATGGCTAACGAACACCCAGTAAAAATACGCTAAAAGCGCTTTTTTCGTGATTTTAGGTCGGGTATTCGTTACAGTAAGGTGTACAATGACTAAAAACATTTCATAGTTCAGTTAATTCACTTAATTCAAGGACACGTTCGTCTCATTACAGTTATTACAAAGCAAGATGAAGTACCTACAATATTATCTGAAACCACTAAAACGTTCTTACATATTTTAGTCCACCGATGAATATATAGAGGTAAGTATTGACGAATTTGTGGCATACAATCCTGAGACGTTGTCAATATTCGAGGCTGTTACTTTACGTATTTTCCCAAGAAAATAATAATTCAATTTATCAAATTATAACTTTAACATGACAATAATATTCTGTGGGACTTTGTAATTATGTAGTTCATATTATAAATGAGAACTAGAAAAAAATCTATTGTAACTATCAGTAGTTCGTGGTCCTATTGAGAGGATTATTCCTGGATTGGACCGTAGCATTATGTTTGTTTCGCTTTTTCCTCAGCTAAAAGAGCTAAACAAAAGCCAAAACGAGCTTTGAACGACCCTCGACACTAAAATAGGTTATAATAAGAAACAAATTAAACACTCTTAGTACGGGCAAGTCTCTACCAAAGCGGCGTGAAGAGCGTCGCAACTGGGCAAACTATTATAGCCTGTAACCCAATTGAAATTAAGAAATTTCGTTTAGCCCTGGTAGTGTTTTTAAGCCGCTTGAAGGTCTTTGACATGGCAGAATGGTTGAAACAACCGGGACCCACAACGTAACGCGTCATCCGAGCCATGAAGGCGCTCAGTTGTAAATGTCATCCACGGTCCCCCATCCGAAGACTAACCGTGCCAAACCTTGCTTAACTTCTGAAATCGGTACGTGACACCTAGTCAAAAGCAAAATGGTCACTACAAGTAGATCGTCATCGCTATGGAACGCTATAATAATATATAGGCTATATGTGCTTACCAAAGAAAAAAACACTGTCCCACTCTTCTTAAGAATGTGTTTTATTTCTCGCTAAACAAGAATGACATTTATGCTGCGGATTTACGGAATACAACACACCGCCCACCTCCGCTTCGGTGGAGTCTAAGCCTGAAGGATGAAATTGCCCGAATTTTATTAAAAACAACAGACGGGAAGACTGTAAAAGCTAGTTGTGAATTACATGGACTGTTGTAAATTGTTACGGGAATTTATGGGTTTAGGTTTTATGTAAATAGTTTTAATGCTTTAGTTGTTCTGGGCATGCATTTAAATAAATTTCCTATATCCTATAAAGGTTATACAAATAGGCCGATGGGTGAATACGCGAAAGCAGAGTACGTAGTAATACCCCAACTTACGCTATCTAGACACGCGGAAGCGTGTCCAGCCAAGTCTCTAAGAAAAAGGAACTGGCGACGCGACGTGTGTAATATTACACGAACCATTACGAGCCAAAAGTGGCTCGTAATGGCTAGTAATGGCTCGTAATGTAATGTACCCCTTCATAACTCGAAAACTATTTAACCTATATATATGAAATTTAGCATATTTATTAAAGTTCTTTAGCTTATCTACAATACAAAATTTCATTAACTTTGCTCTGCCGGTTAATGAAATATTAACGTTTAAAAACCGAGCCAAGTCACATATATTGACTAAGCTGTAGAGTTTGTAGAGTAAGGACTTGTAGAGTAAGGCGTGTAGAAGCTCGGCTTTACGTGAGATCTGACAACTTTTTGATAGTGGGAACTGTGATTTAGACTTGGCTACATTTCACATGAAAATGTTTTTGTTGGGTCCCGTTTTACGCGAATTCGGATATACGCGGTTTTATTTTTTATCACCGCGCGGTGACAAAGTAATTCAGCATCAACGTCTTCTGTTTACGAAAAATTCGAACGTGTTCCGCGTGGAATTGTTTTACGTACGCAGTGAACATTGTGTTTATAGCAACTTTGAACGTATTTTATGCATTCTTTGTAAGTTCTTACCTATGTAAGAACCAAAGTGGAACCCCGACTTACGCGAATTCGACTTACGCGGCTATCGCTGGGTCCCATCTATTGCGTAAGTCCGGGATATTACTGTACACACAGAGGCGAGTATAAATTAAAGATGCACCATGGGCTGTGACCGCAGGCAAAGGCTTTGAAACATGCCTCAGAATAAGCGTAAAAATGTCGCAAACAAAAGGTTTGCAAAAAAATCGGCATTTAGAGCTAATTTACTTTGTAGAAAAATATTTTTTAATTTGGTTTGAGTTTGTATGGCCACCATATTTTTCGAGCAATGTCATAAAGATTGTATGAAAAATGCAGTAAAATAAAGAAGGATATTGCAGAATTTGTTAGTTATTGATTGTAAAACTAGATGGCGCTAGCATCGTACATAAATATTCTGCATCGCGGTGGCGTTTTGTTCGCAGAAATTACTATCCTTTTTTGTGATTTAACACAACGCAAAGAGAATTTAACCACTACGTTTAATTTTTTTTCTTTTCCATAGTGTACTATGGAAAAAGAAAACGTATTATTTTCTTTCTCCCTCGCACACCCGCTGTTAGGACTTGTTTAGTTATGGATGATATGATATGATGATAATGATAAGTAAATAAGCAAAGAAGACTTTTAAGCATTCTAGATTTTCAGCTTCAGACAACAGTTTAAGGTCAATTTTATCCATTTCCCGTCTAATTATATTGCCCAGCACGAACATTAAACAACCACAAAAACTAATTACTTCACTTTAACAGTTTTCCTACCTAGCTACCAAACGCTGGAGTTTGCGCGAAAATTCGTTAAAATTACGACGCGGGCTTGAAAATTTGAAAATTTTCCACAAGGGACATGCTTGTATGAAAATTCAAATGTAGCACCTTGTTGTTTTAATGTTTTACTTGTTGGGTACGGATCATTTTATTTAGGATTATGCGTAATCTGGGTCTGCCGTCCCTTTTGATGCGTCATGTTGTTTCACTTATTGGGATACATATTACTTATAGAGCTTTTATAATGTTAACCCGCGGCTTCGCTTGCATGATATTTAAGCTTCCTGCTGTCCTTTAAGAAGGATTATTCCAGGGAACGTTTTATTGTTCCGGGATAAAAATAAACCTATGTTACTATCCAATCTTTGAGTCATAACCATGCCAAAAATCAAGTCTATACATTGTTTTGTTACTGCGTGAAAAAAACTTAAATTAAGAATATTAACAAACGCACTATCCGATTTATAATATTAGTAAAGATAACAGGCTGGCAGGTCTCTAGATGGTTTGCCCTATTGTCGGGGCGCTAGAATACGGCATAATCATTTAATTGATTTATTTTTTTGGTTGAATTTATTGTTTAACGAATTTTTTATTGGATTTTGTTAAATGCACTTTAATTTTATTAATAACAAATCATACTATAGTGTTAGCTGAAATATGTTAGTGTGTGTAATGACGTGTAACTAGTTGTTATCAATAAAGAGTATGAGCATTGGTATCCCCTGCCTGTAGTAAGAGCCTACTAAAAGGGGACCCCTGGGCTCGTGGGTGGTCAGAGTTGGAGCTCTGGCCATCCAATCAAACGGGCCCGAGGAGGACGACAGCGTGTGTGGCAACAACGCTGCAACGCAGCAACGCTGGAGGACCGCACTAGCCTAGTCCTAGTACCATGCGAGTAGTCACACAAAGTGCTGTGTGCTCGGAGCTCCCAAGAAGGCACAAATGCTGGCCACCAAGGGGAATTTAGTGGGTACAATCCTACATAACCCGACCGCACCCCAAAGCAGTCGGGCATCTTTCGAAGATATCCCTCTCGTAAAAAAAAGGTCTCTAGATGGTAGAAGTCATCACTACTTATGGACAACTGCAACACCGATGGCGTTACCAATGTATCGTTACTTTTTGAATACCTATGTTCATTTTTGGACCAACAGCCCATATCAGACAGTTTTTTCAAACTTAAAAGCTGAAAGTTTCTAAAATCATGCGCAATACTTAAAACTAATGACTATTGTAAAGTCCATAATGGAATCATATGTCCAGCAGTTGACGCCTATGACGTAGTGACGTCTGGTTTTGAAAGCTTTCAGTTTTTCGGCTAATGATTATGACGATTTCGAGATCAAATAAAAATATTAAAACCTAAATACTTTCCGATAACCAACCTTCATTTCTAACAAAAGTGGAAGAGAGCGAAAGAGATTAAGAATTCGAATGGTTTTCAGCAAAAATCCATCGGAATTTATTCTTATGGGTCCCAAAAGAGCGGTTAGGAGAGTAGAATGACTGCCGCATTGTTAATAGCTCCGATAAGCCTGAAAAGTTTAAAAATATTCGGTAACTTCTGTAATAGTAGCCCACACCATCAGTTACTGTAACAGTTTAAACTAAACTGGGAAAATTTCACTAAGATCAAACGAATCCTCTATGTTATTCTGAGAACGAACCTGAACTGAACCTGATTCGTTTTTCCGTCTGAGAAGAATTCATCCCCATTTTAAATGTTTGGGACCTACCTCTTCAATACACAGTTTTGAAATTTTAAATGGAGATCTATGTTTAATGAATTATATTGTCAAATTTTATCCAATTTGGATCATAAATGTTAAAGTAATAAGGCTTTGTATTATTCGGACGGATAGACAGACAGACGGATAGGAAGTTGTAAGAGTTCCTCGTTTTACTACGAAACCCTAAATATTGTAAATAGTAAGGTATAAACGTTGTAGTTCAGTTTCGTCTCAGTATTTAGTCAATGTCTATCTAGACTTACAATAGAGAACATTATTAAAGTTTAAACAAAAGTTTTAAAAAAAACCGTACATCGAGCAAGTACGTATCTATGTTCGATGATACCGCAGCAGGTTTTCTTTACACGTGGGCTCTGACGTATCTAGCTAGATAAAGCTAACGCATCCTCAAGAAATGAGGAAAAAAAATAAATGCATTACACAAGCTATGTGCAGCCTGGTGACATACAGACGCATACAGACGGACATATGGACATTGGAGTTTCAGTAATAGGGTTTGTTTTTACCCTTTGGTCACGGAACCCTAAAAATAAACAACAATCAGCAGCTTTTTGAACCCGCATTTGCTAATCAACTCGCCTGAAAGGTATTAAGCAAACGTTGCAAAACTTCAAAATATCACCTATTTTCTCAATTAAAACCTATTTCTATAAAATACAGGGTATTTTACGTAAGTAGACTAGAATAGCGACAAGTATTTTGTGAGCTGAATACAAACATGCGTTCATTCTAACAAAATGCGGGCACTGTTGTACCTACGTAGACTATTAAAAGCATTTTTATACAGAAACCAACGGAAAGTGCTCCTAAAAAACAATGACTGCTTTTATACCGGACACTGAACGCTTTATAAAAGTTAACGATTGATTACGTAACTCGCAATTTTATAATAAACGTGATTATTGTCTTGAAGCGGTCGCGTATAAAATGTCTAACCAGAATCAAAATTTTAGTAAAAAAAACAGTTTCTTTTATCAAAAGAAATAATATTACGTCATCACGGATTATATCTTCTGTTGGCAAACCATATCTGATACGTACTGTACTGTACCAGCCTTTTTAATTGTCCACTGCAGGACGTAGGCCTACCCAAGAATGGTGATTGGGCTATATCCACCACGCTGGACCAGTGTGGGTTGGTGGATTCACATACGCCTGACGATGTTTTCCTTCACCGAAAAGCCAGTGGTGTGAAATTCCGTACAGAATTTCCAAGGACTTCATTGGTACGGGACTGGAATTTGAACCCACGACCTCACGATTGTAAGGCGGGTGTCATTACCACTAGACCACCACGGTATTTTACCAGCCTATACATACATATTTTCCCGCCACTCCATCTCTTACCTGCAACAAAACAAAGCAATCAATAAACCCACAGCCTTCATTAATGGCTTTATATGAAAAACGAGCTACAAAAGAAATATATTACGACAAAGGCTCAAGTTTAATGGGACCCATACATCGTTGCACTGACTTAACGGTCGCTGGGACAAAAATAAATTATAACAATAATAATAAAACAAAGACGGTGTTATTTTTAGGGTTCCGTACCCAAAGGGAAAAACGAGACCCTGTTACTAAGACTTCGATGTCCGTCTGTCCGTCTGTCCGTCTGTCGGTCTGTCACCGGGCTGTATCTCATGAACATGATAGCTAGGCAGCTGAAATTTTCACAGATGATGTATTTCTGTTGCCGCTACAAAAAAAAATACTAAAAAGAAAATAAAATAAATATTTAAGGGGGGCTCCCATACAACAAACCTGATTTTTCAAACGTTTTTCGCTCTAATTAATAATGGTAACAGGTAGATGCTTGAAATTTTCACAGAATATTTAATTTTATATTTACTTTAACAATAAATAGGTAATAAAATTAAATTAAAATTAATATTTAAGGGGCGCTCCCATGCATTACGGAACCTTCCGTGTGCGAGTCCGACTCGTACTTGGCCGATTATTGTTATTTTACTGTGTAAGAAGCCATGCCCCAGTGGCAGGACGCTGGCTTTACAAGCATAAGGTACAGGTTCCGTACAAATTTGTTATTAAGAATGTAGGTATGTACAAATTTACACATCAATCATCATCATTATCAGCCGCAAGTCGTTATTCAGTTATAGCTGGACATATAACACTCATAGATCTCCTGAATAAGACTGAATGATGGAAGTGACTTGCATCCAGCGTGATTTTGCAGTCTTGATAAGATCATCCGTTCACCACGTGGGTGGTAGTGGTAGACCTAGGCTACGCTTGCCGGTACGTGGTGTCCACTCGAGAACAACTCGACCCCACTGACCATCAGTCCTCCGTGCTATATCAACTACTGCCCACAGCCATTTTAACTTACCAATCAGCTGAACTAGATGTCGATAAGTACTTTTTCTACGGACGTTGTTATTTCTGGTATATGTATTCTTTACACAAACGATAGTTTTACTGCAAAATTATGTTTTTTGTATCTGATATATTTTATTAATATTAAGGATGTTAACAGCTAGGCATGAGCTAATTTACTTAAATATATAAATATTGCCAATTTTAAACTTCCACTGCTATGCAAAATAAAAAATAAAAGTAATAAACAGTCGCGGTACATCTCATAGAAATATTTCACGCTGAAATTCCTAGGTAGGTACATCAATACGTTTCAAAAAATGCGTCACTTAATAGACGCTTTAACTGCACAACGGACGTTGTAAATAAATCAATGTCGTGCAGTGCAGCCTCTGCATTGAAGCTGCGACTCGCCCTCAGTAAGAATGTGTTCTGCCTGTAGTTGGTACTCGCGGGGGGGACATGCACTAAACAAGACCTTGTAAACGGATCGACTGTCACTTTGATGCCTAATTTTTCAAGTATTTCGGAACAGTCAACGGAACCATTTGCTAAAGAATGATATACCTGCAATGCGCCTCCGCGCCTCCAGAGGAAGGATATGAAAATTTTTGACAACGTTTAGTGCAATTCGAAACGTAAACTTCAAACTTAAATTGTAGGAACCGTAAAATAGTGCCTGAATACGTTCTATACGTTTGGTAGAAATATCATACTGTGAAGCATATTCAAGGTAACTTCTGACATGGGTACATAAAGTAATTTTTATGGTTTTTATCAACTTGAAATCAGCTGATAAGCGCATAATACGAGTAAAGCCAAATACGCGGCATGCCTTGTTAACAATGTTATCAATATGCTCTTCAAACAGTAATTTACTATCGAATAATAATAATATAATACCCAAGTCACGAATAGATTTAACTCGTCGTATCTCGTACTCGTTATATCGTGAAAGATGTTGTTTTTTTTTTTTTTTTTTTTTTTTTATTCAATATAGGTTTGCGTTTGACTACATACTGCCTGATGTTGAGCAGATATGCGGTCTAGGATGTAGCACGCTTACCTAGAAGATACCTATTTACTCGGGATTTGAAGACACCCACGTCGTACTTTAGCGGGAAGACAGACCCAGGCAAAGCGTTCCACATTCTGGCTGTTCGTATGAGGAATGAGGACTCGAAACGCTTGGTTCTAACGCGCGGAATGTCCACCATAAAAGGGTGGCGCTTTGGTCGCGTCTGTCTAGCCGTACGATAGAAGAAAGGGGCAGGTGGGACCAGATTGTGCAACTCCTGAGCGCACTCTCCGAAGTGTATCCGATAAAAGGCCGACAAACACGCCACCTTACGTCGATGCTCAAGACTTTGCAGCTGCGACTTAGTCAAGGTGTCGTTGTCAATCAGCCTCCTGGCTCGCCTCTCAATCGACTCCAGAGCCTCCAGTTGATATTTGGCAGAGCCATCCCAAAGGTGAGAGCAGTATTCCATACAAGACCTGACTTGTGCTTTATAAAGACTAAGCAGTTGCTCAGGTGTGAAATACCGTCTCACCTTAGCGAGAACACCAAGTTTTTTGGAGGCTAATTGAGCTTTTGACTCTATATAAGAGCCAAAGTTAAGAGTCGATGAGAGTGAAACGCCCAGTAGTTCCAAGCTGTCAGTTACCGGAACGGAGACACCGCGGAAAGCGGGAGACAATTGAAAGGGTCTCTTTTTGGCCGAGAACAAACAGCCTTGAGTCTTCGTGGCATTAAACTTGACCAGGTTAGCATCGCCCCAGTCAGATACCGCCTCCAGACTCAAGTTGAGCCGTTCAACCATAGCCTCTCTGTGTGACTCGATCTGTGGCCCGCTGGTTCTTGCATCGGATGTGTAGCTCTCCACGACTGTACTGTCGTCTGCGTACCCAAAGATCCCGGGCTTTAGCAGATCGTTGATATGCAGTAGGAAGAGGGTCGCAGAGAGTACTGATCCCTGAGGAACACCGGCATTGATAGCCATTTGGTCTGATGAGCAGCCATCTACAACCACTCGTATCGACCGATTCCTCAAGAAGTCAGATATCCATGCGCAGAAATCAGCAGGCAGGCCGTAAGATGGGAGCTTGCCAATAAGGCTCTCGTGCCAGACCCTGTCAAAAGCTTTTGAGATGTCCAAGGAGACAGCCAGCGCCTCCCCGTGCTTTTCGATGACCTCACTCCAGATGTGTGTGGCGTACGCCAGAAGGTCCCCAGTAGACCGGTTTCGGCGAAAGCCGTACTGGCGGTCACTGAGTAGGTCATTCGCTTCTAGGTACGCCAGGAGCCTGTTGTTAAGAACACGTTCCATACTCTTACAGAGTATAGACGTGATCGAAATCGGTCTGTAGTTAGCAGGGTCGGCACGGCTGCCTTTCTTGGGAACAGGCTGCACGTTAGCAAGCTTCCAAGATTTGGGCACTTGACCTGTCTTTAGAGATAGGCGGAAGAGGCGAGTCAGCACAGGTGACAGCTCAGGCGCACAAGTCCTCAGTACAATGGCCGGAATACCATCAGGGCCACTGGCCTTGTTCACATCTAGACTGCGGAGAACTTTGAGAACCTCCTTTTGCCGGATATGTATTTCACTCATTACAGTGCCACAGTTTGGCAAAGTTGGAGGTCTCGCACTACCAGGGTCCAGACGCGAAGACTCAGCAAATTGAGATGCAAATAAATTTGCTTTCTCCACCGCTGTATGGGCCAGCGAACCATTGGGTTTCAGCAACGGAGGCAGAGAGGGGCGGCAGAAGTTCGCTTCAACCGATTTAGCTAGGGACCAGAATGCCTTACTACCCGCAGGGTAAGAAGCAAGCTTGTTCCCTATTCGACTAATGTGATCAAAGCGAGCCCTCCGCATAACCCTTTTGCAGGACTTAGCAGCCCTATTGTATGCCTTCTTCCTTAGACGAACGTCCCTCGACTTACGGTTTCGAGCATCGACCCAAGCCAGGTATGCTTGATGCTTTTGCGCTTCAGCGCGTCCACATTCAGGCCCAAACCAGGGCCTAGCTTTGCTAGACAGGGGCACGTCCGAAAATGGGATGAAGTATTCCATGGCGGTACGAAGCACATCTGTCACGGCATCCGCGCACGTAGAAGGATCATCGGAAGAGAAGCACACAGGCTGCCAAGGATAAGATGCAAAGAAACACCGCATCTCGTCCCAATCCGCTAACTTGTACCGCCACACCCGCCTTGACCCTTTGGGGCTGGGGTCTGATGGGGAGTAGACGGATACAGATTTCACCAGACAGTGATCAGATGTACCTAACGGTGAGGAAATCGACACTGAATAACGGTCTGGATCGGTAGTCAGTAGAAGGTCCAAGCAGTAGGCCGTGTGCGAGTCAACGTCAGGTACCCGTGTGGCGCCTTGAACCAGCTGGGTGAGATCAAATGTCAAGGCAAGCTTGCGCGTCTCAAGCCCAGCATGGTTTGTGTCCAGGTATGGGTGAAGCCACTCCTTGTGGTGGCCATTAAAGTCCCCCAGGATCACTAATTGGGCCGAAGGGTATCTGAGCTGAGCAGCATCCGCCGCCTCACTGAGGTATTCGGTGAGTCTGGTCGTCTCCTGGTCCCCACTATGTGATCGGTATACACAAGCGTAGATTATTTTCTCTAAGCCAGTATCCGCCAGAGCCCAAAGCACTGAAAAAGAGGAGTCTTCAAACCTACGAAGGCGCAGAAAGCAAATGTCATCCCGGGCGTACACGCATACACCCGCACGTGGTTTGAAACAGTGCTCCAGGGAGTACCCTGGGTAGGAGAGATACGACACGTCGGATGGACCAGCAATCTGCGTCTCCGTGAGAAACAATAGGTGGGGACGATCTGTCTCAAGATGATGATGGACAGGCGTGAGATTTGAGTGCAGGCCCCGAATATTGCACAGGTGCACTTTAAGTGAGAGGGAGTGCTGCCGCTGTGTATACGTTTTTTTTCTACTACTGTTTCTCATGTTTAATTTTTTGGAGTGAAGTAGGTAGAAAGTCGGTAGTGGAACGAGACGTCACTCTGCAGATTCAGTGGCACAACACACAAACCACACACATCCACGGTAGACTAGCCTGGAGACCGCGGGGACGCCCGAGCCCCCCCAAGGATGTCCATCGGGCCCTCTCGTCCGGTCGCCAACCGGCACGATGGCGCATCCCTGGGATTTTTCGACAGATGGCGGGGCAGCCTTTCATGAGTGGCTAGCTCACTACTTGGGCCCCCTACTATCTGCGGTCGGCCAGCGACAAACCGTGCCTCGGATCCCGCTGCTCTCCACGACTAGTCGGCCGATGCGGTAGTCGATGCGTGCACCGTTTTCGATTCTCCAGAGGACGCTACTGTTCCGACCCGACTTCCAGATTGGCGTCACTAGACTTCGCGCCGGAACACGAGCTCAAAAGAGTCGCTTGGCGGCGCGGCTTAGTCTGGTGGGTGGTCTCTCGCCGCGGCTATAGCCTACCACCAGTATGGTTGTTGCCTGGTTAGCACCACCCAGGACCACGTGTGGGGAACAAAAAATAATAGGGTTCCTACCCACGGACGAAGGCAACTCGGTCCCAAATATTTATTTATTAGATGTCCCCAAATATTTATTTATTCTTAATACATACGATACTTTAACCGCAAAATTATGATTAACTAGATGCCCGCCCCGGCTCTGCCCGTGTACGATTAGCTAAAGAAGGCAGATTTTATAAGTATTGTGCTTATATACCTACCACGTAATGTAAGTATGGAAGTTTTAGTAAAAAAATCTATTTTTTTTGAAAAATGATATAGCCTATTTCATCCGAAGATATCGGTTCAGTAGCTTCGGAGCCTATTCAATGCAAACGATCAAACAATCAAATCAATCCTCTTTATAATATTAGTATAGATATAGATAGAATAGATTTAAAGATGAGACCGCAAACTGTACCAACCATTGTTGTCTTTACGAATATTAAGAGGAAAGATTTGATTGTTTGTTTGCATCGATTAGGCTCCGTAACTACTGAACCGATTTGAAAAATTCTTTCACTGTTTGAAAGCTCTCTATCCCTGGTGAACATAGGCTATAAAACATTATATTTTCAAAAAAAATAGGGATTCTTACTATTTGTCTTCTTTAGTCAATCTTACCCGGGCGAAGACGGGACGGGCAGCTAGTATTTAATAAAAAAAATCCTTGGGTAAAAATCCTTGGTACCAACCATAGATGAAGGATTGGTCTTCGCTTCGGTCTAGCGGAGATCCTTTATCTATGGTACTGTACTAGCCTTTTTTAATAGTCCACTGCAGGATGTAGGCCTACCCACGACGGGTGATTTGGGCCATATCCACCACGCTGGCCCAGTGCGGGTTGGTAGATTCACATACGCCATCGAATTTCTTCTACGGACGTAGGTACGAGTATGCAGGTTGCCTCACGATGTTTTCCTTCACCGAAAAGCCAGTGGTGTGAAATTACGTACATAAATTCCAAGGAATTCATTGGCCGGGATTTGAACCCACGACCTCACGATTGTAAGGCGGGTGTCATTAGCACCAGACCACCACGGCTTTTTATATCTAAGGTACCAACTAATAAAGTCGAACTTGTCAAACTTTGAAATCTTTTTAAATGTCGGCGACTTTCCAAGTTAGCTTCAATTTTGGTAACAAAGTGTTCGTTTAACGATCTTAGTTCGAGAACTAATTAAATAATTAATTAAGATTCTCATTTGATAGATGAACAAAATGTGTAATTACTGATTCGGTTTAAGATTTTAATAAGAGAGATAATCTAAATCTTTTCAAGATCAGAGTGAATAGGAAGTCTGCGAGCTTCATCTTCGACCACAATATCGCTTACCATTAGGCGATCTGGTGGCCAAGGGCGGACTTATTCGCGTCAAAAAAATATCTGTTTTTTGATGGACAAAAAATAATTATGCTTCGGATAATTGCCCCAAAGATTTAATTTACTACTTGTTTATAGATTAAATGCCTTCGGAATTATCCTCACATAAATTATGATAGAACTTCACTTACCTACTAAAAAGTATTTTAATCAGTAAGTTCGATTGATCATTATTTTTTAGACAAAATTATGTACCTCATCGTGATTGCTTATGTTTTGTATTTGAGAATAAAAAATCCATTATTTTTTATTAATTAATATTCTTTAATTTCATATAATTTAAACCTAGAAGTATTCAACAACCTCCAGGCACACGCAATAAATGATATGTTTAGAACATAGGCCACAAATCACAATTAAACTCTTCATATGAAGATAAAAAAATACTACCAATACACAACCATACTCCTTGGAGATGTCCAGTATAAAGTGCTTATAAATCCTCACTAGCTCCAATATTCTAAACGTGAGGTGGTGGAAACTCGGAACCAGCGTTGGCTGTTTCGTGATATCTAGACCGTGAAAATATAACATATACTCGTATGACAAAAGCGACAATAGAAATAAAATAATCGGCCAAGTGCGAGTCGGACTCGCGCACGGAGGGTTCCGTACTGTATGGGAGCCCCTTTAAATATTTTTTTTATTTTTTATTATTGAAGTAAATATAAAACTAAATATTCTGTGAAAATTTCAAGCATCTACCTGTTACCATTATTAATATAGAGCGAAAAACGTCTAAAAATTCAGGTTTGTTGTATGGGAGCCTCCCTTAAATATTTATTTTAGATATTATCTTTTTAATATTTGTTGTTATAGCGGCAACAGAAATACATTTATAATACATAAATAAATTTCAGCTGCATAGCCATCATGGTTCATGAGATACAGCCCGGTGACAGACAGACAGACAGACGGACAGACGGACATCGAAGTAATAGGGTCCCGTTTTTACCCTTTGGGTACGGAACCCTAAAACACCAATAGACAGCATATTCGTTGGAAATAAAGTCCTCTTATCCTCACTATAAGTAGCTTCAATATTCTAAACGCGTGGTTGACTCGGAACCGTCGATGGCTGTGTCGCGATCGCTGCCTATATTTTGTATCGGAACCGTGAAATTGTTATGAAATGATTTCAAATGTTTACTCAGTGGAATAGGTTTGTAGAACATGTGGGGAATGGCATGGGATTAAGTGATATATAGCTGCAATTGGTTTGTTTGATCTGAGCGATGCTACACTTATTTATAATACGATAGTAATAATTTCATTTAATTTATTTATTAATATCCGTGCTCATCTTGTTTTGTTATTTCCTTACATCCACCCTCCAGCCATAGGACGTTCATTGCTGGACAAAGGCCTCCCCTAAAGATCTCCAAGAAGACCGGTAAGAAGCGGCTTGCATCCAGCGCGATCCTGTGGTCTTAATGAGGTAATACGTCCACCATGTAGGTGGACGTCCTACGTTGCACTTGCCGGTACCTACCGGTCTCCACTCGAGAACTTATCGACCCCATCGGTCATCAGTCCTCCGCGCTAAGTGCCCTGCCCGTTGCCATTTGCCAATCCGTTGAGTTATGGCTTTATATTTATTAATCCAGAAAATGACTTAAAGTAGGTTCGAAAACTTTCACCGAACTCTTAATAAATTTACCCATTACTTTAACATGATTGCATCCATTTTTAAACCCTTTTCCAATATATCTATTGGTGCAATTCAATTTGCACTTTAGGGAACACAATTGCGCAATATTTTGCTATAAACTAGCGATCGTAGCTTTGAATAAGTGCTTTCACGACGTCCGATCCGATTTTTTACTGATTTCAGATCAGTACGAGGCCGACCTCTAACAAATGATTGAAAAGAGAACCGTCTCTCTATTAATTTATTGAAAAGTAAAGCTTATTATGAAAAGATAAAAAATGTAACATTATAAGTAGCAAGTAAGCACTAAACACTTTTATATTCTCATAGCATATCTGAAAAATGTTACAAAAAATAGAGACTTAGTTTCAAATACTATACACAAATTATATACAAATGCCGCGGTGGTCTATTGGCAATATAACCCGCCTTACAATCGTGAGGTCGTGGGTTCCAAACCCGGCCCCATACCAATGAGTTCTTTGGAATTCATGTACGGAATTTCACATCACTGGATTTTCGGTGAATGAAAACATCGTGAAGCAACCTGCATACGTCCGTAGAAGATATTCGATGGATTATGTGAATCCACCAACCTGGGGCCTTACTGCGTAAGCGCTTTGACGTTCAGCTTCGCTTTTTCTCCTGCTCGCGCCAGAGCGGGACAGTAAGGCCCGTGATCTGGGCCCTCGCTCTTAAAGTTTTTTTTAGTACGGGACTGGGATTTTCAGTTGACTTTTAAAAAGGCTTGTATAGTACATATAAAAAAGGAAATAATCTACTAACTAGGTCATAGTTGATTGTTTCGCTATCAAATATCGGATCAGACGATGTAAACGCCTAAAATACACTCCTATTGCGAATTGAAACAGTTTGGCAACAATAAATGGAAGTATTTGCCAACTGAATTGTATTCTGGGAATTCACTGGTTTAGAAAAACCATTAAACTGGCTGCTTTGTACGGTGATTTTCCGATCTTTTCAATCAACAAACCTATAAAGCAATGATTATAATGTATTGAGTTTGCTATTAATCTAAGAAGATTCATGGGTAGCTCGATTATCATAATAGTTTGAGGGACACTCAGTAGCTCGATTTATCTTAATAGTTTATCACATTTTTTTTTATTTAACACAAAAAGTAACATCTTTCTTCGACAACTTTACGGGTCCATTAACCATCCATTCTACGAGATAGGTATGTACCTACTCGTACCCTGTCGAATGCTACTTCAACTTGCTAATCTGCTAGCCCACGTCGGTAGCTTTAGTAGTGAATACAAATATATTTGATTTTATATATTATGTGATTTAAAATAATTCACTTTTTAAGTTCCAAATGGGTTACAGTTTTATGAATTTAAGACCTCAAGTTTGGCCCTGAAATCATGAAAGTGTTCACGAACGTCGGCTTCGCACAAAATCCACTCATTACTCTACTCAGGAAGTAATAGGAGATCCTAGCGAGCCGCTTGCTCCAATAACTGTCTATTTGCTTGAAGCTTCTAGTTGGTGAAACGGCATAGACTCCACCAAAACTGAGCGGAGCGGATGATGTGCGGAGTTATGCAGGGCGTTTCATTGCATAAGTATATACTGCATAAGCTTAGACAAAAAACCAAAAAAATCAAGTAATCACTTCACTCGGTGAAGTGGAGCAAAAAATCCAGTCATAATTATCACTTGGGAAGTAAAAAGAGACCCGAGCGAACCGCTTGCTCCAATAACTGTCTAATTGCGAGCTTCTAGCGATCGAAACACTACCAAAGCTGAGCGGAGCAGAGAATTTGCGAAACTAGGCAAGATGGTTTGTTTTAGGAACATGTTTTAGACGCAATTCCATCGCTTAAAAACAAAATAATCGGCCAAGTACGAGTCGAACCCGCGCACGGAGGGTTCCGTACTGTATGGGAGCCCCCCTTAAATATTTGTTTTATTTTAATTTTAATATTTATTATCGAAGTGAATATAAAACTATATATTCTGTGAAAATTTCAAACATCTACCTGTTATCATTATTAATATAGAGCGAAAAAAGTCTAAAAAATTAGGTTTGTTGTATGGGAGCCCCCGTTAAATATTTATTTTATTTTCCTTTTAGTATTTGTTGTTATAGCGGCAACAGAAATACATCATCTGTGAAAATTTCAGCTGCCTAGCTATCATGGTTAATGAGATATAGCCCGGTGACAGACAGACAGACGGACAGATGGACATAGAAGTCTTAGTAATAGGGTCCCGTTTTTCCCTTTGGGTACGGAACCCTAAAAACATCGTAAATCGATGCATAATTATGCCAAATAAAAGAAAGAAGAAGAAAAATAACAAGAAAGACGATTAAAATAGCTTAAAAAGCTAAAAATAAAATATCTAGTCATTACTCTAGTCAGGAAGTAATAAGAGATTCGAGCGAGCCGCTTGCAAGCTTCTAGTTAGTGGAACGGTCCAGATTCCACCAAAGCTGAGCGTAAAGGACATACATATTATGTGCAGTCAGGCAGGGCGTTTTATTGCAAAAATACACTGTATTAATGTCATATTTGCCGAGCTTAACAAAACATACAAAAAATCACGTATTGCTTTACTCGGGAAGTAATAAGGGATCCGAGTAAGCAGCTTCATTCAATATTTACTATCCTCAAGTTAAAGGAGGTTCCCATACACTACCAAAGCGGAATGCAACGAAGATGGATTGGTAAGTAAGGAATTTTAATCTATGTGTCTAGCGCATGAATGACGAGTTTTCTTAGCAAAACAAAACATACCATTATTCTCCGCTTACAATTGTGTTGCTTCAAATAAAAAAAATCGACTAAGTGCGAGTTACGCTCGCGCACCAAGGGTTCCGTACTGTATGGAAGCCCCGCTTAATAAATTTCGTTTTAATTTAATTATTTATTTTTGAAAAGAATCTTAAACCTAATATTCTGTGAATATATCAAGCATCTTTCTGTTGCCGTTATTAATATCGAGCAAAAAAATTACATTACTTGTATGGGAGGCTGGGAGCCCCCCATATTTATTTTATTTTAATCTAATTATTGATTTTTAAAATGCATATTTAACTAAATATTCTGTGAATATATCGGGTATCTTCCTGTCACCGTTATTAGTATCGAGTGAAAACGGCTAAAAATTCAGATTTGTTGTATGGGAGCCCCTCCTTGAAGTTTTTTTTCGGTTTTTAGTAGTTGTTGTTATAGCGGCAACAGATATATATCATCTGTGAAAATTTCAACGTTCTAGCTATCACGGTTTATGAGATACATACCCGTTTTTACCCTTTAGGTACGGAACCCTAAAAAGTGATATTTCTGAAATGGCCTTGCGACTTACAACATACGCAGCTCGCTTATTTTTCTGGTCCACTTTGGTGCAGTCTGAGCTTTCCTATCTATTTGCTGGCCTCTAAGTAGTAGAGGAGCGTCACTGAGGCAGAAATGTATATTTCGTCTAGATCCTCTAGAATTAGTTGTGCTACAGAGCTTTCGTTTCTATTTCGGTTCGAAGATATTTGTGGAACCATCTTGTATTTTAGTTTTTGAGAAATGGTTATTTAGTGACGTTCAAAGTTTGAAATATAGCTCTATACATTTCCGTGTCAACATGAAACATACTGAGTAAGCGCGAGGAGCCTAATTACTTATTAAAACGAATTCATACAAATATGAAAATCATAAAATCAATTCGTTTAACGTGTCAGCCACGGCATTGCCTGGTTGTAATTGCCACCCGCGATCACCCATCCGAAGACTGACCGTGTCGAACAATGCTTTATTACGGATCACTAAGGCACACTTGGAACAACTACGCTACGAGCGCATTAGTGTGAGTTATTAGAAAATATAATTAAGTGATCAACACTATCATAGCGCAAGATTTTATTTGAGAGGTATTTGTGGCAGCTGCAAGTGTAGGTAATATTAATAATTTCGCTTAAACTATGGAAAATTTCAATAGAAATATCAACAAAAAGATGAAATCAGTTGATCCGTCGAAGCAACATACATATAGAAATGGACTTAACTCCTCTAGTAATTGTAGCGTCAAAGGTAATCCAAAATTTCGTACAATCCGTATTTTCATTCCATTGAGTGTATCATCCAGGTAGCTCCGGCGTACCTGGGTTCTTCCCCGTCATTTTCGGGCGCCGAACCGTAACTTCAACTGCTGTCTGTGTTTTGAAAGTGCAGTAATTTTTATTTTTATCGCGAAAAGTCGGCTCTTGCCCGATGTTAATAGACGTTGTTGTCAGAGGTGGCGCCTCTCAGGTACAGAAAAGCCGGTAGATTGTTCTATTCTCTGGCCCTAAGAATCAGAAATGTGATAATAGAAAAATACGACGTTTTATTGCCGAATTATAAATGATGATGATAAAACTGATAAAAGAATTTAAAACACAACATTTTGTTCATTTTAAATTCTCGAGTAATTATAACGTCAAATGAATTAAGAAATTTCGTAAAACCCGCATTTTCATGGCATTGAGTGTATTATCCAGGTAGCTCCAGCGTAACCCGGGTCTTCCCCGTCATTCTCGACCGCCGAAGCGTGACTTCCGACCCCCGTGTTATCCTTTCATTACGGGTGACAAGACAACACCTGTATATTTAGGTTTCCGTTCAGTGCTTATTTGAATAAGAAATCTGCATTAAGTAATACTACAAATCTCATAATAATGAATCGTGGTTGTTAGTATCGCTAAAACTCGAGAACGGCTGAACCGATTTGGCTAATTTTGGTCTTGAAATATTTGTCAAAGTTAAGGAAAGGTTTAAGCAGTGAGAAAATTTATAAAAGTTGCGAGAAAAATAATGAATACATTAATTTAATTTTCCCATACAAAATGTTCCTGCATGTAAAAGTTGTCTTTGACAGTTGACATAATTATGGTGAGACAAAGTTCACCGGGTCAGCTAGTGTAAAAATCATTATGAAATGTTTAAAATAATTTAAATACTTATGTCTAAAAAAAACTGTTTTGACCATTTTACTAATACCATTGTAGAGTTAAGAGATAAAGGTACAATTTCGTAGTCAATCGCATATAGTAAAAGTAGATTGCAGTGGCGCCACGACACTACTGATTTCTGTGAAGCTATGCAAATATTTCTTTTTTTTATTTCAAATATGTTTGCGTTTGACTACATACTGCCTGATGTTAAGCAGATTTGCGGTCTAGGTAGACTTGTTTAGGGAAACGCCCTTTGTATTTTTAAAAACTAATTTTAATTATAATTCAATTAATTATAAAAGGCGAGTGTGTCACGCAGTGACCGAATACAGAATGACGAAAATAAAATGTTATTTAAATCTAGAGCTTAGTCTAACTTATTGGGTGGTCGTGAGTCGCTGTGTCAGCATCCGGTGGTCTCATGATCACGCCATTTCCCGTGGGTGTCCAGACGTAAACATGATATGCTTACGAGACAAATATGCCATGACCGGTGGCTGGCGACATGACTCCTCCCTCCTCAAGTTCGGGATTATCCACAGGGTGGGGATGATCCCGAATAGTTTTACATAAAAACTTAATTTTACGCTTAAATGCTACTAATACAAGACCGATTACAAGGATTACACAAAATATAAGGTTTCCTATGCTAACACTCCTATGATCTAATGCACTATAATGGCTTTCACTATCACTAAATTCACTTCCACTTTTCTGCAATAAATAATTCAGGAACTGCGTATCCGAAAGATCGACTCCGTTAAGGTTGACAGGTCTCATCCCATGCGTACAGTCTGACTCGTTCCGCAGTGTCGCAGGTAATTGAATGAGCTTGCTGTCAATAACGTTCTTTCCCTGATCTTGGTGTTTTTTGAGCTTCAATTATTTTATCTTTACTTCACAGTCGTCGTCCATAGTTAATAGGTACGTTCCGGCTATGGTGTCTTGGGTGGTTTCTTCTTCGCAATATTTAGTAAGGAGTGTGTCGGAATTTGCGTAAATGATCCAGCGATTGGGTTGTATTAAATCGGCTCTTACGTCTTTGATGATTACGGGAACCGGGTGACAACTTGAAATATTCATGGAAAATTTCATTAGATCGGTGACGCACTTGTCTTCAATTAGTGGTGATGCGTCATTTTCGAAACACAGGAAACGGGCTTCGTCGACCTCACGGCATGGCTGGGAGAGCGGCTTAGCTTTCAACCCTTTCACAAGGATATAGGGATGCCTAGGGATGATTAGAGAGGTAAGGCCGGTGTCTGGATTACGAACGGGTAAGGGAATCAATTTTATGTAGTTAAAAACCTCGTTTCGTATTAAAGGAATATGCATAATAAATTTTATCTGATTTTGTTTTATGTACGCTTTCATCTCTATACACTGCTCTATTTTAACAATGTTTTCCATGTTTACCGTAAATACAAGTTTTTCAGTTTTCTCAATTTTCTTTAACAATGCTATTAGTTCATCTGTGTCTATAACTGATTGGTGTAATAGTTTAACTTTAGCAAAAGCAATAGCTGTTTCAATCTCGTTTAGTTTTAAGTAGAGGGTTTGGAAATTATGTATATATGCATTATAGATGTGAACAACTCTGTTATTGGTTTGTATTAATTTGGAGTCGTTGAGATTTCGATTGATATCTTGAATGCTTTCCTCAATGAGGTCAAAATTGCTTTTGGTAGAGTTAGCCATTTTCGTAAATGTACCCAACATTTCGGCAACTATCGTCATTTTGGTATCAAGATGATTTTGTTTTGACTTTACTTCCTGAATCAATTTTTCGTATTCTATAGCATCGTCATTGTCAAGATTACCAGTTATAGCTTTAATAAGTGAACCGAGGGGATTGATTAAGCCACGCTTATATCTTATTGACGGAATCAGTTCTTTATACTTTTCTATAGTTATATTCATAGTATAATCGGTTTGCTTCTCTATTTCGGTAAAGTCTATTTCAACGGTGTTACCCTTAAAATAGCTCTTTACCTGGTTTTTTAAACTTTTGTAATTGTTAATATTAGATTCTAGTTCCTCATATAAAGATTTTAAGTCTAGGATCTTAATGACAGTCCAGGTGTCATGACTTACGACTGCTTGACATTCTTTTATGGGTAACAGTCCAGGGTTCTTGTCAATCCGTTGCAGCTGGAGGGCTCCCGCTTGAGCCACCAGGAGGATTAACCTGTGGAGGGCGCTTGATGTCTTTAATAGGAACTTTGGTAGCTCGATTTTGAGTAGTAACTGGTACGACGTTCCTATTGTTACGAGATGGGTTCTTGGATAATCAGTTAAAACGCCGATTATTCACTTTGCACTTTATTGCACAAAATCACAGTACACACGACACAACTGGTTCGCACAACACTTCACACTGGCACGAATATTCACACAACTAGTCACTTCACAATCACTGGTACTGCACTTGAACACGAGATGCTTTCGCTTCGGGATAAACGCGATAACTGCCACGAACGAAAACCATCGCCCTATTTATATCGGAATAAGGGTTCTCTAGAAATCTGTAGAATATTCGGTGCCATTGTGACTGACAAAGTAAACAAGTGTAAAGTTCGAGAAACCCTATTGTTCTTAATTATTACGAAAACACCACAAAAAAATCTAACAAACAACAAACAATAGACGCGACACAAAGGCCGGTGCCGCCTGAGTCATAAAACCATAAATCTCGCGACTAGATGTAAACAACTAGCCGTCGTACCGCGCGGCCTACTGCGTAACACCACCTCCTCCCAAGACATGCTCGTCCCGAGCATCGTTGCATCCGTGATATCGCGCCAATCGATCCACGTGAACTATTTTGGGGGCACCTCGAGGTCCTTTCTGTATGCGGAACGTCACGTCGTTGATCTTGGTCACCACTCGGTACGGTCCATCCCATTTGGCTTGTAGCTTTGGAGATTTCCCTTTGCTGCGTATGGGATTGTGCAGCCATACCATCGAGCCTTCCTCGAACCCAGGATTGTTAGCCCTTCTGTCGTATCGAGTCTTCATTCTTTCAGATGCTTGCTGGCCATGCTCTCTAATGTGCTCATAGATGTCGTTCATCTTGTTCCGGAGGTCACTGGCGTACTCAGTTATGGGTTGTGGAGAATCCGGTGGAATGCCAGTTATTAAGTCGGCTGGTAGCCGTAATTCACGTCCAAAATTGGCAAAAGCGGGAGTGACATTTGTGCTCTCATGAACAGCACTTCGGTATGACAACAAAAATGGCTGGATATGCTTGTCCCAATCCCGTTGTTTGCTTCCGACTACTTTTGCCAGGTACCTCTCCAGAGTTTGGTTGAATCGCTCCACCATTCCATCTGATTGCGGGTGGTAAGACGTTGTCCTTGTTTTGTGTGCACCCATTAACCGGCACGTCTCTTGAAACAGCTGAGATTCAAAATTTCTTCCTTGGTCACTGTGGATTTCCAATGGTACTCCAAATCGACAGAATACTTCATGCACCAATTTGTCTGCTATCGTCGATGCCTCTTGGTTCGGAATTGCGAAGACTTCCGGCCACTTGGTGAAGTAATCCATGACGACAAGGAAGTACTTGTTGCCACTTTCACTCACAGGAAATGGTCCGGCCACATCCAGTGCGATTCGCTCCCATGGTGCTCCAACATTATACAGCTTTAATGCTCCTCTGCTGCGGGTATGCGGACCTTTCACTGATGCACAGCTCGTACATTTCCGTACCCAGTCTTCTACGTCATCTCTGCAGTTGATCCAGTAAAACCTTTCTCGAATTTTCAAGAGTGTCCGTTTCACACCCAGATGTCCTCCCGAAAACCCTTCGTGGTACAGCTTCAAAACTTCAGGTATCTTTGCTCTGGGTACAACCATTTGGAGATGGCACTGATTGCCACGAGCATTTTCCCATTTTCGGCAAAGTACTCCCTCCTGAAGCACCAGACTATCCCATTGCGCCCAATAGCTCTTTGTCGTAACACTCATTGAAGCAATAGCACTCCAGTCTGGCTTAGGGGCATCTGATTCCATCCATTCAAGAATCGGCTTGATGTCGGCGTCTTCTTCTTGTGCAACCTGAAGGGTTTCTTTCCATTCGTCACCGATGTCAGCTTTGAGCATTCTGACGGGCACTGAATCTTTCGACTCATGTCTTGAGCAATGCTTGCAGTCCTCTGAGCATGGCCTTCTTGACAGTGCGTCCGCGTTGCCATGAGATTTTCCACTGCGATGCTCCGTGGTAAAGTCGAACTCTTGCAGTTGCTCAATCCATCTTGCCACTTGGCCTTCGGGATCCTTAAACTGTAGTAGCCACTTTAGAGCAGCGTGGTCGGTCCTCAAATGGAATTTTCGCCCGAGCAGGTATTTGCTAAAATGGCGCAATGTCTTCACCACTGCAAGTAGCTCCTTTCTTGTCACACAGTAGTTTCTTTCTGGCTTGGACAGGGATTTGCTGAAATACGCAATCACCACTTCTTGGTCTCCTTTTCTTTGTGACAGTACTCCTCCAATGCCGGTATTGCTGGCGTCAGTGTCCACGATGAACTCGTTCTCTGTGTCCGGGAAGCCAAGAATAGGCGTATTACAAAGTCGCTTCTTTAGCTCTTGAAAAGCTGCGTCGCAATTTTCATCCCAGAGGAAGGGTCGTTTTTCCTCAGTCAGTCTATGCAACGGCTTGGCTATGTCAGCAAAGTTCTTCACGAATCGCCTGTAGTAGGAGCATAAACCCAAGAATGCTCTAACTTCCGTCTTGTCTTTTGGCACAGGCCAATCCTTGACAGCACTGACTTTTCCTGGATCCGTCTGTACGCCAGCTTCGGAAATCACATGTCCCAGGAAATTCACTTGCCTCTTGAAGAAGGAACATTTCTTCGGACTCAGCTTGAGATTGGCTGCGCGAATCTTAGTCAATACTCGTTCCAGGTTTTGCAGATGGTCTTCGAAGGTTTTTCCCACAATTATGATGTCGTCCAAATAGACTAGGCATGCATCTCCAATCAGTCCCGCGAGTACTAACTCCATTAGTCTTTCGAACGTAGCGGGCGCGTTGCATAATCCAAACGGCATCACTTTGAATTGCCACAGGCCTTTTCCCGTAGAAAATGCGGTCTTCTCCTTATCTTTAGGGTCTATTTCCACTTGCCAGTACCCGCTCTTCAAGTCCAGCGTAGTAAACCACTTCATGCCCGTCAGTGTATCTAACGTGTCATCGATCCTCGGCAAAGGGTAGCTGTCCTTCTTCGTTACGTCGTTGAGTCGTCGATAGTCAACGCAAAACCTCATACTGCCGTCCTTCTTTTTAACTAGAACCACTGGGGAACACCATGGACTGGATGAAGGTTCTATTACACCAGTGCGCGCCATGTCTTCGATCATTGTCTCGACTTCTTTTTCTCGTGCCACTGGTATCCTTCTTGGCCGCTGTCGAATCGGTGGCACGCTTCCGGTATTTATTGTGTGCTTCACTAATCCAGTCTTCCCGTTAACGGCATCATCGAGAGCAAATATGTCAGTGTAGCGCTGCAGCATCTTCTTTGCCATCAGAAGTTCTTTTTCGGACAGGTCTTCACGGGAATCTTCCAATAGCGTTGACACGTTGTAACTCCCAGCGCAATTGTATTTCTTCTTTAGTTGTTCTTGGCATCTGCGCATCCAATCTACTTCTTCACAAATACCAATTGGGGTTCCTCCTTTGATGAGCTGCTCCTCGTTACTTGTGTTGAGCACACGCACCACAGCAGTATTAGTAGTCCTCACCAGAGTTCGGGCCAATAACCATGGTTGATCACCTTCTGATTGCTCTATTAGCACACATCGTCGTTGATGTCCCAACTTCGGCGGTAATCTAACTGCCACAATGGTTTCCGATCTAGGTGGGAGGACTGTTCTCTGCAGACAATAAACCTTTCCTGATATGGCGCCTTCCATGAAGATTTCTTCTCTTCCACACTTCAAGATTCCTTGGTTGACGTCAATCTCACAATGATGTTCTCGCATGAAGTCAAGACCCAGAATGCAATCGTCGACTATATCAGCCACAATGACTTTGTGATGGAAAGTTTTCTCACCCAACTGTAACTCCACCAGCTTCTCTCCTCGGACGGATATGTGCTGACCGGTCGCCGTCAGAAGTTGAACAGTTTTGCAGCTTTCGAAGTTCGCAAGAAAGCGCTTAGCCAGTCGGGAACTGATGACAGTGCGAGAAGCTCCTGTATCCAATGTCAGCTTGCAAGAAGTTCCATTGATGGCACCATTGATGATCAGGCTGTTCCCATCGTGAGCTTGTGAGATCAAAATCTTTGGCTTTTCTGGCCCAGATAACACTCGCCATTTTCCGCTTTCTTCAGCAGGTCGTTTATTCCTCCATAGTGAATGCGTTGCATCACGATCCTTTCGTTCTTCTAATAGTCGATTTTCCCTGGTTCGGCATGGCTTTGGGCAATTCTGCCATAAATGGCCTCTCTCTTTACAGTTGTGGCATCTTGGACCAAACCTCGTACGATGTGACGCTTCTTTAACTTCCCTTAAGTGTTGAACATCTCTTGCTGGATTTCGTACAGCTTCCACTTCCAAGGCTTGGGCCAAAGCTTCCTTTAGTGTTTTATGATGCCCAAGTTTCACTGCAGTTCTAACTTCGAAGTCTGCTATTCCGTTAGAAAATGCTTCCACTAGATGTTCGTCGTTGGGTAATGGTGCTGACTGATAAGCCTTCCGGAACAGTTTCTCCACTTCGACAGCCCACTGCTGAAGACTTTCGTTGCGACGTTGCACCCTGTTCTTTAACTGCGCTCTGTACACACGCTCTAGGTGCTCATCACCGTAGCGACTCTCCAACGTTTCCATTAATTTATCGTAGGTCACTTCCTTGCCCACCGCATCGAGAATACTCAGGGCTTCATCACGAAGGCTCATTATGAGGGCGTTCATGGCTTGGTCTTTGTCCCATCCATTGGTTTTAACAGCGGCGTCAAATTGAATTTTGTAGGCTGACCATGATGATGTCCCGTCAAAAGGCGTCACTTTGATCTTCTGTGAGGCTGGCGAGAAGGTTGTAGATGCAGCGGTTCCGCCTCCAGACTTGATAACGTTGAGGGCTTTCCTCACATCGGCGATTTGTGCTTCCGCTTCAACAATACGGGATTCGTGCTCCTTTATGCTGGCGTCGTGCTGGTCGACCGTATCCTTGACCTCTTTTATCTCGTTACCCAAAGTCGTCTGCAGGCTTGATAGCAGCTCTTCTTTATTGCGATCCAATTTTTCTTCAAGCTGGCGAGCCTGTTCTCTGTTGCGGTCCAATTTTTCTTCCAGCTGGCGAATATGGTTCTCGTTGTTGCGGGCCTGTTCTTCCATTAGGCGGGCCTGTTCTTCTCTGTTGTTGCGGGCCTGTTCTTCCAGTAGACGAGCCTGGTCTTCTTTGTTGCGATCGAACATCGACTGCATCATCGACATCATTGCAGCCATATCAAATGCCACAGGGGTGGCTGGTGCTGCAGCAGGTGTTGCAGCTGGTGCCACAGTAGGTGCTGCAGGAAGTGCCGCAGCAGATGCTCCCGGGTTTCTGGAGTCGTCGTTGGTTGCCTCGGACTCGCTGGCTTCCATTAACAGCGAACTGCTTCCGAAGCGTCGTGTATCGACCTCCTCCTGGCGGCGCTCCTGCTCCTCTAGTCGGCGCGCTTCCTCCTGCCTGCGCTGGTTCCTTGTGCGAGGTGTCTCGTCGTCGTATGGCGTTACCGGCATTTTCAGTTATCCACCCTTCTGACACCAAATGTTACGAGATGGGTTCTTGGATAATCAGTTAAAACGCCGATTATTCACTTTGCAC
The DNA here is from genome assembly GCA_964007245.1 of Hypomecis atomaria. Lineage (NCBI taxonomy): Eukaryota > Metazoa > Arthropoda > Insecta > Lepidoptera > Geometridae > Hypomecis > Hypomecis atomaria. The sequence goes on along the minus strand of OZ023285.1, from coordinate 18,049,617 downwards.
TTTATTGCACAAAATCACAGTACACACGACACAACTGGTTCGCACAACACTTCACACTGGCACGAATATTCACACAACTAGTCACTTCACAATCACTGGTACTGCACTTGAACACGAGATGCTTTCGCTTCGGGATAAACGCGATAACTGCCACGAACGAAAACCATCGCCCTATTTATATCGGAATAAGGGTTCTCTAGAAATCTGTAGAATATTCGGTGCCATTGTGACTGACAAAGTAAACAAGTGTAAAGTTCGAGAAACCCTATTGTTCTTAATTATTACGAAAACACCACAAAAAAATCTAACAAACAACAAACAATAGACGCGACACAAAGGCCGGTGCCGCCTGAGTCATAAAACCATAAATCTCGCGACTAGATGTAAACAACTAGCCGTCGTACCGCGCGGCCTACTGCGTAACACTATGTATGGCTCCAGTTATTTGAGCTTTTTGGTATCGCGGTTTGTCTTTACCTCGCCTAACGTTTACCCCTTTGATAAAAACCGTATCGCCTACATCTATGTCAAAATCTGTATCTCCCCCACGTTTCTTAATTTCGGCTTTTTTTGTATCAATAATTTTGTCGGTTAAGTATTCGTACAGATGTTTCGTTCGCCTCACGTGTTCTTTTACTAATTGTTGCGTAAATTGTTTGTTAAAGTCTACATGGAATGCCGTGTTTGCCTCAGTGTGTCCAAAAACTACCTCAAACGGAGTGAGGCCTGTGGTAGAGTGAATTGTGTGGTTATATGACATAATTGCATAACTCATAACAGACGCAGCGTCCGTCACCTTTTGTTCGTACTTAGCGATTCGATATATCTCTATAATTGTTGAATGGAATCGCTCTACAACCCCCATAGAGTTAGGATTATGGGGTGTGCCGATGTGTAAATCTATTTTATGGAATGATAGCATTTCTTTCATCAATGCATTATTGAATTCAGTGCCTGGGTCTGCGCTGATTCTATTCGGTGTTCCGTACAAAGAGAAATACTTTATAAGGGCTCTAACCACTTCAGGGGTGCTTTTTGTGCTGATTTCAAAGGCTTGGCCCAGCTTGCTGAAGGCATCTACTATTGTCAGATATGATTTTCCATCAATTGTGAAAGTATCGATAAATAATTCTTGGAATGGTCTGATTTGTGTTTGCGTTAATTGTAGTTCCGGTTTAAGTGGCTTTCGGTCATATTTCATTTTTTTACATAATTCACATGCATTTATGATGCATGACACTGTTTCGCTCATATTGTTCCAATAATATGTGCGTCTGAGGTGTACCAGAGTTTCCTTAATTCCTCTATGGCTATTTTTTCCTACATGATATTTAAGTACAATTTGGCGCTGTTCTTCCTCATCTTCTACATAAACTACACGCCTGGTACACTCGTAAAACTTTACTGTTCCTTTTTGGAAAAGAAATCTACTGGTTTCCGAAAACTGACTGCGATGTATTGGGTCTTCGAAATAGAAAAAGTATTTAATTTTGGGCCTGATATAGTTTTTCAGGAATCGCTTAATCAGTTCTGTGTTATTTAGGGGTAAGTGGACTTCTAATACTTTTTGTTTATCTCTAGACAAATCTTTGACTGACAATTCGTTCCTATTCCATGTGTGTATGAGTATCTGATTAGGCTTGGTGTCTATAGCCTCCTGTAATATAAGGATACCATCGGTGTCTAAGTTGTCGGCTGAATGGATTGTACCTATAGTATCTGTTTCGTCTTGGCCTTCAGAGGCAGTTGCAGTGACGCTGCCTTCGGATGGAATCGAGTAGAGAGATCTTCTACCTGAGCTACATATGGATATTACCTCTTCAGAGTCAGTTGACGGTTCTATTATGGATGTAGGTTGTTCTCGTGACGTAGAGGGGACAGGTTCGATTTCGCCTCTAGGTTGCTGTCGTTTAATTTTTTTTTTTTTTTATCTATATTGACTTTCATCGAAACGTTGTCGCTTTCTCCTAGTGCGTTTACCTTAATTCTGGATAAAGCGTCGGCGTTACAGTTTTGTTTTCCCTGTTTATGTATTATATCGTAATCAAATTCCGCTAAGCGCAATTTCCATCTTGTTAGTTTACTATTAGGTTCAGTTATGGATTTTGCCCAAACTAGCGGCCTGTGATCTGTATAAATGGTAAATTTCTTTCCGTATAAGTAAGGTCTGAAATGCTTGGTTGCCCATACTATGGCAAGCAACTCTTTTTCTATTGTACTGTATCGTGTTTCTGCATCGTTTAGCGTGCGACTCGCATAGGCTACGGGCTTGTCGCTTCCTATAGGTCCTTGGGAAAGGACTGCACCTATGGCAAAATTTGACGCATCGGTTGTAAGGACGAATGGTTTAGAGAAATCCGGGAATTGCAAGAGCGGTGCGTTTGTTAAAAGCTCTTTACATTTTTCGAATGCGTCTATATATTCTTGTTTGGTACAGTCTATTTTATTTCTTTTTTTCAAACACGCGGTCATGGGTTGAGTGAGTTTGGCGAAATCTTTGATAAATTTTCTGTAGTAACCAACTAAGCCGAGGAAGCTCTTAATTTCCGTAGCAGTTCGCGGGAGTGGGAAATTTAATACTGCCTTTATTTTATCATCGTTTCGCATGAGGCCGTCCTTGGTGATCGTATGTCCAAGGTAAAGAACCTCTTTCCTGAGAAATTCGCATTTATCCAGGGTTACCTTTAGGTTTGTCTTTCTAAGCCTATCAAATACCTTTCGAAGTTTCTCGACGTGCTCTTCCAGGCTGTTAGAGAATACTATTATGTCGTCAAGATATACCAGGCAATGCATACCCTGTAGGCCTCGTAGTACATTGTCCATGGCTCTTTGAAAGGTTGCCGGTGCTGTTTTCAGGCCAAATGGCATTCTTTTAAACTCAAAATGTCCTGCTTGTGTTGTAAACGCGGTTTTTGCCCTATCACGTTCATTTACTTCAATTTGATGGTAGCCACTGGCGAGATCTATTGTTGTAAAGTATTGGGATTTGCCTATTTTATCGAAAAGATCCGTTATGTTAGGTAGAGGGTATTTATCGTCTACCGTTATCTCATTAAGACGTCGGTAATCTATGACCATCCTATACTTTTTTTCGCCTGATGCATCTAATTTTTTGGGCACTAAATGCACAGGTGCACTCCAGGGTGAGTGAGACTCTTCTATTACATTGTCTGTCAAAAGCTTATCTACTTGAATTTCTTCATTTATAACCGGTGGGTGTCTATATGGTCTGATATATATCGGGTCTTCGTTGGTTGTTCTAATTTGGTGCTTTACTTGGTTTGTAAAAGTCAGTGGTAGTTGGTCACAATAGAATATATCTCGGTACTCGTAGCATAGTTTGGCAATAGCGTCACGTTCCTGTTTATTTGTATGATCTAGGCGTAATTTTTTTAAATTTTCTTTCAGTATATCATCAATCACACAGTCATCTTTCACGACGTTTACCTTACATTCCTCGTTTTCAAAAACCGTTACGTTGAAAGGCTCTTTGAACGTGATAATGGTCTTAGTCTCTGTTGTATTTTGTATAATTGTTTCCGCAAAATAATTCTCACACTTGACGAGTGCGGTTGGCATGCGGACGCCTTCCTGAAATTGTAAGAAATCTAAGATTGCTTCGCCGTGTTGTAAGTCCGTGGGTATTTTTACTTTCATTTCAGATCGCGGTGGAATCTCAACCTCGTAGGGTGGATTGTAGATAATTGGGATTTTCGCGTTGTGCGTCACCAACATTTGGTTACGCATATCAATATTTGCTCCTAGTCTCGACAGAAGGTCGGACCCTATCAAGCCGTCATAACGTTTGTCTACGTCATAAACGTAAAATTTTTGACGAAGTGTGCTTTTAAATGTTTTCAGCAAGGGTATATATATTACTTCGTCGTGCGTGCTTTGCGCGTGTGTACTAATCACCTTAAATGGTTCATAGTACCTAAAATCATCGAAAAACTCTTGCGCTTTGGCGGGGCTAATAAAAGATCGGCTACTTCCGGTATCGATTAAGAATTTTGAGTTTATTTCGGGGATTACCACGTGTGGTAATTTAAGGATACTATCGCAATAATTCAAATTAATTATTTCACCACATTCTGCGAGGCTGTTGCCTGAAAATTTTCCGCGTGGGCGGCTGTATCGGTATCGTTACTATCGTTTTCAATTACAGGGTACGAATAGTCGAACTCGTTAACGTTTTCAGTATAATTACAATCATTCATAGCGTATTCTACGTTATCTTCGTAACCATAACCATACTCAGCTTGTTCTTGACTGGGCTCGTCGTAGAACAGTTCGTTAACCATAAGGTTTTGCCTAACAGGTGCCGTACGCATCGTGACGTCTGACTCCTGAAGTCTAGGTGGTTGTATCTGCTGGTTGGGTATGCCGAACTTGAACTGATTGGCATTCGGGTGGTGTTGGTTCGGGATGCCGAATTTAAAATTTTGTTGTTGGGGAATACCAAATCTGTAGCCACCGTACTGGAACGGTGCGCGTTGTGGGGGCGTTTGGCCGAAATTACGTTGGGGTAAACCTTGTGGTTGTCCAAATTTATGAGGATTTTGCATGGGTGGCATGAAACGTGGTTGTTGTGGTAAATTTGGTCTAAAACCTTGGTTCTGGGGAATGCCGAATTTAAATGTCGGCATTGGCGTCGGATTGATATTTTGCCTAAAAACTGGAGGTGCGCTGAACGGTTTTGGTGTAGCTTGTGAGCTCATCGTAGGTAGCTGTACTGAGGCTTGTTTAAGTAATTTATTTTTGGCGTCATATTGGAACTTAAAGTTAACTTCCTCAGTTACGATACTCAGTGCAGCTTCCAATGAAGGGGCTCCTTTTAACCTCACAATGCGAATCATATCTTCTGGGAGGTTGTATAAAAATACATTTAAAGCTGTATTGTTGTATACTATCATTTTTGCGGCTTTAATGCCTTCGTCAGCGAGTCTGTTAACTTTGGCAAATAGTGAGCTTCTAACGTTTTGTATGCGATGGCAAAACTGTATGTATGTTTCCCCGGTTTTTAATTTAAGGGTCTCTAATTCGATAGCAATGCACTCTTCTGAGCGCGGGTCGCCAAAATGTTGAGTAAGTAACTCTTTGAGAGCTTCATAATTGGTTATATTTGGGTGATCGCTAAGTAGAGTTGCGGCTCTACCAGTTAACCGACTGGTAATTGAATGAAATATATATAGCTCTTGGGCTAGGTTTCCCGCAATTCTACTTCCGTTGACCACATAATCACATTTTGAGAGGTATAAATTTAATTGCTGTTCATCTCCGTCATACTTCGGAATTATACCTAAAATTTCTTTGGGAATTACTCTATATTCCATTTTTATTAGTTACTTTACTTACTTAAATTACACTGAATTTTTACCGATACAAGTGTAAAACAAATCAGTTACTTAACTTCCTTAAAATTATTTCGCACAATAATTTTAATTGTGGAAAGTTTACTTAATTAATATTTTAATTCACTTAATAATTGTGATTAAGAGAATTAACCTAAAACTAATCTGATTAATTACCTATTTGCGTGTAAAACAAAATCAGATAATCTTACTGCTATTCCACTCAATAATGTAAATCGAGGGGAAAATTGGGAAAAGTCACGGGAAAATAAGAGCAGGATGTGAAAAGGTTTACTCACATTAGGCTGCTCGATCCCATGTCCTCCTGATTCTGTGCCGGTCACTAGGTCCACGCGTTTCCCGGGGAGTCGTATTTGTTTGGTTCGTAGTTTTCCGTCTTCGCGAAATCACCGTATCGCGTACCGATTTAGGGGCGCTGCAACACCGTAACTCGCGAAAATTGTGGAAAATCCACAAGGCTGCGCCAGACTTGTTTAGGGAAACGCCCTTTGTATTTTTAAAAACTAATTTTAATTATAATTCAATTAATTATAAAAGGCGAGTGTGTCACGCAGTGACCGAATACAGAATGACGAAAATAAAATGTTATTTAAATCTAGAGCTTAGTCTAACTTATTGGGTGGTCGTGAGTCGCTGTGTCAGCATCCGGTGGTCTCATGATCACGCCATTTCCCGTGGGTGTCCAGACGTAAACATGATATGCTTACGAGACAAATATGCCATGACCGGTGGCTGGCGACATGACTAGGTAGTTTTTTTACGTAATTCTGTAGTCTGCTGCTTCTATTGCGTGCAGTATGCTATGGAATCGTACTTTTTCGATGAGTAATGTAATGGAAAGCCCAAAATGTATACAGGGTTATTTCTAATCAATTTTGATGTACAGAATAAGCCCCTAAAAGGGTGCTATTTGATTGGAAATAACCCTGTATATCGGTCGTCTAGAGAAACAATCCTTATAATATATGTGACGGAGGGGTCAACAAACGTGTATTATTGTCTCGATAACCTCCTTGATCATTGTGCTAGTTATTTAAATATGAACACCAGCGAATTTCCGATATCATCTTTATTCTGCTTACAGAGTAATTCTTCAAAAATTACAGTAATTGTCTTCGAATCAAACAATTGAACACTCCGATGATTTTCCAACATCTTCTTGTATATTCGTCAAAACAAAAGTGACTCAAGCCACGCCTTTTCCCGCCAATGTGTACGTCAGTGTGACGTGGGCACGACATTGAAGTTGACAGAAAAGTCATCTGTCAAATGCATCTCGAAATATTATCTGTCTGTGTATTGCCAGTAATTAAATAAAGCAAATCAGCTCAAGGGGCTGCTCTCCGACACGGCTGTCCTGCGCATCACACGTCCGCGTGTGGTTCGTTTCATAGATTGCTAGCTTTCCAAAGTTTTCCACGGTTTCCTCCAAATTCCTGGGGTCTTAAAGGCTGCCAAACGATTTCGGGCTAGTTGCACTGTCGCTGGTCCACTGGTATAACATTGCCGCGCGTAGTTTCAAGAATACAATTGTTTTGAATACTCATCTTCCGCGGAGCTGAAGTTAGTCATGTGCGTGCGTAATTCTTTCACCCTGGAACAAGTTTACTTGATGAGGTATATTATTTTCCTCGGCCATGCCTGACCAGGATGGTCAGGTAATTTAAAACAAGACTTTCTAGGAACTTCTTTTTTTTTTTTTTTTAACTGAATATTATAATCCAACCGGTCTTATTGGAGATCCATAGGGGAGGCCTATGTCCAGCAGTTGACTTCTTATAGCTGATGGGTGGATGGATGGAATATTATAAGTACAAAGGCAGGTCAGTACTTCAAGTAAACTAAGAAAATTATTCACAATGTTATTAATAACCAAGGTTTCACGTTTCGTGTCAGATTTACAGTTTGTAATTAATTCGTCACAGATATTCAAACCAAACAAATGGAGCTCTTTTGTCTCTCTTTTTTTAAAACACTTACAGAACTCCGTAGAGTTACGGCGACAACTCGCCCTTTTTTTTTTACTTTTTTTTTTTTTGAACCACATACAGAACTCCGTGGAGTTGCGGCGACACTCGCCCTCTTTTTACTTTCTTTTTTTTTTTTTTTCACTCTTTTTTTTTTGTTTTTCTCTTTTCTCTCTTTTTTGTATTGTGGTTGTTTAATAGTGTTTTGTTTTTTTTTTTTTTGTCTGGTTTGACTTCGTCACTTTACTAGCGACGGCATCGTCACTTTGCCAGCGAAGGATCATCTCTTTTCTTTTTTTTTTTTTTTTTTTTTTTCATGCAAAAATAACACGAAATGCATAATTAATGTAACCGTTGGCCATAAGTAACCGACTATTTTTCTTGATCATATTACAATAATAACTCTGTCATTGGTCAAATAAACCGAGATTATCTTGTCTGAACTTTACAGAACTATATCGGGTCTGGTTTTATGGCAAGTTTTTTTTTTTTTTTTTTTTTTTTTTTTTATTGTCAACGTCATGTTGAAGTACGGTTTTTTTTTTTTTTTTTTTCATGAAATACTGACCGTCTGCACAGAATTGCTTGTATGGTTGGGAGATGGGTTAATGAAAATATTTCACAGGATCAGGTGACACCAACACACTCGCTAGGTAATACCAGAATATCCCAACCAATATAATACCTGCATTTCTCATGTCTGTCTGACACGGATTAATTGTATTCGTGATCAATAGATTTTTATGATTACTACTAAGTACTGTATTCAATATTGGTCTTGAAACTAATAAATGTTAATTGTTAGTTTTTCGTTGTACAACCTACTTGGTCTTAAATTTGTAGGCAATATTAACAAATTATTTTAAAAATCCCGCATCCGCCATTTCATTACACAAATAAATCGGTTGTCTATTTTTCATCTAATTTTTGCTCTAACATTTGTATGAACGTAGAACTAATGCATCTTTTTTATTCCCTCATACAATTAAGATTCAGTTTTGCTCCACGATTCCGATAGGTACTCGAAAATGGAATGAATACAAATGAATTATCTGATTTAATTTGAATGGTCTTTACAAAATACCATGATAATACAAATATTAAGATATTATAGTTTGTCGGATATGAATACTCAGATCTTTTTAGTATTAATAATCTCTATAATACTAATACATCAACCACACACTTAATTGCTTGTCATTATGAATAGTAGTTCATTCATTCATTCATATTTATTTATTGCTACTAAGTTTATAAGGGCTAGCTGCTTTTAAACCGATTTTCACAAAAAAGTCTCAATTTGGATGTGTGTTCTTTTGTTTCTTCAATCTTAAAGAATTCTGAAAAATTGTTTCATAAAATGTTTAAAATTAAACTCTATTCAATGAAATAATGCTATAAACACCTTAAAATAACATGGTAAAATCTTAGAAGTTAGTTATATCGTTTAAAGGTACCTAGTTATTAAACTTTGACAATATCACAAATATCATTTTGTCAGCTAATCAGTGAGGTTTGATTTAGATAACTTTAGTAATAGACTTGATCAACTGGACTAACTCGTGTCATGGAGCATTGGGGCAATCGAATATCTAGATAATTGAATTAATGAAAATAGCGGTTTCTTTTATTATCTTGGCTACTTACAAGCTTCTCATTTTTAATGACTCAATCATATTTATTTTATCTTTGATTTATAACACTGCTCGCTTAAGTACGCTTGTGTTTATGAGGCACATGGCACCTAGTACATCAATAGCAATACGGGCACCTAGGGCAGTATAGCGCTTGGGGCAGATGGGTTATGTAACATTGTACATGTATATGCATGTATTCTACTAGAACTCACTACAGTTTGTTGATCATGATAAGTAGTCCAGATAATCAAGAATCCATATAACTGGGGGCCGGATAATTAAGTGGCACACCATAGCACAATTAAAAACCTTTACTTAAACTTGTGTATCTGATTCGGTAGTACAAAACATTGAAATCAATTAATAGCGTCAATCATTTACCATAATTTCGAATTTAGATTGTACGCTATGCACTAGTTTGAGAAATCTTGATCGTTATGAAAATGCAGATGCCCTAAAATTAAGATGCTATTAATTTCTAGTCAGAACATTAACTTTGCTTTAGTTTTAACAACATGAAAAGATCTCACCCGAAAGATGTTAGGATTCTTAGCAGGCCTTTATCAACGCACAAGCGCCGCTCCGCCCATTCCAATTTGCAGAAGTCTTCATAGCAAATGTGTTAGAGACTAGGTGTTCGCTCCAACTCAATCTCCATTGAATCTTTAGGTCCATCTCAAGACAGGTAGTGGCGAGTTTTTGTCAGCTGTCTATGTTTGTTTGCCATCAGTGACATCGGACTTGCATCTTGTTGTGGTTTGTTCGGACATTGTTATTGTGGGAGTTCAACTAAGGAAAAGGTACTTCGCCATTAGTTTAGCCTTTCATAGTCATTGTCCAAAGTGAGAAACATTTTAGTTATGCTACTTTAATAAGATTTTCCATTCCTTGTTGTTATTTTCCACTTGTGAGCGCGTCTTTTTATCCCGACTTCTGATGACGGAGGGGTCAACAAACGTGTATTATTGTCTCGATAACCTCCTTGATCATAGTGCTAGTTATTTAAATATGAACACCAGCGAATTTCCGATATCATCTTTAGACCCAATTTCACCGGACGATGTTTGTTAGTTCTTAATGAGGCATTAACTGATGGGTCTTTAAAAGTAACAGAACTGTTGGATCATTTTCTGTCCTATGAAGAAAATATAACAAATCGTTAGTAAATCCCACGTTAAACAAATTGTTCACTCTATGTTCATTCTCATTGTAATACGACCTAATCGAAAGGTTTGTATTTGATGTATCATTGCATGTACATTTGCACAACTTTCTTCTTAGTTGCTTAATAATGCTATGTGACCAATTTTAAATAACGATCACTCTGTAGGATTATAATGCAACCGGCCTACTTTTAATTTTAATACTTAGGTAAAATGTCAAACTTGACTGAAGTTATTTCTATGCCTCCTGTGAAAAGTGATACAAGTCAAAAATTACCATTTTACAGGAGAGCAAAAACAAGTTCTAAAAAAATCTAGTTCGTGAACTAAAGGGCTTTAGTTACATTTAAGTACCTCGTTTTGTAGATAAAAAACATTTACTTTCACTGTGCATTTAAATTTTCATTTTACATATTATAGTTTTAAAGTAGTTCATGAACAATCTGTAAGTTGTAACTTTTTTATTTTTAATATGTGTTTAAATTACGTGGTAGGTGATACAAGTACAATTAAACCATTTTGCATCTATTAAGTTGTTTTTGTGTAAAATGATATACAAGAAGTTAAAAAACGTAATAGTCCATTATAATATGTTCTTAACCAAATGTTGCTCAAACAAATAATAGTCATATTAACCTAAAGATTACTTTGGTTCACTTGTCTGTCTGTATTATCATAATTTACTTGAATTGTATCAGTTTGCTAAAAATCTAGTCTTTTGAAATATGTGTTGAATGATACAAGTCTAGTTATACCCCTGATTAAACTACATATTTACCGTGTAAATAGATACCAAAAAGTTCGCAATTTTTTTCTCATCATTTTTTATCTGTCAAATTTAAAAAGGGTAAGACTCGACTTGGGTCAATCGTCACAGGAGGAACAGATTTGGTTGATCTTTTGACAATCAGTGGGGGAGAATGGAGCAATGACGGTCAATTAAGCGCTTTTAAAATAAAATTCACAATATAAATCACAGCTTTATGAGCAAAATAACATACTCGTAGTTATTCTACATTATCGGAATATTATTTGACATCAAAACAATCATCTTTGGAGTATTCATCTAATAGATAGATAGATAATTCTTTATTAGTTACAAATTTACAATACAAAAAAAAAAACACGAAAAAAAAGCATTACATAGCTATACTAAATGGCGGCCTTATCGCTTCAAGCGATTTCTTCCAGGCTTCTTTAGATATATCAAAATAAAATAAAAAAATGGCTTTAACCACCATTGTACACACACGACCAATATAAGAATGGATTTCCGGATCATCATCATTTACGCAATATCTACGTTAGTCAATGGGCAGGGCACATAGCGCGGAGGACTGATGACCCATATAATATGAGAAATCGCTTTCTTATTGAAGAACTTTAATTTTTAGCTTGTTTAACTCTTTCTTTTTAGTCTTTTTTTAATTTCTTTTGCCTTTTTGTGGTTAATTGATGCATCAGACTTAATGGAAACAAAAGAGTTAAAACACAAGCAAAAATATATTTTGATAAGAAATTTCTTTTAATTATGAGCGTGACCATGTTTCCCCGCTGACCACCATTGCCCTGTTTTCCCCCTAACATCTGTCATCTGGCAGTATGTCAACTGTTAACGGACCTCAAAAGCAGTGATTAGATTTAACATCATGTCAAGAGAACTAACAAAGCATTAGCGCATGGTGGGACACTCGATAACGTAGACAGTCTGTTAATAGCTCTAACACGGCATCAAATATTTGACATCGCTCGGTGAAATTAGGCCTTATTCTGCTTACAGAGTAATTCTTCAAAAATTACAGTAATTGTCTTCGAATCAAACAATTGAACACTCCGATGATTTTCCAACATCTTCTTGTATATTCGTCAAAACAAAAGTGACTCAAGCCACGCCTTTTCCCGCCAATGTGTACGTCAGTGTGACGTGGGCACGACATTGAAGTTGACAGAAAAGTCATCTGTCAAATGCATCTCGAAATATTATCTGTCTGTGTATTGCCAGTAATTAAATAAAGCAAATCAGCTCAAGGGGCTGCTCTCCGACATATGCATTTATTTTCGTTATTTCAGAAGTACCTAACCCACTGCCAAGCACGGGCATGTTAGCATTACGACGAATAACAACGACTGTAGCAGCCTTTTTTGAATAGGCCACTGCAGGACGTAGGATTACCCAAAGTGTGATTGGGCCATATCCACCACTCTGGCCCAGTGCGGGTTGATGGATTCACATACGCCATGGAATTCCTTCTACGGACGTATGCACATGCAGGTTGCCCTACGAGGTTTTCCTTCACCGAAAAGCCACTGGTGCGTAATTCCGTTTTATAATAACATAATGAAGATACATCTGCAATACATTTTATCTACTTTATGTACTTAAAGTAAGTATGTAAGTAAGCCGTTTAGACATGTCAGAGGCCTTCAGGCGACCTAAAAACTCTGACACCAGGGCTAGCCACCCGGCCTATACGAACTTTACTATAATATAGGTAATGTTTAGAGGGCACAAATATATTTTAACCACTCATAAACATACCCGATATGAATTCACCATAACTTGTACAAACCTAGAAGCTCGCATGAAGCATATGAAATATGATAAGGTGTGATTACTACCTATATATGCATTATTTATTATTAGTAATAGCATAGTATGATATCTTTCATTTTAATTCAAAAGCTTAAATGACCAAGAAAAACGGAACACTGAAAAACACTTTCCTATAAAAGAAGTTCAAAAGCGACGGAACCCGTTCTAAGATAGTTTAATCACACGCTTTGTCGCTCTATAGGATCAAGACACTCTCTTCAGTCAAGCCTTCAAGCTTGACTGAAGAGAGCCACAAAGGCGCCGGGTTTTCGTTTGAATAAAGTACAATAAGCATAAGTAATATTTCACAGTCATGAGGTTTTAAGAGCTTCGTGAAGATGTCACTGTCAGGTAGACTGGTAGAGGAAATTTTTGCATTTATCTATTCTTTAGTGCCATATAGAGACTTCCATATCATCTCACAAGTCAGGGAAACAAGGCGTTGGTTTTTAGGGTTCCGTACCCAAAGAGTAAAAACGGGACCCTATTACTAAGACTTCGATGTCCGTCTGTCTGTCTGTCACCGGGCTGTGTCTCATGAACCATGCTAGCTAGCTAAATTTTTTACAGATGATGTATTTCTGTTGCTGCTATAACAACAAATTCTAAAAACAGAATAAAATAAATATTTATGGGGGGCTCCCATAAGAAAACGTGATTGTTAGGAGTTTTTTTGCTCGCTATTAATAACGGCAAGAGGAATGGGGCTCCCATACGGTACGGAACCCTTCGTGTGCGAATCCGACTCGCACTTTTATTTGTTACGTTTCTTTGATCTGCGTTTAATCTCACAGATTTTACGAATTTACCGCTAAAAATTAGGACATTTTACTCTATGATTTTTAAGTTTGTTTCCGGAAGAAATTTACTACTACGTTTACTACCTACCTTTTTTTTTTAACAAAACGGACAGATTTTATTTAATATTAGCTCTGTCAGATAATTTAAATCGCGTAACTAGTGATTATTTTTATTAAATTCCGACGGGTGACTCTGATAAGAGTCTGTAAGAAAAATCTATTGTAAGACGAATACAAAGTGATGTTTTACAGAATGCTAGAAGTTACAGAGGTATACACACGTCATTCTGAACTTTCACTATGGAGCAAGATCCCGTCTCGACAAAATGTATGGAACAACTGTTATTTTTCGCTATTTCAAGGTTAGAACCATGGTAAAAGTTGTACATAATGATGGATATATACATCCCAATAAATTCCCTTTAAAAACACCTTCTTTGGGTTAAATTATATAACTTGGCTGTCACAGAATGGTGACCGAGGCAAGGTAAGCGAAGCGTTGGTCGTCCGGCTGCAAGATGGGTCGACGATATGGTCGAAATCGCGGGTCGAACCTGGATTCGATTGGCACAGAACCGAAGCAAATGGCACAGTAAGAGAGAGGCCTATACCCAGCAGTGGGATAAAGAAGGCTGTGGATGATGATGATACAACTTGGCGGCTGTGATGTTAGCTACTAGCTGCGGATAGCCCTATTCTGACTAAAGCTCACTTAGCAACTGCGCGAGGATCGGGTTTTCTGCAGCTTGTAGCACAAGCCTATGATTTAGATTATACAAATGCTGTATAAGGCCGCGCCACACGAGTTGGCAGATGGGAAGTTAGCTACAAGCTGGTTATCCGCAACAGCCAATAAACGTGCTTTATGTGAGCTTACAATACAATACAAAATATCTTTATTTTCACACCAGTACGTATAACAAAAAGCTTAGACTAGAAAATAATAAACAATCTGGTAGAATAATGGGCGACCTTATCGCCTGCAGCGATTTCTTCCAGGCAACCTAAATGAAATAATTTTAAAGAAAAATGTTAATGCGGTCGGTACTACACAATAACATAAACTACATAGACAAAAATACATACATTACCTACAATACATGATAAAAAAAAAAATAATAATTTAATAATTACAAATAAATAATGTATACCTACATACACAATATAATACATACATACACCATAATAAAATATTTACATATATGTACCAAATTAAGAAGTTGATAGATAGTGATTAAATACAAGAGATTGATTTTGCCTGTATGATCGTGTCAGGCAGCGCATTCTACAGGATAACGGATTATACGGTAAAGGAATGATGATAGGATAGATTCGAGTGACCGGAAGTAGAAAATTTAAGTCAAGTTAAGTGAGCTTCCGTCAGGATTGGATATTGCGCAGCTTGTAGCTAACTTCACATCCGGTAACTTGTGTGGCGCGGCCTATACCAAGTTATAAAGCCCTTAGTATTACGTATGAACACTGTTTATTATTCCGCGGCGTGAGCCCCCATTCTGCGCGTCCTCCCAACTTGTTATGCGCCCAGTTGCGAACTGCTAACAAGGTTAATATTACAACTTTTGCTTCCTACATTCCATTATGAGATTAGAATTTTTAACTGTACCGACCATTTCGCTTTTGACAATTAAATTCGTTCGTAACATGTTATTTTCATTGTGTCAGAGCAAATTAGAGGTCAAAAAGTATTTCAGGACAAAATTGTGTCTATGTGTATTATTTGTACCTCATATATTGTGAGCCTTATGACGTACATTGCTGGACATAGGCCTCTCTCTAATAAAACCAGTTAGAAGCGGCTTGCATGCAGCGTGATTCTGCGGTCTTAATGACGTCATCTGTCTACTCGTACGAGTATCTCGTAGGTGAACATCCTACGCTGCGCTTGCTGGTACGTATGAGTTACTTGTACCTACACTCTTCGAGCAAATATCTATAGTCACAATCGTGCAAAAAAAGTGTCTGAGCCAAAACTCTGCCGAAGCTACGTACTGGGCAGGCTTTTAGTCAAAGTAAGGCGATTGCAAGCCGACTACAACGCCGCGCGATACTAAAGTGCTAGTGTACAAGTAGTAGTAGTGCACTTATTAGGCGACATAACGTCGAGATTCGAGAAAACGGGTCAATGTGAATTATTTAAAATATCTAAGTCGGTATGTAGGTATGACGGTGCTCGGACATTTCTTCACTAATTTCACTTAGGGACTGAGGCTCTGTAGATATTTGGTCGAAGCCTACATTCAATCAATGATAGTAATTTCAGTCTCGTAGGTCTACACGATTTTCAGACAAATATTTAATGCAAATTCAATTTGAAATAAAGTTGACATGGCTCAGTTGATCCTAGTAGAGTACCTTCATAGCAGACATAACTTATGACTTAGAATTGTGACAAAAGTTGTTTACAGATAATACCATTGATCTAGAATTACATTCTAGATCAATGGTACCATTGATCTAGAATTACATTCTAGATCAATGGTCTAAACAGTGAATATTGATCCATACAAACGTTTCGGGGCCAAGCATTTGGTAAAGACAAATACTCGCCATACATTTGGCCCAAAGTAGATATACAACGTACAAAACGCAGTGCGGATGCCAGATAATGTCTTTTTAAAACAACTTGGCCAACAAGAAGTCAGCTATTCTTTGAGAAAGTTTCTTCAATGCACGCAGCCTGTGGATAGCGTTTTTATGATGATAAAATTGTGCAAGAAAGTAGGCGAAAGGTTAAGGCGAGAACGCGGAAAAATTATGTCGCCGCATTGTATTATTTTGTTAAACTTTTTCTGTCAGTGATAATTAGTGAAAAATTGTGATATTTCGCTGAATATTAATTTGTGAGCTGAATGGCGTGCATGAGTGTAGGCAAGTGCTATAATGTGGTGTATCGTGTTGTTACCAACACTCCACAGACGCTTCTAGTAAAGTCTCCACAGCTTTTACATGACTTGGATTAAGCTTTCAGTTGACCGTGACTTTTTTGGACTATGCAAGTCCGTACAACTGTGACTATATTGATAAAATATCAAAAATATATTCAAAACTTATACTTGACACTGGCAAATGCATAAATCATGCGACGGCAAAATATAATATGACCTCATAAAATATAATCTTATTTTATGAGGTCATTATCTCATCTTTCATGCTACCTTCTTGCTTCTTTTTGCGTGATAATTGATTTGATTTTCTGTTATTTGTTTTTTTTTTTGTTATTTCCTGTACAAATTGTTCTTTCATGCTATAATTTTATGTTTGTGTGTCTATTTTTACTTTCTCTGTTGTGTTTTTTTCTTTCAGCGTCTCTGACAAGCACAACCGGCAGGTGGTTATTATGTAGTATTTAATTGCTAGTTATTTAATATATATATATATTTTTTTTTTGTTAAATAGTGTATATATTAGTACGTTAATTTTTATATTTAGTATATTAGTATGATAAATATTTTTAGCAACAATGACAACAACAGTGATAATGAATATTTTTCTGCATCCTCCTCTGATTCGATGGCTAGCAGTGACGACAGCTTTGCAAGTCTCTTACCGCTATCTGATTTCCTAGAAAATACCTTCTCTGACGTATCTAAAAATTTCAACATCGTCCATATTAATGCCCAAAGCATTCCGTCGTGCTATCCTGAAATGCTGGCGTCTCTTGATCATCACAACATCCACGCAATATTAGTCTCCGAAACATGGCTTCGTCCTTCTCTTCTCACTACTTCTTTTTCTCTTCCTGGTTTTGTTCTTATTAGGAACGACCGTGTCTCCCGGGGTGGTGGTGGCGTGGCTATATACTTAAAAGCTAATATTCCTTTCACGATCATTAACCAGTCACCCCAACCACCCCCGGTAAATGCTGGTGAACACCTCTTTATCGAAATTCTACTTTCACACACTAAAGTTCTTCTCGGAGTCTATTATTGCCCTTCAAAAAGCATTGATTACTTTTCTTCCTTTGAAACTATTCTTCACAATCATATTCCTTCTTACAATCACTCCATCATCATGGGTGATTTTAACACTTGTCTCAATAAGAAAGATCATAGAACATCTTCACTAGAATCCTTAACAAAATCTTGTAACTTGCATATTCTTCCTCTTAATGCTACACATCACTTTCCAAATTGTGTCCCCTCTCTTCTTGACTTAATGATAGTGTCTTCTCCTAACAACGTTGCCAAGCATGGTCAATATGCTGCTGACAACTTTTCCTATCATGATTTGATCTTTCTCTCTTATAAAATTCGTCCCCCTAAACCTAAACCTCAAATTATTCTGCAGCGCAACTTTGGTGGCATGAATCGTGAGGCTCTTCTCCGAGATGCTAGTAGCATTGACTGGGGTACTGTTACTGATGCTGAGTCTGTTGAAGATCAGGTATCTATATTTAACTCTTTGGTTACGCAATTATACGATACCCATGCACCTTTACGTAAGATTAAAATCAAACAACTTCCTGCACCATGGCTCACTGAGGATATTAAATGCTTAATGCACAAAAAAGAAATTGCTAAAACCAAGTACAAGTCGCGCCCTACTGAGATCAACCATGCTAAATATGTTCAGGCCCGAAATCGCTGCAATAAGGTGTGTAGGGATGCAATGCGTCGCTATGTTCATGCTTCAGTCGATGATGAGAATCCAGCTAAGGTCTGGAAATTTCTTAAGTCAGTGGGAATTGGCAAATCTCGTCAAGACACTTCTTCTAACAATATTGACCTTAATGCCTTAAATTTACATTTCTCATCAGCTCCCATTATTTCGGATGCCGATAAAAGCCATACTCTACGTTATCTTTCTG
Organism: Hypomecis atomaria; assembly: GCA_964007245.1. Taxonomy (NCBI): domain Eukaryota; kingdom Metazoa; phylum Arthropoda; class Insecta; order Lepidoptera; family Geometridae; genus Hypomecis; species Hypomecis atomaria. The sequence continues at coordinate 18,031,257 of OZ023285.1, read as the reverse complement.
CCATTACTCCTCCCGACTTTCCTCCCTTTGAGTTCAATCGTTTCACTGAATGTGATGTTAGGAAGAGCCTAATGTCGATATCCTCCAACGCGGTTGGCGGTGACAATGTGAGCCGGAACATGCTTTTGCCTATTTTAGACATCATCCTTCCCGTTCTGTGTACCATTTTAAATAATTCCATCTCATGTGGAATATTTCCTACAGTCTGGAAAGATGCACAGATAATACCACTACCAAAAAAATCCAATCCCAAATCCTTTTCCGAATACCGTCCTATCTCTATCCTACCGTTCTTATCCAAAGTTCTGGAGCGTCTTGTCCACAGACAGCTGAACGATTACCTTAACAGACATGATCTCCACAATCCTTTCCAATCCGGTTTCCGTCCTGGGCATAGCACTGTGTCCGCGCTTATTAAGATCACCGACGACATACGCTTGGGTATGGATAACGGTAAGCTTACTGTTCTAACCCTGTTAGACTTCAGTAATGCCTTCAATACCGTTGACTACGACATTTTATTAGCATTATTGCGCTCGTCTAACATATCTCCATCAGCGATCGACTGGCTTCACAGTTATCTGTACGGACGCCGGCAGCGGGTTCGCCTTGGAGATGATTCTTCTTCCTGGTGTGACACTACTGCTGGTGTGCCACAAGGCGGCGTGCTATCTCCCCTTCTTTTTGCCTTTTTCATTAACTCCATATCGCAACGGCTCACTTCTTCCTATCACCTTTATGCAGACGATCTCCAAATTTATTCGCAAGCTCAGCTAAATGATCTAGATTCAGCGATAGCTGCTATAAATTCCGATCTCTACCAAGTAACTGAGTGGAGTAATTCTTTTGGCTTAAAAATTAACCCCGCAAAGTCACAAGTTATTATTATTGGCAGCTCTTATAATATTTCAAGAATCGACTGGCCCAAACTTCCTTGCGTAGAGTTCGATGGAACCATTTTACCATATAGTGAATCTGTGAAAAACCTCGGTGTTATGTTTGATCGTACGCTATGCTGGGATACTCACATAAAAACAATCAGCTGCAAGTTGTTTGCTGCTGGTAGCGCCCTAAGACGGCTCCGAAACTTCCTGCCTACTGCTACTAAAGTTGCGCTCGCACAGTCTCTTCTTCTTCCTATTTTAGATTACGCTGACGCCTGCTTTTTAGATCTCACTGAAGTCCAACTTGATAAGCTTGAGCGTCTCCAAAATTACTGCATTAGGTTTATATTTGGGTTACGCAAATATGACCACGTATCTCATTTTCGCACTAAGCTCAAGTGGCTTCCTATTCGTCTTCGTCGGAATGCTCATATCCTTAATCTTCTTTATAACATCCTCTTCAATCCTTCTACCCCATGCTATATTAAAGACTCTTTTTCCTTCTGGCATGATGCACATTCCCTTCCCCTCCGATCCAAGGACAACCTTTCTCTTAAGACTCCTACCGCACGGTGTGAAACTTTTTACGGACGGTCGTTTGCCTTTCAGGCAGTCCAGTTATGGAATGCCTTGCCCGTTACTGTCAGAAAAGCTCAATCACTTAACATATTTAAAGATCAGGTTAAAAACCATTACCTGCAGAAAATGTTGATACTTTAATTTTGTAACTGTTGTTGTTGTTATTTATGTTGTTTTATATAAGTAGTATATTATAATTTATAATATTATGTATTAGTTTATTATTAAGTCATAGGTTTCTTTTATTATTATTTTTTTTTCATATGTTATGTTTTCTTTATTTTTCGGTATTTTAAGTATTTATATCAATTTTATTAGTATGTATGTTTATGATGTATAATCTAATTTTAATTTTTTTTTTTAATTAATGCGCACCCCGTCCATTATTTATACGCTTTCTGTCCTCTCCATCCTAAGGTTGCCTGGCAGAGATCGCTGTCAGCGATAAGGCCGCCCATTGTTACACTGTTTATGTATCTTTGTTTCTTCTTTTTGTTTATTTCTTGGTGTGCAATAAAGAGTTTATCTATCTATCTATCTATCTATAAAAGAAGAAAGTTAGCGTTTCGTAATTGTTAATTAATCTTCATTATCTCAAGCTGTGAGAACTCCATTTTTGGAAACACTTCATTAGCATACTCGTATCTCAGTTGTAGTATGTCTACTACTGGACAAAAGAGTCCTAGCTAAAAGAATAAGAAGCGCGCTCTATTGTAGACGGTCTACTATATTGTAATATCAAGTAATAATCAAAGCAAAAAACGTATAAAACAGCTGATGAAACCGCAAAATGCTTATTACATACATAGGTACTTACTTGTTAATTTTTAATAAACCACGAAATATAAACTCGACTCTAGCAAACCTTGTTTATTAAAACTTTGTAGCATTGTGGCTCTCAAAGAAATGCAAATTGTTTTAGCAACCGAGGAAGTTTTTTCGTAAACTCAATTAAACTGAGAACGAGAAATTACCTTTGATGGATGATGAAAGAGATTCTGGGTAGTTTTATCTGTTTGAGAACATGACAATGGGTGGAGGTTTTCGCCAACGCAGGCTCGAGTTCCTTACAAGTTCTGTTGTTTGTGTAAAAGATTGAAATTTTAAGAGAATATTACTTATATTTTAACTTTGTGAAAATGTTTTGCTACGTTTTGTGAAATCAACCTTGTTATCTCAATTAAAGCAAAGTCTTGTCGTAATCGGGTCCAAAACGCTTACCTATAACTGCACTAATATTCTTCTTTTAGTATTTGCACTTACCTATAACTGCATCAAAATTGATCTTTTAGTATTTGCACTGAAGTTATGTTATGTCAGGTTCACTATTAGTAGAGGTAATAAACACCAAGAGTCTACTTACAAATGTTAATTAAAATTCATCAAATATAATTTAAGTAAAAATAAAAAGTTTAATTCACCGCAAGAGAACATTTTCGTCTCCTTGTGAGAACAAAAGAAAATCGCATTCTCAATTTGAAAAGCGCGCGCGCGGTCTTCGGAGGTCGGTCGCGTCGCGCGGAGGTCGGTCAAGTCGGTTTAACTCAAATAAAAACTACGTTACAGCTGTCTTATTCATATCTGGTTATAGAGCATACGCGAGAGTGAGTGGAACAAAAAAAAAACGAAATGTCTGTCGCGTACGTCAAAATCACCAGTTGGAATGTCAAAATGTTTAAAATTTGGTTACATTAGGTCATTTGTCTTTTTCGGAAATTTGAACCCTCTAGTTCCAGTAAGAAGGTTCAAATCTCTGATCATTTTACCTTCCTACTTATTACCTTTTTGAATTTGGACCCTCGAGATAGCTCAATGCTAGTTTGTGAAACCCTTCGAAATTACGTATGTTCGGGTTTATGTGCATCTTTGTCTAACACCTTTTAAATTTTACATTTAAAATGGGACAAAGTGATGTATATGTATGTCTCTTGCTATTTTAGTACTGTTTCTAGTACTTTGTTCTTTTTCTATGGTGTCAATTATGAACACTCGCAATGCACTTCACTGATAACGGCAGTGGGTTCGCGATAACGTCTAGAAACTATTCACGTTCTATATCAGGTAGTTTCTGACTAAGAAAATGTGATGTTTAAATTCAGCACATGTCATAGGGAACGATGCTTACTATATAATATAACTTAAGCAGCTTTAGAAAATTGGTCGTGCCACGGGAGAGAAATTTCCTTTAGTACTACTAGTTGTACCAAGCAGTAGAGCCACGGGGGATAAACGCGCTCTACGACGCTAACGTGAGAACCACGCTGCAATCGATTGCGTAGTTCTGAAGACCTTAGCGGATACACAGACACGCAGACATACACAAAAATAGCGACTTTCTTATATGTAGTGGCCTATGTTTAGCAGTGGACGTCTCATGGCTGATGGAATATGTAGTGATAATAATTATATTAATAGATTAATTCTTTATTGTCACACAAAAACTTAAATAAACTACGAAAACAAGTTTAGTGGAACTTATAGCTAGTGTTAAAACCGGCAGCCTTATTATTATAAATTGCCGGAGCAATTTCTTCCAGGCAACCGTTACTTGTAAAGGAATAACAGAAAGGTTTAGGCGATAATTGTATGGCGCTACATAGTTTTTTAGGGTTCCGTACCCAAAGGGAAAAACGGTACCCTATTACTAAGACTTCGATGTATGTCCGTCTGTCTGTCACCGGGCTGTATCTCATGAACCATGATAGCTAGGCAGCTGAAATTTTCACAGATGATGTATTTCTGTTGCCGCTATAACAACAAATACTAAAAACAAAATAAAATAAATATTTAAGGGGGGCTCCCATACAACAAACCTGAATTTTTAGACGTTTTTCTCTCTAAATTACCTACTAATGGTAATAGGTAGATGCTTGAAATTTTCACAGAATATTTAGTTTTATATTCATTTTAATAATAATAAAATTAAAATAAAATAAATATTTAAGGGGGGCTCCCATACAGTACGGAACCCTTCGTGCGCGAGTCTTACTCGTACTTGGCCGATTATTTATACATAGTTACATTTCGTTGCTAGTATTTTATATTTTTTACGCTACATAGTTACATTTCGTTGCTAGTATGTCGCCAGTCAACACCATCTTTTCGCAAACAGGCGTGTCGGGTTTCATTTCGAGAGCAATGCAGAAAAAACCTGACGGATGTGGCACTGCGCCAGCACCTTTACTCAGTCGAAATGGGACGAGGAAATTTCATTATCGAAACTATTTCGAGCGGATTTCGTCACGGGTGCAATGCAGAAAGCCCAACCTTCTGACGGATGAGGCACTCCACCAGAACCTCTGAGCCCCGACTGCACCAAAGACGAAACCAGAGAAGATTAACGGAGCGAGGTGTTGTAATCTTGAACAACAAAAAAAAAAGACGAACATAAAACCTCCTCCTTGGACCTATTTAGAAGTTGGTTTAAACTTGTATCCTCGCACGAACGTCTTTTGTTTCTAAGCAAAAGGCATTGATGCAGTCATAGACTAGGCATTTTTAGGGTTCCGTACCCAAAGGGAAAAATGGGACCCTATTACTAAGACTTCCATGTCCGCCTGTCCGTCTGTCTGTCTGTCCGTCTGTCACCGGGCTGTATCTCATAAACCATGATAGCTAGGCAGCTGAAATTTTCACAGATGATGTATTTCGGTTGCTGCTATAACAACAAATACTAAAAACAAAATAAAATAAATATTTAAGGGGGGCTCCTATACAACAAACCTGAATTTTTAGACGTTTTTCGCTCTATATAATAACTAGACGACCCGCCCCGTCTTCGCACAGGTGTATTATACATAAGCATCTACCTGGTACCATCCTTACATAGTATAAAATAAAGTCGCTATTTTTGTCTGTTTGTTTGTCTGTTTGCTTAAATCTTTAAAACTACGCAACGGATTTTGATGCGGTTTTTTTAAATGGATAGAGTGGTTCAAGAGGAAGGTTTATAATATAAATATAATATATATTATAATATATATAAATATATTTTATACTATGTAAGGATGGTACCAGGTAGATGCTTGAAATTTTCACAGAATATTTAATTTATATTCACTTCAATAATAACATTAAAATAAAGTAAATATTTAACGGGGGCTCCCATACAGTACGGAACCCTCCGTGCGCGAGTCCGACTCGTACTTGGCCGATTATTTTCTGTTTTACATATTGATGGATGCAGTGGACTCGCGGAAAATAATGTCGAAGTCCTAACTAATGTTATAATTAGTTATTCAAAATAGCTTTGGTATGATTTTGAAATAAAACAAATTTTAGTACGTTGCTAGTTGGTCGCCAGTCAACACTATCTTTTCCCGTTTCTGAGGCCCTGTTGCTAAAGCATGATGCACATAATAATGTATCTAATTTAACACCTACATGTAACCCATGTCTCCGCAAAATAAATATTTTGACTTTGACTTAGACTATAGCAGTCGACGTCTATGCTGAAACGACGACAAAGACGACACTATTGATAACATTTGGTATCATTTTAGAATACTTAATAGGTTTATTTCGTTGCCAGTCAACACTACGTTATTGCAAGACGGGCGGGTGCAAGGCAGAGCCAACCGGAAGGACGTGGCACTGCGCCAGAACCTTTACTCAGTCAAAATGGGACGAGGGAATTTCATTATCGAAACTATTTCGAGCAGATGTTTGATTTGTCGAGAATTAGGGCAAGTGATTGCGCCTTTATGATGTTTGCGGAACTAGGAGATTGCAGTTTCTGAAATGGCAGATATTGAATTTATTTGTACGGCTCGCTGAATAGACGACTTCGTTTTGAACCCGCCCGTTGGATTTGTCTTAGACATATAATAAGGACCTGTTAGATTCTGAATTTTAGTCTACCCCGAGCAGCAAAAAGTAATCCTATAAAAGTCATAGATTATTTTGTATTCTGAATCAGCAATAAGGTCTTTAGTACTATAATGAATCAATAGCAGGGGTGACCATGCGTGTTCGTATGGGATTGACACGCAATATAATATTATGTGTAAAAAAAAATTAAAAACCCCCCGACACATTGACAATCATTTTGGGCACATTTGTAGAGTTTTGGTTCTTCCATCCCCACTTTAACCCACCATAACTCTTAAACGGCTCAATCGATTTTTATAAAACATAGCTAAGAACACTCTCGATTAAGTCTCATTTCATCCAAAAAAAAAAACTAAACTGATATCGGTTCAGTGGTCCGGGCGCTATGATGCCACAGACAGACAGACAGACAGACAGACAGACACACAGACAGACACACAGACAAACCCCTCTTTTGCGTCGGGGGTTAAAAACAGTGACTCGGAGCACAATTATATGACGAAGTAATGCCTAAATATAGAATCTCTTACAATAAATACTTTTTCATACTATAATAGAGTTTATGATGCCTTTACCTGATATTCATCACTCGTTACTTTATCATCCTTGACTGTAATAATTTCCAATAGGACCGGTGTGAAGCGGCGGTGGCGTCCATCGTAATCCTGATGTCATGGTCACATCATTGATCCACCTTATCGGTGCAAGTTCTACGTGATAAATGCTGCCAGTTTAATGCTGCATGAAATGTTTTTCTGTAAGTCTTGTAGACCTTTTTTTACGAGGGGGAAATCTGAAGATGCCCGAATGTTTTGACAGTCGGGTTATGTGGGATTGTACCCACTAAAATCCCCTCGGTGGCCAGCCTTTGTGCCTTCTTGGAAGCTCCGGGATCTCCAAATCCAAAAATGTCCAGGGGTGGGGACCCCTGGGCTCGCGGGTAGTCAGTTTTAGTAGGCTCTTAAGTCATAAGTCATAAGTAATTTATTAATAAAATGTCAATTTACACGTCATAAAAAATATTACATACAACTGTAATACAAAAAACATCATTTTTTTACATAGTGAAAAATTAATTACAATATAATAATAATAACAAAAAATAATTGTGTTAAAAAAAAAAAAAAAGAGTTCATGTCATAACAATATTTACAATTGTACTCAATCTAAAAATGACACATAAATACATTTAAATTGAATAATTCATTTATCATAAACAGAAATCAATTCTACATCAAGTATCATATTATTTTACAATAATAATACTATTAAATTAAATATTAAATGAATAAAATTCGTCAAACCTATAATAAGATTGCTCGATGAGAAACTTCTTTAGTCTCGTTTTGAATAACTGTAGACTAGGGGATGATGTAATGTCTACAGGGAGGTGGTTATATACAGTCGGGGCCATGACGTGAGTCAATTTGGATGACTTAGTCAGAGAACGGGAGACAGCCTGCAATTTATGACTGTTTCGAGTGCCGTAGCCATGTACGGAGCCTCGCTCTGCGTATATAGCCAAGTTTATCCTGGCGTAGACTGCCACTTGATAGATCAATATGGCCGTCAACGTCAAGATTCCCAGCTCTTTGAAATATGGGCGAGCTGGAGCATCCCATGGTGCTCGCGCGATGCACCGCACCGCACGTTTTTGCATTCGGAATGCTCGCTCCCAATCCGCAGCTCCAGCCCATATCTCAGCTCCGTATTGTAGCTGCGAGTGTACGGTCGCAAAATAACACGCCCTCGCTACCTCTCTTGGCACTACGCGCGCCACCCTACCCAATGCGAAACAAGCACTTCCCAGTCTACTACAGATTTTTTCGATGTGGGTGTCCCACTTTAGACCATGGTCTATCTCAAAACCTAAAAACGTAGTCGTTTTCTTTTCTTCAATACTCACTCCATCCACGAATACTGCCAAAGGCCTCGCAGGCCTTCCCGACAGACTGAATTGGATGAAGTGAGTCTTGGAGAGGTTAAGAGCTAGACCGTTGACGCGAAACCATCCTGCCAGCTGGGATGCCGTGTCATTAAGTTTCTGCTCCAGAGCGTCGACCGTGGGTGCCGTGACTACCGCTGCTACGTCGTCAGCGTACATCAGGACTTCAGCGGCATTCACGGCGTCCGGAAGGTCATTCAGGAGCAGAGAAAATTCTATATTAGACACAGACGATCCCTGTGGCACACCCATTTCGGACGTCATAGGATCTGATTTGTGTAAGCCCCCACCACCGACGACCACCTGCGATCTGTTTCTCATTACATCCGATAAGAGAGAATGTGTAACACCCACTACCCCGTAATGCATCGTTTTAGCAGCGAGAACAGCTCGGTCCGCGACATCAAATGCCTTGGATAAATCGCAGCAGAGAATTGCCACCTTCAGCTTAGGTCTGGAGTCGCGCGCTCCCACGATGCGGCGAACCACCTCTCGGGTTAACGACGTAGTCGACCGCCCCTCTCGGTATGCATACTGCCGGTCGGATAAGGCGCGCGTTTCCGTCAAGAACTCTATTAGACGAGAACTCAGACCATTCTCAAATATTTTCGAAACAGCTGGAATTATGGAGACTGGCCTGTAGCTATCCATATTATTTCGATTTCCTTTACCCTTATATAATGGCGATACTTTGCTAATTTTCAGCGGGTCTGGGAACGATCCTTCCTGTAAGCAACTATTGAATAAGTCAGCCAGTACCGGGGCGAGCGAAAATATAGCCATCCTAACTACTTTCATCGATAAATCATAGACATCTTTTGATGGTTTTGGTGGAATACGGGTCATCACAATTTTCACTACCTCATCAGAACTGAACCTACGGAGCCAGAGCGAGCGGTCGGCAGGTTGACGCGCTGCGCTTAGGTAGCCGAGCGCTAATGCGACGCTAGCGCTCGGCGAGCCACTCACGACGGAGGCACCGAGGAACCGCGCGTTAATTGAATTAACGGCGGATTTTTTAGTGACAAAATCCGAGCCATCAGATTGTTTGATCATATCCGTAAAATCCACGCGGGGAGAATTGAATTTGCCTCGTTCTTTATTCACGATCTGCCACATCGTTTTTGAGGAATTATTACTGAAATTAATTAATTTTGAATAATAGATAGATTTATTATTTTTAATCAATATGTCATAATAATTATTCATGTCAAATATAATAGAATTAATTTCGTCATTATTAGGATATTTTTGACCAATTTTTATAACGTCAAAAAGTAGATCTTTATAATTAATAACATCTGGATTAACCCAAGATGAGTCATAGTTTTTTTTGGGAATTGCTCTTTTCATAGGAAAACAAATGTTGTACTTGCCTTTAATTATATTTAAAATAGCAGTCGCTTTCGATGACGCACTCCTGTTGCGAGACCTAAATTCCACCCAATCAATGCTATCTATTGAGTTAACAAAGTTCATCCGATTTGTACTAGAATAACACCTAAAGTACTGTGGCGGTTCAGAAGGTGTATTCATGTTACAAGTAATAGTGCATCTAATAGCATAGTGATCGCTGAGATTAGTGATGACGGGTTGGGCGGCGAGCGCGCCCGCCGGCAGGTTTGTGTACGCGTGGTCCAAGCTGGTGGACGTCGTCGATGTCACCCTGGTGGGAAAGTCAACCTCATTCCTCACGTCATGACACGACAATAGATCCGAGAGTGTTCTTAGATCACTCTTAGATGCAGCCGCTAAATGTAAGTTAAAATCCCCAACAATTACATAATGCACGCCTAATTCCGAATTTTTTTTCGAGCAATCTTTCAAAGTAAGATAAAAAACTTTTTGTACTAACTAAGTTTGTTCTATACACACATACAATTGTCATGCTATATTCAACAACATCAATAGCGGATATTTCCATGAATTGTTCGACAGACAACGATGTTAATTCTACATTCTCAACGCATTTTACTCCGTCTCTGACAAATATACAGGATCCACCGTGCTCATACTCTTTCCTACAATAATAAGAAATTAGTTTAAAACCATCGATGTTTATACACTTTAAATGATCTTCCTTTTGAAAGTGTTCCGTCAAGGCTAGCACGTCACACTTTAAATCCCCCCGCAGTTGCACTTCGATCCTACCAGTCTTATTAGCAATAGATCGAATGCATCTCACTATAGGCAGGAGATACCGACGGCGTATTCTAGTGCCCCGGCATCAGGGCAAAAATCGTGTCGACCTACGAGACTGAAATTACTAACATTGCTAGAGTTTAGGTCAAAATAACGTATACGTAATAAACCATGAATCAAATAGAATAAATTAAAACAAACTAACACCACAAACAATTAAATACTTAGTGGCTAACAATCAACGTAGTTAAAACAAAACAAGTAGTCCCATTAGCGTACGAAAATTGTGTGGTCTCAAAGAAGAAGTTCGACATACAATACAACTCGTGTTCGAGGCACTTATAAAATTAAAAAGTTGTGATTGAACTTCCCAACAAACTGAACAGAGAGCCGTTGAGGCTAATCGCATATACGAACAAGTTTAATAATAGCTCTAAGTAGAAAGAAATCTATTTTGTGGGTAGTTTGTAAGCGAACCCAAATAAGAGTTTGATGGGATACTCTAGAAAAGTTTTTGAAGAACCACGATCCCTGAAAGTGAAGCCTAGTAAAGAAACAGCACCTAGAGAAGGAAAAATGAAAATTATCATTAATGAAAAACCACTAGTATGGAGTCGAATAGATGTAGAGTCGGTGTTGGTAGGTATAAGTAGCCGCTATTCAAATTTTAATTTACATTAACGCAGTCGAGAGGGTTATGCTTGGTGTCTGTCTGCGAGATCTAATCCGAAATGAGGTCCACAGACGAACCAAACCGACATAGCCCAGCTGTTTAGCAAGTTAAAATGTCAGTGGACGGGGCACATACATAGTTCGGAGAACGGATGGCCAATGGGGCCGTTAAGTTTTCGAATGGAGACCACGGACCATTGAATGATTTTTGTTGCGAATTTTTGCATGATTATTCTATTTATACCTACCACGAAATAAACGACATGATAATATTAAGTTGATCATAGGAAAAGTTAACTTGTAAAGAGTACTCTTCATCTAGTTTAAGGCATTATTTTCTCCATAAATTAATTCACAATTTTAAAATTTCACACAAGCAAGCAGTAACATTACTAACATTACAAAGTGGTAGGAAGCGTGGTAGTAGATTCCCTTTCAATATCATTATTATTTGAAATCTATAACAATAAATAAAAAGGAAAATAACTGTGAACTTAAATTGATGTATTTTCTGCGCATCCCATCTTCTTCTTTCACTAATCAATGAAAATAAAGTGAAGGAAAGTAGAACTAAACTCAATGAGCGGGGCGGGCCACCAAACTTTGTTCACATTTTATAGTATTGGAAAACGATGGGTCCCTAGAACAGTTGAGTTGAGTCGAGTTGATCCGTTAATCATTTACTATCGAGATAGTTTAGCTTTAGATAAGGAGGGTTTTCGATTCAGACTGAATAGCTATTGAATGAAGAAGAATGTTTACGAATGGAATTTGAGATGTAAAGTTAGTATAGGCCGGAGGGCTAGCCATGGTGTAAGAGTTTTTAAGCCGCTTGAATGCCTCTGATATGGCTAAACGGTTAAAACAACCGGGGCCTGCAAGGTAACGTGTCATCCGAGCGACTGTCACGACAGAGCTCAAATAAGAGCCACCTACTAAACGAGGACCTCTAAAGATGGGGCTCTAGCCATCCACTCAAACGGGCCCAGAGAGGACAACAACGTGCGTGGCGCCACTGTCGTAAAGGACTGTCAAATCAAACATCAAATCATCAAGTAAAGTGCTGGGAGCTCCGGTGTGTTCCCCTGGAGATCCCGGAGCTCGCAAGAGCGCACAAAGGCTGGTCACCGAGGTGGTTTTAGTGGGCAAAATCTCACAAATGGCTTGGGGTACTGCTAGTTGGTAGTACTACTACAGTACTACTAGTAAAATCAGTCAGTGGGTCACGAAAAGACAATATGATAATTAACAGGTAGTAGCTGAACATACCTGAATATACACTTGCCGGTACAATAGTCTCTTTTCAAAATGATGTGAGATTATATTGGTATAGTTGTTAAACCTATTAACAACTTTAACTCCACAAATCGTCAAGCACTAACTCGTCTCACAAGTAAGTACCTAAAAAATTAATAATGCATTTCTACTATTCGTCACATTTTCCGATAAGACGTCCCTAGTGAATCCACTGTCGATCCGTTGAATAAACACACACGAAAGACAGATTTCAATCTTATACGAGTAAGAAAACACTAAAGTCACAGAGTAATATAACAAGTACACAGATGTACAACTTAACACAATGTGCAAGGTCCACATTATAACTGCTTATTTCGATTTCAGCGTAAAGGCGTAACTGACATTTTTTTTAAATTGAATCACCAAAAATATAATTAGCTAACTGTATGACTCTCTTTTATTACAAAAACAAAACAAACGTATGTTTCTATTTGCAAAAGAAAACAAGATTTGTTAGAACTTTCAAACAGTTTTACAGATTTGGACTGCGAAGAAAACTGTATACTTTCGACACGCTTACATCACCTACTCAGCAGTCTCCTCTTCAGAAAACTAAGATCAGACTTTGGTATCACACAGTACTACAACAAAAGCATTTTTTTTGGTGTTCTACTTAATAAAACACAGCTATTTTCCCTTGGTAAAGTTACGTGGAATCTTAGAAGCTGTTAGCGCCAGAGAATAAATAGTTCAAACGTATGTGTCGGACCACTAGATATCGTGTTACAGAGAGATTTCACAGTTCGTTATGGGCCTGAACCTGAACATTGTAGTGAGGATCTATACTTCTGAACCTTTAATATTTTGTGCTCCATCGCTGAGATGAAGGACTTGCGAAAGCAATTTATATTCATGGAAGTATAAGGTCAAACTTACCTACGAATTTGAATATGAATTTACGAAACATGCAAAGTAATAGGACAAGTTCAACTACGAGCGGTGCCCCAGATTTTCATTTAAAATTTATAGGTTGTTAGTTGCTTTTCAAGCGTAGTTAGGGCAATACAATAGGTAGTTACGAAATCGATTTATATTAGTTTGGGAAGACGGGACTGGAGAAACTCAATAGGACATTTATTCACGACGTGCATCTGGAACGTTTAATATTTTAAGCATTATTCTGAGATATTTTGTGTACGCTTTTAAGTTGTTATTCTGTTTTCTTTTTAGGGCTCGATTTCGGGGTTAGTTGTTATTTTTTTCTTCTTATAAATTTGCTTGATTCATCTTGGACCACTACGTTGTTTACCATTAGGCGAGTTGATGGTCAAGCGCAAACTTATTCGCAATAAAAATGGGCACTTGCAATGTTGTTTTTAAACATTCCATACACAAATTAGAGTACATAGTAGGCACATTTTAAATATTAATTCTCATTAAGGTTCAGAATAATGAGTGTTTAGTACCTACTTTTTCTATTGTGGGAATAATTGTCAGTCTCCATTAGGACCGCGGAATATTATTTTTCCTTTGTTCCTCCATTTTCTTCGGCATAATGATCAACATGTGTAGGCGGAGTAACCTAACCTAACCTAATTAGTTTTTTTATGTTAGCTTTACAGACTGGGAATAATTCTTAAAAAAATATATACTGCTCTTTAAGCTCCTAAAAAGAATGGTTGTGTGATAATTTAATCTCGTGATTTATAAACAAACGTTAGGAAACCAGTGTAATTACCTCACTATATAGAATTACGCATACGGTCGTCAAATACTTGATTAGTCAAATTGTATACTCGTCAAATCTATATTTGCCAAATTCGCGACACATCAAATCCTTAATTTGTCAAATAAGAGACTGATTTTAACCTATGTTTGTCAAATTCTTAGGAAGAGCCGCTTATTAACTAACCTACATAAGGTTTTCTCAGGATGACTTTCACAACAAAACCAGCAATGTGAAAATCCGTGCATAAATTTCAACAAATAATTATTTATAATCTATTATGTAAGATAAATTACAAATAAACCGTAGAATTTTGTTGTTTTAACCGTTTAGCCATTTCAGAGGCTTTCGGGCAGCTTAAAATCTCTGATGCCAGGGTTATACGAATTTACTTACTTTTTACTGTACCAGCTTTAGCTCACTGTCATACATAGGCTACAACGCCTACAACTAAGGGCAATTTGGCAATATTAGCCTCCATGCTGGTCCAGTTGCGTTGATTCAGATACGCCATAAAATTTTCCAGAAAATGCAAATTGTCTCACAATGTTTCATCCTTCACCGAAAAGCCAGTAAATTGTTTGGGTTCTGTACCAATGTAAGAACCCGGGATATGAACCCACGACCCCGCAGTTGTAAGCGTCTCTTAAAACTAGACCACCACGGTTTTAGATTCGAAATACATTGTGCAGAAAAGGCTAAATATGGTCCCGTGTTCATTAAATGGCCACAGAACCCCAATAATAACACGTCTTCAAGGCTTTCAAGGAACAATAGCCTTAGATTAGCCTCCCCTCGCCTTGCGGAATGCTAATGGTGCCATTTACTCTATGACCAAATTATCAGTACCAGTAAATTGGCGCTACCATCGCGTTTTATGGGCAAGAGGGACAGTCTATTAAAAAAAGTCCTTAGTTCTCAGTTTAGCCAACTTTGTAGATAAGTTGGCGGTCTATGTAGGATTGCAGCTCTGCGGATTAGTGCTTCTTGTATCGTGTAGCGTGTGTGAGAACACATTTATGTCAAACTAGCGACCCGCCCCGGCTTCGCACAGGTTTATTAAATGTACATATAAACCTTCCTCTTGAATCACTCTATTATTTATTATATCTATTTAAAAAAAAAAACCGCATCAAAATCCATTGCGTAGTTTTAAAGATATAAGCATACAAAGTTTTAAAGATATAAGGGGGACAGACAGCGGGAAGCGACTTTGTTTTATACTATGTAGTGATAATTTAGATGTCCGAGATAAAAATCTGGAAATGTATTAAAATAATTGATGGCATTACCAATACCAAAACATAGATTTTAGTTTTTTGGTACTTCATTTATATTAATAATTTAATTGCAAATAGAAGCTGTTGTACACGTCTTTGGCGTTTCACATCACAGTGCGAAAGACCCCATTCATAACGAGGGCTCGGGCGATTCGCACCGAAGTTTGGTGCAAACCGCCCAAAGACTAGTACATTAGGAGTACAGAAGAAATATTATAGAAATATTTGATAACACACCAGCTAAATGGAAAGATGATAACGTCAGAGCGGGGGCAAATATTTGGATGATATTGACGCAGGATCATATCTATTGACGGTGTGTTAAAGGGGAGCCATATTATTGCCTCGGTGGCTCAGTGGTTAATGACCCTGTTTTCTGGGTCAAAAAGGCGTGGGTTCGATCCCCACCTAAGGCAAACATTTGTGTGATGAACATAGATGTTTGCTCTGTGTCTGGGTATTATTTAGGTACTATCTATTAAGTATGTATTTAAAATATGTATATGTAGTATATCAGTCTCTGGCAGCCATATCACAAGCTTTGCTTAGTTTGGGGTCAGAGACCGTGTGTAAGATGTCCCCTAATATTTAATTTTATTTTATTTATTATGTCGAGAAGGGCTTCTAGCAGTTCATTTTAAGATTAAAAAGATTTTTCTCACAACGAAAAAAAAAAACATAAAACGTTAAGGTCACCTTGTCTGGTTCGACCTCTTTTAAATTAAAATGTAAAAGGTAATTTAAAAAAGTTTTATTTTTGGTTAAATATTAAATCCAGAGTTTTTTAGAGCAGGATTACTCAAGATTGTAAATCAAGGTTTAATATGTAAGTTCAAAGTCATGAAAACAGTTCAATTATTCCAAGTGATATTTTTATTAAAACATTGGACATTACGTAGTAACAAAAATTTAGAGGTCAGTGAACGAACTTAAAAATGTTTAAAATTATGAAAATCACTCTCCAGATTTAAGTATTAAATTTGCGCACAATTTGAAAAAAAAAAAACTCTTTTAAAAATACACCTTTTGGCATCGTATTTCAGCTTTGTAATTAAATTGCATTTTTAAATTGTTCATTAACGATTCCCTGCGGGTAATTTTAACACAGGCAAATAGCAAATAAGCATTTACAATACGCGTAATAGGTCGATCGAAAAAAAACTAACTAACTGACGTAAGTCGACGAAAACATCGTCGTTTCAGCCATATGACGTTCACTGCTAGACATAGGCCTCCTCTATAGATCTCCAATAAGACTGGTTGGAAGTTCCTCGCATCCAGCTAGCTCCTGTGGCCTTGATGAAGTCATCCCCGACCCCCGTCCACCTTATAGGTGGACGTCCTACGTTGCGCTTAAAGAAATTAATCGAATACACCTAAATTAAAAACCAATGAAACAAAACATCTTTATGCGATGGGTTAGGTTGAAACAGGATCTAACATCAACACATGTTATCTGTGTTTATGTTTAAACAGCCCGCCTCAATTTATTGCAAGGCTTGATTGACTGACTGCCAAGCTTGATTGAAACTCACGTGTTCAGGTTTACCACATATTTTGACGAGTTTATTTATTGTGTTGTTTTATTATTTTGTTACACGAGGAACCTAAATAAATCAAAACACAACGATAACTACGAAACGGGATATTCTTATGCGATTTCAATTGAAGCAGGAGCTAACATCAACACATTTTATTTCTGTTTATGTTTAAACAGCCCGCCTCAATTTATTGCTCGGCTTAACTCACTGAATGCCAAGCCTGATTGAAACTCACATGTTGAAGGTTACCACAGACTTTGGCGAGTTTATTTCTGGTGATTTTATATTTTATTACTTACGTTAGAATTCCAAATGAAATAAAGGAGCTAACATCAAGACATGTTATCTATCTCTGTTCATGTTTAAACAGCCCGCCTCAATTTATTGCAAGCCTTGATTGACTGACTGCCAAGCTTGATTGAAACTCACGTGTTCAGGGTTACCACTAATTTTGACGAGTTTATTTATTGTGATGTTATTTTTGTTACTTACGTGGGGATCCCAAATAAATTAACCTATCAAAAACAGCGAAACAAGATAATATCTTTATGCGATATGTTACGTTGAAATAGGAGCTAACATCAACAAACGTTATCTCTGTTTATGTTTAAACAGGCAGCCTCAATTTATTGCTCAGCTTGATCGACTGACTGCCAAGCTTGATTGAAACTCACGTGTTCAGGGTTACCACATATTTTGACGAGTTTATTTATTGTGTTGTTATTTTTGTTACTTACGTGGGGATTCCAAATAAATCAACCTATGAAAAACAGCGAAACAAGATAATATCTTTATGCGATATGCTACGTTGAAATAGGAGCTAACATCAACACATGTTATCTCTGTTTATGTTTAAACAGCCAGCTTTTATTTATTGCTCGGCTTGATTGACTGATTGCCGAGCTAGATTGAACCTCACGTATCTTTTTTTTACCAGGGGGAAATCTTATAAATATGCCCTTACTGCATTGGGGAGCAGTAGGGTTATGTGGGATTGTACCCACTAAAACCCCCTCGGTGGCCAGCCTTTGTGCCTTCTTGGGAGCTCCGGGATCTCCAAAGGAACACACCGGTGCTCCCAGCACTTTACACGACTACTCGCCTGGTGATTAAACCAGGCTTGTACCGTCATTTACGACAGCGTTGCCACACACGCTGCCGTCCTCTTTGGGCCCGCTTGAGTGGATGGCCAAAGCCCCAACTCTGTCCACCCACGAGCCCAGGGGTCCCCTTTAGTTCTTACTACAGGCAGGGGATACCGACGCCGTATTCTAGTGCCCCGGCATCAGGACAAGAACCTCACGTGTCTAGGGTTACCACCAAATCCACCAATGAAATTGTAAACATAAAAGTGCCATAGCCTCAAACAAAATGGCGTTTAAAAGTGGACATGTTATTACACGCTCGTCTATTAAATTTATAAGCTTTAACTGTTCAAGTAGCATTTTATTCAAATCGTTTTTTGGAGCTGATTATGAATTTTTCAGTACAACGTCGTTGGCTACCACTGATTCTTTTGATTTGGACGTGTATAAAAAAAGAGTGAGAAAGCATATGAACGCCTCAAAATAAAACGCAATGCTAGCTACGAAACGGTATATCTTTATGCGATGACAACAGGAGCTAACATCAACACATGTTATCTCTGTTCATGTTTAAACAGACAGTCTCAATTTATTGCTAGGATTGATTGACTGACTGCCGAGCTTGATTGAAACACATGTACTTATAGGGTTACCACTGACGCTTCTGATTTAACGTATTTATTTTTCGTGATGTTTTGCTTGTGATAAATTTATTTGCGTTCATTTGTGACGTTTCCGAAACAAGCAAAACATAATTAAAAGGGATACTTACAGTTGATTCTGTATGAAAATTAAGGAAAGTCAAACCAAAATCCTGGAGATTTTGGCCAGATTTTATTTATATCCTGGTTGGTAAATTTGTCAAAAAAGAATAGTAAACACAGGATTTTATTGTAGAAACTCTTAGAAATTGTATTAGGATATGCAAGCTGTTTACTACATTTAACTATACTTTTTCTGTTATTAGCTGCTTGAGATCATTAGATTAGATCGTTAGATTGATATAACACGTAGTTAGGTAGGACTCATCTTTAGCCTTCACGGGTCTCTTGATGATCAATTGCTTTTTACGTATTAGTAGTTTTAGCTAAGTATATGTAGTATTGTATTTTTTTGTAGTTAATAAATGGTGGGAATTCATTTAAGGATTCGGTGACAGCCCTGTTGTCGTAAATAAATATTAATTAGATCCCCCGTTTGATTTTAAAGTAAAATCGAATTGGATAAATTCAAGGTTTCAGTTGTTTTGTTTTAAAATATGTTGTTAGCTCTATTTTTTATTGTGGTTACTACGAAACAAGTAATTTTAATAAATAAATGGTAATTTGAATAGTATGAAAACTGTGTTTGAGATGTGATGGTTGTTTTGACAATTACAAATCGGTATTTATGAACTAGAAATGGTTTTATATAAAATAATCATAGTACTAAACAATTTGAAACGCGAATAATATGCATATTGTACGAAATAGTATGAATCTGTGTATGAGTAAATTTGTATTTTGATAGTTATTCCCGGTATAATGTGTTTAATGGGTTTGCATGTTTGAATTACAAACAAGTAAGTATAACCCGTGGATGATTAATATTGATAATGTTTTGGATAAATACCTCTTAACATTTTTATCCGTAAAGAAGTTTGGCTCCGGCGTTGTCAGTGTTTTATTTTGATAAGAGAAATAAGAATAATAAATAAATATTAGGAGACATTTTACACACGGTCTCAGACCCCAAACTAAGCTTGTGATATGGCTGCCAGAGACTGATACTGACTACATATACATGAATGAATTGTAATTTCTCTTTGATTTCCTGTGACATATTTTTACATCTATCTACTTCTCACGAGATGCTTTCTAGGACAAGCTCGCTTACCTGAAACGTATTGTAATGAAATTCAAAAATATATTTTTTTGAATGTTAGAAAATCTTTTTTAATGCTCGTTCCTGCTCTTTCGTAGTCTCGAATAACATTTACGCATACGTCCTGGCAAGCTATCGGTTAAATAAATAATAATCGGCCAAGTGCGAGTCGAACTCGCGCACGAAGTGTTCCGCACCGTATAGAAACCTCGCTTAATATATTATATTTTAATTTAATTATTTATTTTTGAAGTGAATGTAGAACTAAATATTCTGTGAATATTTCAAGCCTATCTACCTGTTACCGTTCTTAATATCGAGCGAAAAACGATCAAATATCGTTTTTCTGTTTTAAGTAATTGTTGTTATAGCGGCAACAGAAATCCATCATCTGTGAAAATTTCAACGTTCTAGCTATCACGGTTCATGAGATACAGCCTGGTGACAGACAGACGAACGGACAGCGGAGTCTAAGTAATAGGGTCCCGTTTTTACCCTTTGGGTACGAAATCAGAAAAAACAGAGCCCTGTTTTAAAGTAGGTTTTTGAAGGAACCAATCGTACGTATTTCATCGGAAATACAGACTAAAGCAAAAACAGAGTTCCACATCCTTGCTGTTCTTATTAGAAATATGGAATCAAAACATCCAAATAGTCTCATACTCTGAAACAAACAGATTCAATCTGGACAGGGTTCAAGGCCGGAGTCTGTGGCACATGAATAAAACATGATTAAATAATTTTTCGCTTCGGTGAATGTGGACTGAGCTTTGTCTCAGAACGGGCCTGTTGTTGAGAAATACATTATTGCAGAACGGTGGTAATGTTTGATAGAGGGGTGTTACAAGTTTGATATGTAAAATAAATAAATTTATCCCACACACGGATTTCGATTCCAAAAAAAAAGTAAACTTTGTAATATGGTCTGTCAGATACTGATATAGCACATAATTATACAGGGTTATTCCTAATCACTTAGCATCCTTTCAGGGGCTTATTCTGAACATCAAAACGAACAACTTTTGTTTTACGACTTTTATTAATTCTCAAAAAAAAATCCATCGAAAAATGTCGTTCACCCTCGACAAAATGTTCGAACAGCTGTTTTTTTTTAGTTTTAACAAAGGCCGTAGTACAAAAGTTGTTAGTTTTGATGTACAGAATAAGCCCCTATGAGGATGCTAATTGATAAGAAATAACCCAGTATAGTTTTTAAATACATACTTGTTTTATAGATATAACATCCAGACACAGAGCGAACAAATGCTCAAAACAAAATGCCTTCCTCAGGTCGGAATTGAACCCACAATTATCTCTTTTACATATTATATACATTTTGACCATTCTACGTTGCAATTTGTAAGAAAAGGCTGAATTTTTGTTCTGGAATTCAGGGTTGGCCCCATAGTAAAAGTTGTTCATAATGATGCTTTTATTCACCCACTTTCAGCTTACTAGGTATATAAGGCAAGCAGATAACTCTGTAACAGTTTTCTAACAACTCTCTATCTAACAGTTTTTAAATTTTAACATATTTTTCATTTACATATAATATTAAAATATAGACAAGGATTCTCTTTCTCACTTTCAACTTAGAATTTCGGACAAATTAAATTAGGTATTACTCAATGTTCAAAAAGAAAACTAGATGTGACCTTTTAGAAATTCATAAAGAGTAAAAGGGTCGTAACAAAAAAGCTGACAGTTATAAATCAGAGCCTTAATTCCGGAATGCTAAGCACTCGTAAGAATTCAAAAAGTTAATTAACAGACATAAAGCGAGAAAAATATCAAAAAAGCAAAAGATAACAGACTAAAGTAGAATGCAAAAGGTAATGGCAAAGGTTACGGGTAAAAAGGTAAAAAAAATCCGGTGAAAACGTGCCACGTTTTGGAAATATACTTAAGTACTGCATTAGCATTTTAAAAGGGCTTTGTTGACGATGTGGTAACATGGGTCTAATTAAATGAAATCAGTGTGCGAAGACAAAATTCTCTTTGGTGAGGTGGGGGTTAATGGCAAACTTATTGGTGGTAAAAAATAACAATAGAGGCGCTTGTATTATGTATGAGCGATAGAATATAGATAATTACATAATAATACGATATTCCACCCTGCACAGAATTCGAATAATTTGCACAAATCGATCTTACATCCATGTACCTACATTATTGTTGATTTGTCAGAAACGGCTTAGCCGATTTCGATAAAATTTAAATTGGATTACCTCGAGAGTATATACTCGTACTTTCAAAATAAAACAGATTTTTTAATCGATTCACGATTGGAGAAATTATCGATGAACGTACACAAAAAAAACATACAGACGAACCTAGTAGGAACCTCCTCCTTTTTGGAAGTCGGTAAGTCATTTTTATTGATTTTTACTGACGCAAACCTTTATGACGTAAAAAACATCTATGTTATGACAGAGTTTCAAATTGGTTTAAATTTAAACCACTCAATAAAAATTTAACTGTGATTAACTTATGTACGAGTACATTTCTTACAGAATTACACTGCAGGGATTTAAACCACAGTTTATATTTCTAGCTATAACTATACGATTTTACAGCAACGCTACTGTTTGTGGCTTAGCTAGAATTTTCTCTAGAAAGCTAGAAATTCAAGAACTTTAGATCCATTATCACATTCCCAAAGGGAATGGCCCGAGTGCGGCCGGCAAAGACCGAACATTATTCAGAACTATCCGAGTTTTCAATGAATTTAGCTTTCAGAGCACGCCGATTGGCAACAAGACGTGGCAGGCACTTTTTAAAATAGCAAAACAAGTATATCTTTATACATTATTTACGTGTCAGCATTTCCATTGAGCGTGACAATGCTGCCAGCATGCTGGGCACGCTGCCAACTGGCAGAAGCATGAATATGGAATTAAAAAAATGCAAAGTCGATTGGCAGAAGGCTTGAGCATTTGAAATTATCTTTAGATTTTCAAGGGTTTGAGAATGATCCGGTTGCTTTTTACGTCGTGAATACGTGAATATTTCATTGACAAAATTCGATTACGCGACATTAGCATAGCACAACGCTCTACAGATTTACGCGTATATGCAATCTAATCACAGATATAATGTAATCTAATCCAAAATTAAAAAAAAAAACAAAAAGTATTTATTTACGAAAGCACATAAAGTTTTCGGAGGCTCTAGCTGCCAAACTGGGTGTAGGGAACCCGTGTTTTGGAAACTAGTTCCTACTCAAGGAACAATATTTTGTTGTGTACATATTTATTTAGGTTTTTGCTTTTATTTTGAACATTAGAATTAGAAAATAAGAAGAAATTGAATAAGAAATATGTAGTACAGATTTGACATTAAGTATAATATTTTAAGATATAACATAATGCATAAGGTATATAATTTATTGAACTGTAACAAAAACAATGGAGATAATTATTTTGTTTTGTTTAGTGTTGTCCACACAATAATGAATAGATACAGAGGTAAGCTTAGAGTTCGGTATATAAAACCTTATTTTAAGTATCGATAATAATGAAAATAGGTCAAATTACTGCAAGATTTTAAATAGGTTTTCAGTTTCATCGTATGTAAGCCTTTTCAGCCAAGAAGTTAAGATTTTTTTACATTCTCTATAACAGAGCGGGTATAGACATAAATATACGAGCGTTGTATAAGCGAGTGCTTATAGCTTCAAAATGACGGCATGCTAAAGCAGTTCTGTGCCTTTCAATTACGCAGACACGATCTTTCCTACGTTTATTTTCGTGTAGTGTTAGTATAAGCACTAATGCATTGGAACCATGGACTTGGTATTTTTTTGTTTTGAAATATGAACTGATACATCAATGTGTGTTACAGAGTTTGACTACAAAATTGGTATAAAAGCCAATTTCTCGTGCAGTTGGGTTTAAATTTAATTTTGAAGACGAGCTGGAACGCAATTTGAATCCAAGAGCATAGCAGAGTGATGTTGCTGAGTAAGCCGATTATCTCACTACTAAATAATCGTAATAAAAAGTTAGAATTAATCTATTGTAAAAGGGTACAACAATGTTCTGATAGATTAGTTAGTTTTAAGTACTAATTTGTATATCTAGTAGGTACACATTTTATCATCTATTTTTGTTTTTTCCTTATGCATTCTTCTTTTTTGCACTCTATTTATATAAATATTTATTCTTATATACGATTTATTAAGTGGCTTAGTGTTATTTATAATATATATTGTGGTTATATAGTATACTAGCTTTTACCCGCGGCTTCGCCCGCGTTATATTTTGATTTTGGCTTATGTTTATGTCGGCTGCGAAACCTAACCTAACCGAAAAATATCAAAACACCTTAGAGGAATGCTTTTGTTGGTTAAGTTACAGTTGGAAGTGTTATACAACCTACAACACTGGGCATTCCAAGATTATGTGCAGTGGGAGTCTCCTCTTTTGTGGGTTCACAGATGCACGATGGGCTTTCCGTCAACTTAAATCGATGTAAGTATTGGGAAAACTCACCATGCCCCGTCAGCACTTGAGTTATGATTCCCACTGGTGCTATTTCTCTTACGATCTTGTATGCCGCCCTTGCGGTATCCGGAAATATGTTTTGGTTACCGCCGCTGTGTGTCCATCCTCATACCGCCGGTTCCACTCGTCAAGAGAGTCCTTTCGGATTTCTCGCTTGACGAATGAAACGGGGCAGTTATCCTAAATAGGTCTGCACTTCGAGTGCAGTGCTGCTTCCTTTGCAAGCTGGTCCGCTCTCTCATTTCCCTCCATCCCCGCGTGCGCTTTAATCAAATAAAGTTTCACTATTTTATTTTGTGCGTGTAGTAACTTTATGTTAGCTTTGAATTTACTGCTAAGGGATGGAGGGAAGATACGCCAACTACCGTTTCCAGTGCAGACTTGGAGTCACAAAAGATTTTTGCTTTTTCGGTAGCCTCAAGAAGTGCCAATAACTTGGCCTGGTACTTTTTTCTTTTTTTTGATTTCTCGGTTAAAATTTTGCTCTAGTGCTGCTCCGTCTGCCAGGCATATGAACTCCAGCTCCTCCTGCTACGCTGGGTGTGGCTTCTTTTCTGTCTCTCTATCTCCAGTTACTTGCTGAGAATAACCTTTCTCATTTTCATAAAGCAAGGCTGCTTCCTGGACTCTGATATGACAGCCGAGGATTAGAGGCCGCGGTGGGACATATGGAACTGGTGGTGTATGTGCCGCCACCTACCCTACCTTCCGCTAGGTCGTCAACGTGTTGGCAGACGCAGTGGGGCTGCAAGGGAAGAGAGGTGTCGGTATCGCGATGGCCGTTCTCACTGCCCTCTGCATTTGAAGAGGCAGGCGCTGGACTACTATGAGTGACCCGCTGCACTGGGACCAGGGCTTTGGAATGTTGTCTGACGTTCAGTACTGGTTAGTCCCGAGTGGTGGATGACGATGTGTCTTGTGCTCCGAAACACTTCGTCATTATGGCGAGAGCGCAAGCTCCGTTATGGAGCCCGAGTCTGGGCTAGCTCTGTTGAGTGCCGCGAAGGAGTGCGAAAAATGTAGGTACGTTTTGACTGGCGCTTAGACGGCTGCTACCGCAGCCCGCTCACTTAGTTTTTATCCTATCCTACGGGAACTGTTAAAGTTTTTGCGATAAAAAGTGGCCCATGTCACTTTTCGTCTTTCAAACTATATTCATGCAATAAGCCAAGGCAAGTTGCTCTGTTGCTGAGAAAAATGTATTGTTAAGTCCTACGGGAACCACAATTTTTTCGAGATGGTAAGTATCCTATGTCACTTTCCGTCTTTCAAACTATGCCCACCCCAAATATCAAGTCAATCCGTTGCTCCTTTGCTGAGAAACAGTTATAGTCCTATCCCATGGGAATCACGAATTTTCTCGAGATAAAAAAAGTATCC
Organism: Hypomecis atomaria; assembly: GCA_964007245.1. Lineage (NCBI taxonomy): Eukaryota > Metazoa > Arthropoda > Insecta > Lepidoptera > Geometridae > Hypomecis > Hypomecis atomaria. Next base: position 18,005,586 of record OZ023285.1, on the reverse strand, counting down.
TTTTATCACTTTCTGTCTTTTAAACCATAGGTATCCATACCAAAAATCAGGTCAATCTTTTGCTCCGTTGCTGCGTCAAAGAGGAACAAACCAACAAACTTTTCGGATTGATAAAATTAAAGTATGATGATTCTGTACCATAAAGGTAGAATAAAGAAACATGTTAAACCTCTAATGATAAAAGATTTAAAAATATTTTAATGTCAGACAAAATGACGGCCTGGTATTAAACGTCATAGTAACATAGCATGCAGAGGGAAAATAACATTTTATCCAATTTTAATGTCAGTTGTCATTTTCAATCCATACTTTATTTCCTCTTCAAGGAGATATAATGGTGGAAAAATAATTTGTCCCCTTGCCATGCTACTTGTGATTTATAAAAGTCTGCAGACAATGTCACCTGTCATCTAATTACGTTTGGCTGTGACGTTTCGTTAGTCCATATTAGCGTCATAGAGGAATTAATCACTTAGCGTCTTTGTGATAGTGGCGACAGTTTCGCTTTCGACGGTTTTTGTCCTGTCCTACAGGAACTATGCAATTTTTCGGGATAAAAAGTATCCTAAAGCTCCTTCCGCCTTTTAAACTATGTCCTTGCCAAAAATCAAGTCAATCGGTTGCTTCGTTGGTGCGTGAAAGAGTAACAAACCAACAAACCAACAAACTTTTCGGATTTATAATATTAGTAAGGATATATATTTGTAAACACTAAGACGTATGTACTTAGATGTGGTAGAATCAGCTTGTTTTTTCTTTTCTTTTCATAATTAATTTTAGGATTAGGCCTGTTATTGGCTATTTATATTTATCTGTATAATCAAGTTTAATTTTATTTTTGTGCTGTTGGCCTGTAAATAAATAAAAAATAAAATGAGTACCTAGTTGAATTGTAAATAAAATTTATAGATCACGTGTATAGTGTTGCGTGGGGCGGACTCAAGAAATATCGCGTCGCATCTCAGTGTAAACTAACCCTCAATCGAGAAATGTCGTTCTGAAAAATAGATTTAAGTTTAAAATCGATTACCTTGTCAAGAAGAAGTCTCGTAACGGTCCACTTTGCTTGTCCGAGGAAAATTTATTACTTCAACTTGTGATGTAAAAGAACAATGACGTAGAAAGTTTCCGCTGGAAATGTGTAAAGTTTTCAGTGACCTGTATACATTTTTGTTTTGTAGGAAGAACTTTGGCTCTGCCAGCCGCCTGAAACTTATGCTGAAGTGTTTTGGCGGACACGCGACGATCATGGCATTCATTATATTGTAATGTAGACCAGCCATTTTCCCCGATTTTCGACGAAGGGTTCCGTAGCTGCGTTGGAGCCCACTTAGCCCCATTCCTACTTCTATTATTAACAGCAAGCAAAAAAAATCAGGCTTGTTGTTGTCCCCCTTAAATATTTATTTTATACTGTTTTTAGTATTTGTTGTTATAGCGGCAACAAAACATCATTTGGGGAAATTTCAGCGGTCTAGCTATCACGGTTCATGAGATACAGCCTGGTGACAGACGGACGGACGGACAGACGGACATCGGAGTCTTAGTAATAAAGTCCTGTTTTTACCCATTGGGTTAAGAAACCTAAAAAAACACTAGAATCACCTAAAATACCTGATGAAAAATATTGTTTGCTTTTGTTTTGTAATTTTTAGTAACAAGTTTAATTTAAATTTCAGTTCATTTTTTTGGCTGTTGTAAGTGACGTATACAAGTTTGTACTAATATACGAGTATGAGTTTAAGTATACACACATGAATACAATGTCATCGACATAGCCCAGCGGATTAGTAAGTTGAAGTGGTAGTAGCTAAAGCAAACAGCACCTGGTGGCCTAACAGGCCCTAAAGTTTTTTAATAAAAACCACGCTCAGTGTAGAATATCCATCAACTGGGTGGACCGACTCATCATGACTGCAAGAACACGCTGAATGGAAGCAATTGTTACCTGTTCTCATAGGAAATCGATAAGGGAGGAATATGTCTAGCAGTCGACAGACTGCTGCTGATACGATGAGGATAAAATACACGTGTAAAACATGAATTTCGGTTACAAATATTTTACAAACAACATTTTTAACTGTTTACGTTTTGTTTGAACAGCTTTAGTTTGAGTCAGCTTTGCTAATATTTGACTAAACATAAAGAAGATATTATATGCCGCTATGGAATGTAACGTAGTTTGCGCACGTTTTTAGGGTTCCGTGCCCAAAGGGTAAAAACGGGACCCTATTACTAAGACTCCGCTGTCCGTCCGTCTGTCTTTCACCAGGCTGTGTCTCATGAACCGTGATAGGTAAAACGTTGAAATTTTCACAGACTGCATGTATTTTGTTATTGTGTATGTTCATCGTAATTATCGCCAATTGAGAACCGAATTAAAAACATTTTTTTTTAGTTCGAAAGAATTCACTTCCGAGGTCGTCCCATTTAAATTTTGTCGAAAAATGCTGAGCCGTTTTTGAAAAATCAAAAATAATGGGAAAATTGTATACATCAATACGAGCAAAGTTTCGAATTTACACGATGGAAGTCGGTTTTGTCATTGTTTGCGAAAATAACTACTTGACAAGATATTTTCACAATTTTGAAACTACGAAACTGGTTCTCGATTATAAACACCTGACCATATTTTTGTCGATTCAAGTGTTATGTTTTCAATGGTATCCGTCCATTTCACAAACTTTTATTCGAAAACAGCCATGTGAATACCAACGTTTGACAAACTCACTAGTAGCCAAATGATTATTACACAAAAAATATATCACAAATTGGTTATATTATATTTCAAAATATTAACATGACAAACTTACATTCTATAACGTATTATTTGACAAACTATTCCTTTAATTTTATTTTTAACTATTAAATGTTTAGTAATAAAACCAACACTTAACACGTTTTTATTTTATCAAGTGCCGTTTGACAAACAAAACAAATGTTTAAGAAAACAAGACGGTGCTCTGGATTTTTCCGAAAATAAAATATACCAAAAAAAAGTTAAACACGTAATACATGGTACTCACAATTCTATGGATAAGTTATAAAAATAGGTCCGACGCCGAGCAAAGCGAAGAGGACGTTTTAGGTTTCACTTTAGACCATAAAGCACGAGCCACTAGTCTATAGACGACAAGAGACCGTGCCGCGGCTGCAGTGCCAGAAGAAAATCTCTTTTGTAGAGTGTGAAACAAGAAGATATTATATGCCGCTATGGAATGTAACGTAGTTTGCGCACGTTTTTAGGGTTCCGTACCCAAAGGGTAAAAACGGGACCCTATTACTAAGACTCCGCTGTCCGTCCGTCTGTCTTTCACCAGGCTGTGTCTCATGAACCGTGATAGGTAAAACGTTGAAATTTTCACAGATTGCATGTATTTTGTTATTGTGTATGTTCATCGTAATTATCGCCAATTGAGAACCGAATTAAAAACATTTTTTTTTTAGTTCGAAAGAATTCACTTCCGAGGTCGTCCCATTTAAATTTTGTCGAAAAATGCTGAGCCGTTTTTGAAAAATCAAAAATAATGGGAAAATTGTATACATCAATACGAGCAAAGTTTCGAATTTACACGATGGAAGTCGGTTTTGTCATTGTTTGCGAAAATAACTACTTGACAAGATATTTTCACAATTTTGAAACTACGAAACTGGTTCTTGATTATAAACACCTGACCATATTTTTTTCGATTCAAGTGTTATGTTTTCAATGGTATCCGTCCATTTCACAAACTTTTATTCGAAAACAGCCATGTGAATACCAACGTTTGACAAACTCACTAGTAGCCAAATGATTATTACACAAAAAATATATCACAAATTGGTTATATTATATTTCAAAATATTAACATGACAAACTTACATTCTATAACGTATTATTTGACAAACTATTCCTTTAATTTTATTTTTAACTATTAAATGTTTAGTAATAAAACCAACACTTAACACGTTTTTATTTTATCAAGTGCCGTTTGACAAACAAAACAAATGTTTAAGAAAACAAGACGGTGCTCTGGATTTTTCCGAAAATAAAATATACCAAAAAAAAGTTAAACACGTAATACATGGTACTCACAATTCTATGGATAAGTTATAAAAATAGGTCCGACGCCGAGCAAAGCGAAGAGGACGTTTTAGGTTTCACTTTAGACCATAAAGCACGAGCCACTAGTCTGTGGACGACAAGAGACCGTGCCGCGGCTGCAGTGCCAGAAGAAAATCTCTTTAGTAGAGTGTAAAAAAAACAATAGGTTAGGTTAGGTTGGAACATGACAAACAACGCACGAGCCGAGCGGGCGAAGCGAGTGTGCCGCGGCAGCGGCTGTCGAAGTGCCAGGAGTAAATCGCTTTTGTAGATTAAGTGTGAAACAAAAAGTGAGTTAGGTTAGATTAGCACGCACGAGCCGAGCGAGCGGAGCAAGCGTGCCGCGACAGCGGCCAGCAAAGTGCCAGGTTTTCTAGATTAGGTGTGAAACAAAAAGTAGGTTAGGTTAAACATGACAAAAAACGCAGGACCACATCGGTCCTTGTTCACTAGTCCATAGACGTTATACTACTGGTCGTGATCTATTCGTAAAATAGGGATTCGTTTTGGTAAATGTTAAATTTATAGAGAGAACAATTTGAGAATTGAAAATGTACAAAAAACTAAAATTCATTCAATATAATTACTGTGTAAGTGAAATATTTGCTGTGTAATTGGTTATAAAATGATGGTTTGTAAAATAAAACATTAGTATAAGAAACAATGTAAAATGAAACACTATTAAAATGAAATATGTTTGCAGTGAATATTATACGAATAGTTTGTTTTAAAGTGATATTTTGCCGAAACATCAGAGAACCGTTTTCAATACTTTAGCGTCCTATACTAGACAATTAGAGTAGTCAGATATTTTCAATGTTTTTTTCACAACTAGGACAATACATCTGATTAAACAAAAACGTATGACGATGACGTATAAAAGGTACCTAAGTCTTTGTGATTTTAAAAAACCTGTACAAATTAGTTTTAGAATTTGGTATATAAAGAGATATTTCTGGAATTTTCGTATAGTAAGGAAAAGTAAGAACATATTATTACATGTTGAACGCGAAGTATTTCGTTTTCATTGTTTTAATTTTGGCTCTAATTATGCTGTCGCAAGCTTCGCCTCAGAGTAAGTTATTTTTTTAAATGTTATTTAATGATTATTTATGTAAAACATTTTTTGAAATTTGTTATTATTAGTTGTATTTAGTGGTACTGAATAAAGGCACTTGCCCTATTAAAAAAATAACGAGAAAAATCTAAGTTGTCTGTATTTTTAATAAGAACTTTTTTCTAAATGAGCCAATTTTTGACCGACGAACCGGAGGAGGTACTCAATTCCACGTGTATACATATATAAAAATCAGCCGAGCCATTTTCGATAAATCAACAATAATGTGAAAAATGCTACAATGCTAAACGTGGATAATATGTTTTAATCCATTTGCCATGCTAGGGGTACCGATGCCCTTTTCAATTGATTCTTTTGATACCTAAGCACGATAGGCTTATCCTTACAAACTGGCTTCGAGGCTAGGCACAGACAAACTGGTGTGTCAAACTGTATAGGTTCACCTACCTACACACGTGACATAGTAGGTATAGTTTTGTTTTATTTTTCAGTTGGCACGTGTGCAGACTTGTGCCCTGCAAATGGGTGTGCAATTGGGTGTTCTCCCGGTATTCTGATAATAACGTTGAAGTCTTGCTTAGCTAGTTATGCTGAGTGTCGGTACCTTTTATATTCGAAGCCAAGCCGAGTGGACGTCGCCATGTTGCTAAAGTTAAGTACTTTGTGTAATATCTAAATTAAGGAGACTGATAATTGTATATTGCATCAAAAGATTATACTGATGGCGTCTTGAGTTTCTTGCCACTTCTTCTCAAAACGTCTAGGGCCTTGCGAACGTGGCATAATTATTGCAATACATGGTGGTACCCTCGAGGGACCCATGAAGTATATGAATAATAAACAAAGTATACTTACTTACCTGTTTCCTTTACTAATTTAGAATCCTGAACATTAGACAAGTACCCTCACGAACATTTTAGGATCAGATTGAAGAGTTTCTGTGTTATTAAGTTAGAATCAGGGTTGCTGGATTAGTTTAAAGTAAGATTTCCATCCTAACAGTAATATTTTGGTAGAAAATAGACAAAGTAACCCCTTCTTTTAACCCTGATCTAACACATGCGAATATTTGTGATGGTTAATACTAATAACGTAAACACATCGTTCACACAAGCTGGTGAATAAGGGTGGTCGTGTATTTTGGTGTTCGTTTTAGTCTGAATAGGCAAATATAGACGAATACAAACCACTTCAGGTTGCTTTATTTGAACAAATAACGCGAACAATATGCGAGCACGAATAGTAAAGTGAGGACCTAGCATAAAGTAAATAATATGATATTGTAATGTTCAAACCCTAATCAGTCATTTTATTCCGTCGAAGTGCAAAATAGAGAGCAAGTAACCTTAAATTTCTAAACTATGGATGAAGCTTGGCTTGTGTACTCGTACCTAAGTGATTTGTAGACGCAGATGTAGTTTTCACTATTACTTGAATACTGTAAAATTGGCAATAAATTGTTGTTTTTCCTCAGATTATCTGGTTTAATTTCTGGACGACTTAACTTCTACTAAGCCAATTCATGGTGTACTTTCCTTATTGCTTGACTACAGCAAAACCCTTTCGTATCTACTAAATAGATAGAGTAAGTATTTTACTGGTAAATGACATATTTATAATCGGCCAAGTGCAAGTCGGACTAGCTCACGAAGGGTTCCGTGCCGTATGGAAATCCCCTTAATGTTTCTTATATCAATTTTTTTTTTGAAGGGAATAGTGCGGGTTGGTGGATTCACATACGCCATCGGATTTCTTCTAGGACGTATGTAGGTTCCCTCACGATGTTTTCCTTCACCAAAAAGCCTGTAGTGGTGTGGAATTCCGTACATAAATTTCAAGGAACTCATTAGTACGGGTTCAGGATCCGAACCTATCGATATCATTAGGTGTTTCTACACAAATCAAGACTAGAGTAAGACAGAGTACTTAGGTCCTGGAATAGGATCTCATAATTACCAATGTTACAACACATTTTGGCAGCATTGGCAATTTTGGTTATTACTGTAAAGATTCTTCTGAACTTTTAACACAGATAGATAGATTCATTTATTTTCAGTAAGGATAATTACTTCTACGTACTTCCGATATCAAAAGCGTTTCAGTTGACTTTGACCTCAAAACTAAGTTTTTTTGTACCTTATGAAGTGTATATAGGTAAGACCGTGTCTCTTACTTACAGCAAAATACCCATATCTTGTGTAAAACACTGCGTCCAACATCGCCCTTACCTGTAACAAAAAAAAAAATTAGAAACAGATAGATAGGTACTAAGCAAAAAATAAGGTCAAAAGTTCTCAAATGGAAACCAAGTACCGGCAAGCGCAGCGTAAAAAATCCTCCCACGAGGTGGACAGATGACCTCATCAAAACCGCTGGATCGCGCTGGATGCACGCCGCCCGGTCTTATCTGAGATCCATAGGGGAGGCCTATGACTGGCTAAGGACGTCCTATGGCTGAAGAATGGATGCATTATTAACTCACATTCAATGAAAATGTTACCAAGATCGTTCTATTCCGTAGATACCAAGGTAGAAAAACTTTATTTAAAAATTAAAAAAAAAAAACTTTAGTTAAAATTGTGCTTTTTGATGCTTTTAGAGTTCCGTAATAAAACGAGCAGCCCTAAAAACTTAAATTGCACGCTTATTATAGTACCTATAGTTACAAATCCACATGTTCGTTCGTCACTACGACGCGCCGCGACTGACTAGCATACCGAGAGCATACCGAACTCCGAGGCGCGTAGGTATGATTCGCGTTCCTACCGTTTGTATGAAGACGGAATACTGTTATGTCATTACCGTGGTAGAGCGGTCCTAAAAATAGAAACCGTACCGACTTAATCCATGCATGACCACTTATTTGGTTGTCGATGTTACGAATGTTACGGATTTGCCAACACCAGAAATAACCAAAAAGTATAAGTAAATTGGTGAACAAAAAAACTAGAATAATTATTATTTTATTATTTCGTATATTATGGTCACTGGAACGAGTGGGAGCAGGAGCGAGAGTTAAAAGTCTGTGCACGTGTGAGCGGGAAAGGTATAACATGCGATTCTCTGTAAACGTAAATAATCGGTCAAGTGCGAGTCGGACTCGCGCTCGAAGGGTTCCGCACCGTAAGGAAGCCCCCTTCATATATTTTAATTTAGTTTTCCCTTAAATTTTAATATTTTTTGTTTTTAGTATTTGTTGTTATGGCGGCAACAGAAATACATCATCTGTGAAAATTTCAATATTCTAGCTATCACCGTTCATGAGATACAGCCTGGTGACAGACAGACGGACGGCGGAGTCCCGTAATAGTAAAGTAATAGGGTCCCGTTTTTACTTTGGGTACGGAACCCTAAAAAATGACTAAAGTTTTAAAAAATTGGGTTTTGGTTCGTTTTCATTACTTTTTTTTTTTGACAAGACAATACTTAAACTAAGGCTGGAGTTCATCAAATGCAACATAACCAATGGTTACGCAAACGTTCGGTTAAAAATTAACGATTGGTTAAACAAGCTTCGCTGTTTGGTGTTCATCATATGTAGATAACCAGGGATTAGATAATCAAACGTTTTTGAACGAATGACTCGTAAATGAATGAATGGTTTGCCGTGGTGACAAAAGGATTAAAATAAGACACTAGTCTGACTGAGTCTGTTTCTATATCTCACTATATTCTACCTTTTTATCGAATAACAACAGCTTATATACTAAATTATATGTACACATTGTGATTTATCTAAGTCACGTAAAACATCTAAATCACGAACTAGTTAATCACGCTATACTTATTTAAAACATACCATCGAGCTGCTATAAAAAATAACATTCCGTCCGGTTACATTTGCTTTTACCTCAACGCTTTCAAAAACTGTCGAGTAGGTACTATTATTATCCTACAAAATGTTCTATTTTGTCAATGTCAATAATTGGAACCTGCCAAGCCGTCAACAAAAAAAAAAGAATAAGTAGGAATGTACCATTGTATGTACCTATTAAAGTAGGTAAGTATTTATTGGTACAAAGTAATTGCGCCGCGTTTTAAATATACGGGGTACCTTGAAGGTGCACGTAAAATTTTGCTCAATATTCTCAAAATCTTCAATATTATTTTCTCCAAAGATAAAATTCAACGCGTCTTCGATTTTAACTGGCAAATGCCGGTGATGCAATGGGTAACCATTGGTTAAACAAGGTTGACGACGTCGTTTAAGTTAAACGTGCGATTACTGTATTTCAACAAGGGTTAGTGCTTGGTGAAAAGCAAAATTTCGATAACAAGCCGTTTAAAACTTAACAAACGGTTAATAAAGTAAACATCTGTTGATGAACTCGGGTCTTAGATGATGCTCATTGCTCTAATTTTGAAACTATTCATCCGTTTACAAATACTTCTGACCATATTTTTGTCGATTCAAGTGGTATAGTGTAAGCGTCCTAAATTATAAAATTTATTTCATAGGACAGTAAATAATTTATTAATTAACTTCATAGGACAATACATCTTACTAAACAAAGACGTATGACGATAACGTTCAAAATGTACGTAAGTCTTTGTGAATAAAAACCTGTTCAAATTACTTTTGTAATTTGGTGTATAAAGAGTGTTTTCTGGTATTTTTGTGTACTTGAAGTGAGGACATCGAAAGAACACACTACAAAATGTTGAACGCAAAATATTTTATTTTCATTGTGTTGATTTTGACTTTTATAATGCTGTCACAAGCTTTGCCTCAAGGTGGTAAGTTATTTTTACTATGTTACGTAATTATTACGTGTTTAATCCTTATTTGACCTCACATTCTACACTAGTTCATTTTTAGCCAACTATTCCAGTCTTTAGTACTTTTTCATATACTAAATGAGAAGGACTCACAACAGGAATAACTATTGAATGAAACATTGCGTGGTTGCCGTGATTTATAAAGTTCAGAAAAGAGCAGGTTTCCAATTTGGTTGTATTTTTTTAAAGTTTTTTGTGTTTCATCTACATCTGAACTTTTTTTTAAATTAAGTAATTTATTTTAAAAGAAATAATTTGAACATCTCTAAAGTAATACAGGGTTTTTCTAATCAATTAGCATCTTTTTAGGGGCTTATTATGTATAATAAAACTAACAACTTTTGTACAACGACTTTTGTCACATCTCAAAAAAAAGTGGTAGTTCCATAGCAAAATATCGTTCGCCCTCGACAAAATGTATGGAACAGCTGATTTCTTTTTAGTTTTGACAAAAGTCGCAGAACAAAAGTTGTTAGTTTTGATGTACAGAATAAGCCCTTAAAATGATGCTAATTGATTTGGAATAACCCTGTATAATCAACGAAACAAAAAAATAATCATCGAAATCGGTTTATAATTGGCGAAATAACCGCGTAATTTACGTACAAAAAACACACTGTCGAATTGGGAACCTTCTTTTTTGAATCGGTTAAAAAGCTTTATTCTCACAAACTAGCTCCAGGGCAAGGTACACCCACAGACAGAAGGCATACCTGCATATTAGTGCATATACACCGACTCACACGTCACATAGTATGCATAGTTTATAACCGACTTTCATAAAGGAGGAGGTACTATTTTCGTCTGTATGTATTTTTTTATGTATATTCATCGATATTTTCGCCAATTGTGAACCGATTTGAGAAAACATTATTTAATTTCGAAAGGGTAAATACACCCGAGGTGGGTCCTATTTAATCGAAATCGGCTGTGCCGTTTTTGATAAATCAACAATAATATTAAACATTGAGGTCGGTCACATCGATTTGTGCAAAGGAGATATTTCAAAATGGGCTCAGACTAGGTACAGTAGCTCAAAAAATCCGTTAAACTATGATAAATAAATGCGCAGAGTAAAACAACCGCATCAAATGCTTAATTTATGAGTAATTTCACATTTTCCAATTTGATTCTTGTTCAGTCATTGAATTACTGTCATTTTGGTCACATGTAACCTTAATACCCGAACACACGAAATTACTTTTAATGGACACTGTTATTGTAAAAAATAACGGGAAAATCATTTTCCGATAGAAACAAAGCAAATTATGAAATACTGTACCCTTTAGTGGCCCAATTTCTATGCATATTTGCAATATCTCCTTATTCAAATTCTGTACACGGTGAAAGACGGTGGTGCCATTTTTGGCAAACAAATATTAAGCATACTATTAATATTTTTCAGGGCCCACGTGTAAGGACCAGTGCTCTTTTAATGCATGTGAATCGGGGTGCAGATGTGTTCGGAATCCCTGTGCTTATAAAGTGTACTCATGTTACTGCAAATAAATTAGACATGAAGATTAGCTGGTGTTTATTTGGTCAACGTATAAGCATTGCCATTCAGCGTGGCAATGCAGCCAGCATGCTGGGCACGCTGCCAACTGGCAGTGGGCTTGAGCATTTGGATTATCTTTAGACCTTCAAGGGTCTGTGGACGATCCAATGCTTTTTATACAGTAGTAGTGTAGGTAGTTTTAGCATACAGAGTAGTACCTATTGTATTTTGTTGTAGTTAATAAAGGCACTTTTTCCCTATAAAAAAGAAGATTATCTGCAGACGTAATAATTATCTTAGTTATTAATATATTCTTATGTTTTTGTGGATGTCCTATACCTGATGGATGGCTAACATTTTGATTGTTTGAGTAAAAACTATTCACATTTACGACCAATATTACGCCAAATATAGTATCGCTCGCGCAATTTCATGAACATGAAACAAACCAAACATAGGTTACATGAACATTGACAATAACGTCGCTTACCATCCGGCGAGTTGTTGGCCAAGCGCGAATTTATATGCAATAAATAATCGGCCAAGTACGACTCGGACTCGCGCACGGAGGGTTCCGTACTGTATGGGAGCCCCCTTAAATATTTATTTAATTTAATTTTACGATTTATTTCAGTAATAAGCAAGTGAAAATCTTTGAATACTGTCTTTCTGCCCAAATAAAAATTGGAAGTCTTCAAATCGAAAGGAACCAGACTTCTAGGTAAACGTACTGCACCCTAAACCTTAGAGCTCAGTTTTTGAAGTGTAAAAATATCCCTTCAAAAACATTACATATATAATCGGCCAAGTACGAGTCGGACTCGCGCACGGAGGGTTCCGTACTGTATGGGAGCCCCCCTTAAATATTTATTTTATTTTAATTTTATTATTTATTATTAAAGGGAATGCAAAACTAAATATTCTGTGAACCTTTTAAGCATCTACCTGTTACCATTATTACTATAGAGCGAAAAACTTTTAAAAATCAGGTTTGTAGTTTGGGACCCCCCCTTAAATATTTATTTTATTTTATTTTTAGTATTTGTTGTTATAGCGGTAACAGAAATACATCATCTGTGAAAATTACAGCTGCCTAGCTATCATGGTTCATGAGATACAGCCCGGTGACAGACAGACAGACGGACATCGAAGTCTAGCAATAGGGTCCCGTTTTTTCCCTTTGGGTACGGAACCCTAAAAAGAAAAAATAAAAGACACGAATAGTGAGAACCCAACACAAGAAAAAGACGTACCTATCTAAATAATTTATTTTATTTTATTAGATATTTATACTATGTGTATACTATATGTCGGAGAGCAGCCCCTTGAGCTGATTTGCTTTATTTAATTACTGTCAATACACAGACAGATAATATTTTGAGATGCATTTGACTGATGACTTTTCTGTCAACTTCAATGTCGTGCCCACGTCACACTGACGTACACATTGGCGGGAAAAGGCGTGGCTTGAGTCACTTTTTGTTTTGACGAAAATACAAGAAGATGTTGGAAAATCATCGGAGTGTTCAATTGTTTGATTCGAAGACAATTACTGTAATTTTTGAAGTATTACTCTGTAAGCAGAATAAAGTTGATATCGGAAATTCGCTGGTGTTCATATTTCAATAACTAGATAGATAGATAGATAGATAAACTCTTTATTGATTCACACACACATAAAACAGAAAAATAGAAAAAATTAGATGATACAATATGTGAAGCAACCGGCGGCCTTATCACTGAAAGTGATTTCTTCCAGGCACTATGATCAAGGAGTAAAAACTAGCACTATGATCAAGGAGGTTATCGAGACAATAATACACGTTTGTTGACCACTCCCGTCATCAGAAGTCGGGATAAAAAGACGCGCTCACAAGTGGAAAATAACAACAAGGAATGGAAAATCTTATTAAAGTAGCATAACTAAAATGTTTCTCACTTTGGACAATGACTATGAAAGGCTAAACTAATGGCGAAGTACCTTTTCCTTAGTTGAACTCCCACAATAACAATGTCCGAACAAACAACAACAAGATGCAAGTCTGATAATTACAAAGGCTACAGCCGAAGGATCCAAAAAAATACAAAATATAATTTAAAAATTAATTTATTAACTAATTATTACAAGTTAAAACTTAAAGTAAAAGGTTTACTTCATCGAAGAATGATGGAAGCAAAGTGTGTCGGTGTCCGATGTCGGGCGTCGCACGTAGCCTCGGTTGCCGCGCTTGCGCAATGGTATTCCGCTGCGGTGGCACACGTGTCGCTGGGCCGCGCGCATTGTGTATCGAGGTCGATGCCGAATCAGCAATGCACTAAGGTTGTGCATGTGTAACACCTCCCCCCGTTGAACGGCGACTATCGCAGAGCCGGGTCGAGATGGTCGCTGGGAAGCATCCTGGGTCAACCCTTATCTGACTTGGGTTGACATTGCGGAGTTCTGGGACTGCATATGTTCCTGCTGGAATGCTGTTGTCGGTCTCTGTAGCTTCTTTACTTCTTTTGAGTAACCGGCGATATAATTTTGACAGGATGAATGCTCCTACTGCCAAGGATGCTAATAGATATATCGGTATTGTGGTGTGATATATGGCAGGATCGGTGACGTCGTCCAGATGAGTTGGGGACTGGGCTAATACGTCTTTGTTCAGTGTGTGGAGTTTCTCTAAGCTCAGTGAGTTGAGGGTGAGCTTTGGATAATCTTCAAGGCCGGAGTCGTTGTGTCTTGGTATTTCCAATATTCTTATAACGTGACCTTTGATGTGGTCATTTGTGTTGGAGATGGTGAATGATGGCGTTTTCAAATTGCAGCTGAGTGGAATGACGACCAAATAGCTTCCTTGTAGAGTCCTATATTGTTCTTGTCCACAGGATATCTTGACTTTGGTCGGAGTGGGGAAGTTTATGGTGTAATGTTTGTCATCCAGTGTTTCTAGGGCTTCGTGTGTCAGGGTCACGGATGTCATCTTGCAGGTTGGCTGGAGTTCCTGGTGCTTGATTAGGTGTTGCACGCAGTCTGTCTCGTTCTTGACCACGAGACTGGGTTTCGCTTCACATAGATACAGAGAGTTTAGCTTCGGACATTCTGTCTCTATGTACCTAGTGTCTTGGCTAGAGAGCGCTACATAAGGTGAGGGTGGTATAAGGATTTGATAGTCTCTATTGGGAGCAAGGGATAACTTATAAAAGTCAAAGGTTGAAGGAATGACAATCGGTACCTTAATAACTACCACTATTTCTTTATCTAAATAGAAATATCCTAGTCTAATTATTTCATAAAAGTTCCTAATTTCTATATCAAGGATTTCATTACTTGAGTATAAAATCCTTAGCTTGTCTAACATATCCCTAACATTACCTATACTAGCTTTAGAATAAGGAGTGCTCGATGCACGAATGAAAGCTAACGCGTTCTCTAAATTTTGTAACTCTTCGCATAAATCTTCTATATTATCTCCTAGTATTAATAAGTGTTGTGCCAGGTATTTAAGTCAAGCGTCATTTCTTGTCCCAGTGTCTGGTGCGTCAACGTCAGCCAAAGTAGTATCCTGCAACAATGTGGGGACTTTAGGGCTTCGCTTAAGGCGTGATTTAGCTACCGGACCACGTTTCTTCTTGGTATAAATATGTATGGGAAGATCTGCTAAAACAGTGTCCTGAGTATAGCGTGGGGCTAATTTCTGTCGGGCTGCTATAGGGTTGCGAATGATCACTTGTTGGTCAGGGGAGTAATCCTTTTCAGGTTCTCTATCCTTATTACGATTCTCAGTCAATTGAGTCCTGTCGTGTAAAGAAGTCTGATTGATAAGGTCGTACACTTGAGTCATTTGGGTCCTATGGTCTTGGGAATATTGTTGGTATAGATGTTCGGTTAAGTCGATGTCTATGGGGTCACGAGGATCAAAATGTCCAGTTATTAAGTCAAGGGGTCTACATTTTGTAAAACTGTGAATGAAGCTGTTATAAGCTAAAATGGCATAAGGCATGAGGTTTACTGCGGGTTCATTGCGTTTCTCGAGTTTCAATATCCTTAGATGTTCAAGTATAGTAGAATGAAATCTTTCTACTATGCCATTGTCATTCGGGGAATGTGCTAGTATTTTATGGTGTTGAATCTTATGGATTCGTGCAAACTCGGAGAACAATTGGTTTGTGAACTCAGGGCCTCCGTCCGTGACGATAGTGAACGGGACGCCGTGGTGCGTACAGAATACAAGGAGCGCCTGTACGACACTTAAGGCTGTGCTATCTCTGAGGTGGTACGCCTGTGCGTACTTTGAGAAGGCATCCACTATGGTAAGATATTTCTCGTTTTGGGCAGTAAAAAGATCAAGGTGGACTGTTTGAAATGGCTTCGTAGGGGGTGGAACGATCGAGAATCGTTGTTTGATAGGATTTCGGTCGTACTTAGCCTGTCCGCAAATGCTACATTCATTAATGTATTTTGCTATGCATTCCTTCATCTTGGGCCAATAGTACTTGGAAGACAAAGCTAAATAACACTCGGTTATTCCTCGGTGGTTTGTCTTGCCTTCGTGATATTTTTTTATGATCTCTTGCTGACGTAAGTATTCCTTAACGTTTTCTATTTCGATTTTGGTGAGGACGAGATTCATGGAAGAGCTCTTGAAATTTTCTTGTATGATGGGGATAATCTTATACATTGCGAGAGGGGGATGAATGATAATTCCTGTTTTAACTTTAGGATTGACAAATTCCTTTATGGCGTTAACTACGTCATGAGCCAAGTTGGATTCAGAAAGTTGTATAGTCGTTCGAGTATGAGTCTCAAAGGGTTTCGTCACTGTCGGTCGTTTCTTAATGTCACCTACTAATACAAAGCATATTTGTCTATTGAACCTATTTAGAGGGTCGTCGGTAATCGGGACTTCTAGGATTGGCATTTCATTACTGGTATGAATGGTTTCAGTATCTGAGTTACTTTGCTGGGGCGATGTTTCGTAGTTATTCGTAGGGGCTGTTAAGGTTTCAGAGCCTACTTCTGAAGGAGGTTTCTCTGATACATTAACTACGATGGAGTTAGTGTCTTCATTATGAATTTCAATGCGAGACAAAGCGTCTGCATTGGTGTTCTGTTTGCCTTGCTTGTAAATGGTGGTGAAGTTATACTCGCTCAATTTTAGTCTCCAACGCGTAAGTCTAGAGCCGGGTTCTTTAAGGCTCATTACCCATTGAAGGGGTCTATGGTCCGTCACTATTTTGAATTTCCTCCCGAATAAGTATGGTCGGAAGTACTTGGTAGCCCAAACTATGGCTAGTAATTCCTTCTCGATTGTACTATAGTTGGTTTCACTCGAGTTCAGAGTCCTGGATGCGTACGCTATTGGCTTGTCATTGCCTATTGGTCCCTGGGACAGGACAGCACCGATTGCGAAATTCGAAGCATCGGTTGTCAGGACAAAGTCTTTTGTGAAGTCAGGGTATTGTAGTATCGGGTCAATTGTCAAAAGCACTTTACATTTCTCGAAACAGTCAATGTACTTAGGGTCGTTATAAGTCACTTTGGAACCTTTCTTTAGACAGTGAGTCATAGGTTTGGTTATACGCGCAAAGTCCGGGATGAATTTCCTATAATATCCGAGTAAGCCAAGGAATCGCTTAATCTCGGTAGCTGTCTTTGGAATCGGGAATCTCTGGATGGCTGATATTTTATCAGGGTTCGGTTTTATACCATCCTTACTTATGTAATGACCTAAGTACGCAGTTTCTAACTTAAGAAACTCTGACTTGTCCATCTGAATCTTGAAGTTCGATTCCCTAAGCCTTTTGAAAACTTTTTCTAAGTTCACCATGTGTTCTTGTAAGGAGACGCTGAACACTATGATGTCATCCAAATATACTAGACAGATGACGTTTTGGAGGTCTCTGAGGACATTATCCATCACTCGCTGGAAAGTGGATGGAGAATTTTTTAGACCCATGGGCATTCTCAAAAATTCGAAATGGCCATGTTCTACATTAAAAGCCGTCTTGGGAATATCTCGCGGGTCCATTTCGACCTGGTGGAACCCACTGGCAAGATCTAATGTCGTGAAGTAATGACAGTTGCCAAGCTTATCTAATACGTCATTGATATTGGGAATAGGATATTTATCATCGATAGTCTTTTCATTGAGTTTGCGAAAGTCAACGACAATTCGCCATTTGGTTTTTCCAGACGCGTCTGATTTCTTTGGGACTACCCATATGGGAGAGCTCCAAGCAGACTGAGAGGGGCGAATGATACCCTGTTCAAGCATTTTTGCGATTTGTTCTTGAACTTCCTGTCTGTGAACGAAAGGATATCTATAGGTCTTAGTATAGACAGGTAATTCGTCTGTAGTGTTGATTCTATGCTTTACCTTGTCGGTAAAGGTAAGAGGTTCGCCTTCGATATAAAAGACGTCAGCGTATTGCGCACAAAGGGACTCTAAGTTAGCTCGCTCTTCTGGATTCAGATGGTTAGTACGTAATCGTGAAAGCACTTCAGCGGCGCGATCACTGAGTTTCTGAGTACGCGTACATTGTTCTTTAAAAAGCTCAGCACTAACGGGTCGATCCATAGAAAATACTACGTCGTGTTTTGTCGGGTTGGTAACCTCTATAATGCCACGATTGTTCTTAACAGTGGTGATGCAATCCTGAATGGTACAGTTTGATATGAATTGTTCTGTAACCAACGCATCGCCGTCGTGAAAGTTGATTGGGACTCGAATCATTTTGGATGTGTTTGCGGGTATTATATCCTCGTAAAGGTTACAGTTACGTGAATCATACATTCGCAAAGGGTTGGTGGATTTCCGGGTTACTAAGACTTTATCTTTTAAGTCTATGTTGGACTCTAGCTTCTCTAATAAGTCTAGGCCAATTAACCCATCAAAATAGTTATGAAATTTATATACAAAGAGCGTGATGTCGCAATCTTCGTTAAATTCGTCAAAGCATGGTACGGTTATCGAATAGTTATTACGGGTGGTCGCGTGGATGTTGGTCACTTCAAACGGGTCGTAATTACACGGAATGTTTGAATAGTATTTTTCTACTGCGTCGGGGCTGATAAATGACTGGTTTGCACCTGTATCAATTAATAATTTGAGGGGTGGATTTCCTATCTGTATGAAGGGAAGTTGCCTTTGGGTTTGCAAATTAATTTCTATTTTGGCTTGTCTGATTTCGCGCTCTTTTGAAAATCCTGCTGTTCTGGGGAGGCTTCGTCTGAGGTCTCCTCGACATATGCGGGAATATATTCATAGGGTTGTTCGTAGGGTGCAACGTCATAAGTCATTTCGTAATAAGTCGGCTCATAGTCGGGATAAGCAGCACTATCGTAGTCATAGTAGTTGTCAAATTGGTCATAGTATTGTCCGTCATTAAAATTCAGTTCCCTTGTTTTAAAATAATTGCTTGGGGGTGGATTCCCTTGTTTCAACCAATCATGCAATATTCTAGCTGGGGGTGCTGGTCTTGAAACGAAGTGGCTAACTCCGCTCATTGGCTGAGGGCCTGATGGTTGATAGTTGGTCCTATTCTGATTCAATCTAAAAACATTGCTCTGCGGCCTATAATTAGGCGGACGGGCAGAAAACATTTGTTGGGTCCTTGACGGGCCTCGGTTCATAGTCATTTGGGGCCTCCAAATTGGCATCCTTGGTGGCTGGGCAAAAGTCGGGGGCCTTGATGGTCCTGGCTGTGAGTTAAAAGGGCTAGAAAAAGCTGGTCTCGCTTGTGGCGAGTTGAAGTTAAACGGTTTGCCTGTATTAGTGCTAAAATCGAATGAAGACGTCGGCTGCGTTCTTCTGTCTGTAAGGTGGTCGTTACGTTGCTGTAGATAGAGGGTGTTAATTTCCTCCTGTACATATTCTAACGCTTTCTCCAGTGTTTCCGGTCGCATGCAGCGAATCCTGGAGCCTAATGGTTCTTTTAAGCCACGAACAAAAGCTTGTAAGGTTAACTTTCTATAGAGAGTGCGCTTTGCCTCTATGGTGGTAGCTAAGGTCTCATGCAAAGTCACATAGGTCATTATAGTGCTGAAGAGACTTTGGCACTTTTCATAAAATTCTTGTGGGGTCATATGTCTCTGTGTCAGGAGGGCTAGGTCATTGTAGAGAGCGGTCTCATCTCTCTGGTCAGCGAAGTTATTGACTAATGCGTTTCTGATACCCTGCCAGTTGTCAGGTATTCCATTGGAATTTATTGTTCTGGCAGCATGCCCGGTAACTTTATTTAATATTCCGTTCAATAGAGCTAGGTTACTAAGCTCAAACCCAGGCTCTGGCCTAATAAACTGCACAACTAAATGGTCGCACAGATGTATAAATCTAGTCAATACATTGGGATTGCCGTCGAACTCTGGCAATAGGCGGAGAGCCTTATAGACTTGGTCTACCTGTTCCGCGCTCATTGTTATTTCGCTTTGAATTAAGGTTCTGCCTAAATCTAATGGATCTCTTAATATAATACTATCCTCTAAAATAATTTCTAAATTCTTATTTGCGTCGATTCACACTGCCCTACTATTCCTACCTCTAACTAGCGAATTTCGTGGGTGGAAAATTTTGGAAACTTTTTAATGTTCCGAAGAAATTAACACTCTGCGAAATCGCACACAAAATATAAAATAGGGAACAAGGACTAAAAAAATAAAAGGATAACTAAGGTTAAGGAAGGAGAGCGACTCTAGTAAGATCTAGGTACTCACCACATTTGTATCTCTCTGGCGTATCTATGTCTTGATACTCCTCCTGCTGCAGCTCTCTTGTAGGTTCAGGATACCCGTGCCGGTGATCGATTCACTGACTCTACTTTACAGGTATCCTACCGACTGCGCCAATTACAAAGGCTACAGCCGAAGGATCCAAAAAAATACAAAATATAATTTAAAAATTAATTTATTAACTAATTATTACAAGTTAAAACTTAAAGTAAAAGGTTTACTTCATCGAAGAATGATGGAAGCAAAGTGTGTCGGTGTCCGATGTCGGGCGTCGCACGTAGCCTCGGTTGCCGCGCTTGCGCAATGGTATTCCGCTGCGGTGGCACACGTGTCGCTGGGCCGCGCGCATTGTGTATCGAGGTCGATGCCGAATCAGCAATGCACTAAGGTTGTGCATGTGTAACATGATGTCATTGATGGCAAACAAACATAGACAGCTGACAAAAACTCGCCACTACCTGTCTTGAGATGGACCTAAATGGAGATTGAGTTGGAGCGAGCCTCTAACACATTTGCTATGAAGACTTCTGCAAATTGGAATGGGCGGAGCGGCGCTTGTGCGTTGATAAAGGCCTGCTAAGAATCCTAACATCTTTCGGGTGAGATCTTTTCATGTTGATAAAACTAAAGCAAAGTTAATGTTCTGACTAGAAATTAATAGCATCTTAATTTTAGGGCATCCGCATTTTCATAACGATCAAGATTTCTCAAACTAGTGCATAACGTACAATCTAAATTCTAAATTATGGTAAATGATTGACGCTATTAATTGATTTCAATGTTTTGTACTACCGAATCAGATACACAAGTTTAAGTAAAGGTTTTTAATTGTGCTATGGTGTGCCACTTGATTATCCGGCCCTCAGTTATACGGATTCTTGATTATCTGGACTACTTCTCATGATCAACAAACTGTAGTGTTCTAGTAGAATACATGCATATACATGTACAATGTTACATAACCCATCTGCCCCAAGCGCTATACTGCCCTAGGTGCCCATATTGCTATTGATGTACTAGGTGCCATGTGTCACCTCATGAACACAAGCGTACTTAAGCGAGCAGTGTTATAAATCAAAGATAAAATAAATATGATTGAGTCATCAAAAATGAGAAGCTTGTAAGTAGCCAAGATAATAAAAGAAACCGCTATTTTCATTAATTCAATTATCTAGATATTCGATTGCCCCAATGCTCCATGACACGAGTTAGTCCAGTTGATCAAGTCTATTACCAAAGTTATCTAAATCAAACCTCACTGATTAGCTGACAAAATGATATTTGTGATATTGTCAAAGTTTAATAACTAGGTACATTTAAACGATTTAACTAACTTCTAAGATTTTACCATGTTGTGGTAATAGCATTATTTCATTGAATAGAGTTTAATTTTAAACATTTTATGAAAAATTTTTTCAGAATTCTTTAAGATTGAAGAAACAAAAGAACACACATCCAAATTGAGACTTTTTTGTGAAAATCGGTTTAAAAGCAGCTAGCCCTTATAAACTACTATTCATAATGACAGGCAATTAAGTGTGTGGTTGATGTATTAGTATTATAGAGATTATTAATACTAAAAAGATCTGAGTATTCATATCCGGCAAACTATAATATCCTAATATTTGTATTATCATGATATTTTGTAAAGACCATTCAAATTAAATCAGATAATTCATTTGTATTCATTCCATTTTCGAGTACCTATCGGAATCGTGGAGCAAAACTGAATCTTAATTGTATGAGGGAATAAAGGAGATGCATTAGTTCTTCGTTCATACAAATGTTAGAGCAAAAATTAGATGAAAAATAGACAACCGATTTGTTTGTGTATTGAAATGGCGGATGTGGGATTTTTAAAATAATTTGTTAATATTACCTACAAATTTAAGACCAAGTAGGTTGTACAATGAAAAACTAACAATTAACATTTATTAGTTTCAAGACCAATATTGAATACAGTACCTAGTAGTAATTATTAAAATCTATTGATCCCGAATACAATTAATCCGTGTCAGACAGACATGAGAAATGCAGGTATTATATTGGTTGGGATATTCTGGTATTACCTAGCGAGTGTGTTGGTGTCACCTGATCCTGTGAAATATTTTCATTAACCCATCCCCCATCCATACAAGCAATTCTGTGCAGACGGTCAGTATTTCATGAAAAAAAACCGTACTTCAACATGACGTTGACAATAAAAAAAAAAAAAAAATAAAAAAAAAACTTGCCATAAAACCAGACCCGATATAGTTCTGTAAAGTTCTGACAAGATAATCTCGGTTTATTTGACCAATGACCGAGTTATTATTCTAATATGATCAAGAAAAATAGTCGGTTACTTATGGCCAACGGTTACATTAATTACGCATTTCGTGTTATATTTGCATGAAAAAAGAAAAAAAAAAAAAAAAGAGATGATCCGTCGCTGGCAAAGTGACGATGCCGTCGCTAGTAAAGTGACGAAGTCAAACCAGACAAAAAAAAACACTATTAAACAACACAATACAAAAAAGAGAGAAAAGAGAAAAAAACAAAAAAAAAGTGAAAGAAAAAAAAATAAAGAAGAAAGCAAAAAGAGGGCGAGTTGTCGCCGCAACTCCACGGAGTTCTGTATGTGGTTAAAAAAAAAAAAAAAAAAAAAAGGGCGAGTTGTCGCCGTAACTCCACGGAGTTCTGTAAGTGTTTTAAAAAAGAGAGACAAAAGAGCTCCATTTGTTTGGTTTGAATATCTGTGACGAATTAATTACAAATTGTAAATCTGACACGAAACGTGAAACCTTGGTTATTAATAAAATTGTGAATAATTTTGTTAGTTTACTTGAAGTACTGACCTGCCTTTGTAGTTATAATATTCCATCCATCCACCCATCAGCTATAAGAAGTCAACTGCTGGACATAGGCCTCCCCTATGGATCTCCAATAAGACCGGTTGGATTATAATATTCAGTTTAAAAAAAAAAAGAAGTTCCTAGAAAGTCTTGTTTTAAATTACCTGACCATCCTGGTCAGGCATGGCCGAGGAAAATAATATACCTCAAGTAAACTTGTTCCAGGGTGAAAGAATTGCGCACGCACATGACTAACTTCAGCTCCGCGGAAGATGAGTATTCAAAACAATTGTATTCTTGAAACTACGCGCGGCAATGTTATACCAGTGGACCGGCGACAGTGCAACTAGCCCGAAATCGTTTGGCAGCCTTTAAGACCCCAGGAATTTGGAGGAAACCGTGGAAAACTTTGGAAAGCTAGCAATCTATGAAACGAACCACACGCGGACGTGTGATGCGCAGGACAGCCGTGTCGGAGAGCAGCCCCTTGAGCTGATTTGCTTTAATTAATTACTGGCAATACACAGACAGCTAATATTTTGAGATGCATTTGACTGATGACTTTTCTGTCAACTTCAATGTCGTGCCCACGTCACACTGACGTACACATTGGCGGGAAAAGGCGTGGCTTGAGTCACTTTTTGTTTTGATGAAAATACAAGAAGATGTTAGAAAATTATCGGAGTGTAATTACTGTAATTTTTGAAGAATTACTCTGTAAGCAGAATAAAGTTGATATCGGAAATTCGCTGGTGTTCATATTTCAATAACTAGCACTATGATCAAGGAGGTTATCGAGACAATAATACACGTTTGTTGACCCCTCCCGTCATATATATATTATAATACAGTAATAAGTTAAGTAATTTATTTAACTTTAAGTAGAAGTAGCGCTCGTAGCGTAGTTTGACTAGGTGTTTGTCAGCGATCACCGAAATTAAGCAACGTTCCGCACGGTCAGTTTTTGGATGGGTGACTGCGGGTGGCGTTTTCCAACTGAGCGCTACCATGGCTTGGATGACATGTTAAATTGTAGTTCCCGGTTGTTTTAACCGTTTAGCCAAGTCAGAGGCCTTCAGGCGACATGAAAACTGACAGGGCTATCCACCCGGCCTATACGAACTTACTTACATAAAAAATTATAAAACATACAAAAAAAACACGTTTTCAAATTGAAGCACTTATAAGAAACTTCTTGCTGGTAAAATTATGTATTTATATTAATGTATTTTACTTTTAGTGCAAGGATTACATTTTTATTATTTTTATGAGACTGAATGACAAAATGAGATACACGCTGGTATTTGGAGTTACGCATGCCCATATCTGGAGTACCCAGAAAGATTACGGGTAAAAAAGGGCTTAATAATTATTTTTCGCAATAAATGGCAAAACCGCCTTCCATCGGGTACAAAATTCGAATATTTCGCTAGAATTGTTTACGTTATTGTTAATTTTTCAAAAACGGCTCAGCCGATTTCTGTAAAATTTAATTGGACCACCTCGGGAGTATACCCTTTCGAATTAAAAAAGAATTTTTCGATTCGGTTCACAATTGGCGAAATTATCGATGACCATACACAAAAAAAAATACATACAGACGAACATTGAACCTCCTTCTTTTTGGAAGTCGGTTAAAAAGTAGTATTTTATAGTATGGTTTATTGACAAAATATGAAATTCTTTATTAGCTAGTCCAGTCGTGTCACAGGAAATAATATTGCCCGGGCCACTACTGGAAACAGAGTTCGATCTACTAGTAGAGCCAAGCAGTTGAGCCACGGGGGATAAACAGAATTTAAAAATATGCTAGTGCAAAATCCTGCTCAGCACTACCTGCTTTGCGGTTGAAAAATTGACAAAAGTAATAAATAAATATAGGTATACTAAACCATATTTACCTCTCTTTTCTCTTCTCTTCAAATGAAAGAGAGAGAGAGAGTGATATCTTTTGGTTCAACTTACGTGCCGGGGTCTTTACCCATGTAATTCTTAGCTCTTTTCTACAATCTACATACTCGAATGTCATTGTATCTTTAGAAGTCTGTGAGACCTAGACTTGGTCCTAGTATATATCTCGTGTAAGCCGCTACCAACCGGTCTTATTAGAGATCCATTTAGGAGGCCTATGCCCAGCAGTGGACGTCCTATGGCTGATGGATAGATATATCTCTTAACTAGCTGCCCAACCCGACTTCACCCGGGTAATAAGTATCCCTAATTTTTTTGAAAATATAATAATGCCTATGTTCACCGGTGATTGTGTAGCTTCCCATCAGTGAAATAATTTTACAAATTGGTTCAGTAGTTTCGGAGCCTATTCAATGCAAACAAACAAACAAACAATCAAATCTTTCCTCTTTATAATATTGGTATAGATTTCAAACCTATTTTTGATCGATCCGTTTCCGTTCCGTTCCGTTTCTTTTGATTTAATTTTTGACCCATATTGACTTTATTAATACTGTGATAAGTTCAACTTAATTCAATTCTGAAGTTAGAAGGTGAATAGTGAGATCATTCCAGTTGACTTTGACCTTAAAACTAAGTTTTTTGTACCTTATGAAGTGTAAAACCGTGTCCCTTACAAAACAGTTATATTATCACGTGTAAAACACAACTGCGTCCAATATCGCCCTTACCTGTAACAAGACAAAATAAAAAATGAGAAAGAGATAAGTACCAAACAACACAGCATTCAATGAATATGTTTTCAAGAGCGTATATTTTTAAAAGATAGAAAAAACAATTTATTTGTACACTAACCGCCTTACCACAAAAGATTAAAACACTCTTTAAACACTGTTTAACCGTGCAATTTGTACTATTAAACGCAACACTTTTGTGGTATGACGGCTAATGTCCACAAATCCGGAGATATGATCAATGAAGATATTATGTCAAGAAAAAACATCGTGAAAACCAATGCATGCATAAAAGAGATGGCGCTTTACTCTGGGCCAAGGTAGTGAATATGGCTAAATGTTAATAAAAATATTATGCTCTAAAATACGTATATTTTTTTCTTATACTTATTTATTTGTACAGATGTTTTGCGTGCAATGTCTTTTCTATTTACTAGCTTTGTGTAAATATATTTTGACCTTTGAGTGCATATTTTTCCAATTTGAACCTGCTGGGGCAATATTAAAATAATACTGCATTGTACTCATCGGAATCCATAAACTTATTTCAAAGTACTTAATAATATGACACTATTGTTTTATTATATTAATAAGCCAAGAGCCCGTTACAACTAGTTCTTCACTATTTTACTAAAGCTAAACATTTTGAACGATAAGTTTATTATATGAATTTAGAAACATGATAGGTTTGGCAGGTACAGCTTGAGCCAAATAACTTAAACTAAAATGTCGCGGTCTTCGCATCGACAGTTTTTTAAGTATGTAAATCTATACTTAGTTATTTTCAAAAGTTTCTCCAAACACATCCAATAATCGACTTCCGCACAAATTTTTATATTTATAGCGCAAGCTGTATGTAGTATCAAAGAATTGTCGTACCAGGCAGAGGTTCGTTAAAACAATCAAAATTGTCTGGCTGCTTAGAAAAAAATCAGCTAAATTTTATACATGTTACATGAATAACTCATACAAATACTATTCTTATTTCCTACCTGCGCTGCGTCAGGAACCTGTGTCGATAATGTTTCAGCTTTTATAGAAGAATGAAAGTCTGACAACCGAAGGTTCTTCGTCTATAACATTAAAGCCATGTAAGGTAAATTATAAACTTCGTATAAATATGATAGTTAATACATATAAGCTATTCATTTTAATGTAGCCGAAGCGAAATGAAAGTAATAATTGTAATTATTCTCTTAACTAGCGTTGCAGGGACGAGAGGAATGGGACTAGACTCTAGCTGTGATGAAACTGATGAGGGTAAGGTTTTTTTTAATCTATTAACATTTTTACTAGAAATCACTAGACGTTGGTAGCGTTAGCTTAAGGTAACGCTTTGAGCCATCAATTCAAAATAATTTTTATGTCGATGGTTTGCACCTTTTTCGGGAAACTCACTTCAATTCATCATCATCGTCACTAATTATGGTTTTAAACCTACAAATCTTTACATACCGATTTTTGTTAACAATATACCGATATTTCTTTTCAGTGATAAATACAGAAAAGTTTGAGTGCTAGTATGATTTGCATAAAGTTGTACAACTAAAGTTTTTCTTTGTCTTTTAAAATGTATGAATAGGTAGGTGCTTTTCGAAGACCGGCTTGTAGACGTCTATATTAAAAGAGATAAATCGGCAGAGACCACAAATAAGTTCAGAATCCACTTGTCCTTATGTTGTAGTTTTTAGTATTTACTCAATTAATAAATAATTTTATTGGTATTTCTACACAATGAAGTATATTCTAAAAATTAATATTTTTGGTAAAAACTAAATAGTTGTTTTGAAAATTTATTGATTGTACAGTTTTAAGGTTCCGTACCCAAAACTAAAACTCCGCTGTCCGTTCGTCTGACTATCTGTCTGTCTGTCACCAAGTTGTATCTCATGAACCGTGATAGCTAGAGCGTTGAAATTTTCACAGATGACGTATTTCAGTTGGCGCTTTAACAACAAATACAAAAAACTGAAATAAATACATGTTTAAGGTGGGCTTCCATTCAACAAACCCGAATTTGGTTTTTTACTCGATCCATACAGTACGGAACCCTTCGTGCGCGAGTTCGACTCGTACTTGGCCGATTATTTTTATTGTTTGTAATTTATGTCCAGCTGTGGACGTCCTACGGCTGATAATGATGATGATAAATGATTGATTGTTTGTTTTTCTTTTAGTGTCTATACGTTTAAACGCGTGCCCAGAAGGAGGATGTGATCCAGGGTGCTACTGCTCTTTCAAGGAATGCGTTTGCTTCGATGATAGCAAATATGACGGTATTTTAGAGGACAGCAACTCCAGTTGACGTGACAATGTTTCAATGTACAGTAGTAACATAGTTCTAATACAACCAGAGAGCAATGTTGTCGCTTGAGAAAATTGTTATGGAAAATCCATGGGGAAAATCCTAAGGGAAAATCTTGCACAGAGCTATCAAAACTGTCAAATATGAATTGTAATTAGACTGTATCGAGCTTGGAGAAATGACACGTGTGGAGCTCTCGTATTATATTGAACATTTACAATATCTACGCAACGAGAGAGACACGAGAAAGAGGTACGCGAACTGCCCTGTCTTGAAATAGCAATGAAGCCAAGTATACCATCCATAACAGTCTCATATATGAAATGCTACACTTCTATTTTCTTCACATTTCTTTGAACTATGGCTGTTACAGCCATAAGCTACACAAGCCATCACAAGAAAAAAGATTCAAGTTTTCATATAACAAAGTATTTCACACCTAAACACTTCCTGAACAAAAATATAATTGTTTTAATTTCAATAATTTCGTTTTTTTTATACTATATAAAGCTTAATTACCACTGACTCACTGACTGACTCACTCACTGACATAGAGAAACCTAAAGGGTATAAGGGGGTGTGTGGGGGGAAAAGTGAATATAGGGTCGTGTTGGGGGTGGTTCACAACCTCTGGGAAAAATCCGAAATTGGAAGAAAGTCGTACCCTGATGGTGAGATGCCCTCGTATCTCGAAAACGGTAAACAATTTTGCCAAAGCACTTGAACTAAAAATTGAAGAAACCCTGGGACCTTTTTAGAGAATTGAAAAAAAAGATGGCCCCCGAACAAAAAAAATGGCCGCCATACAAAATTGGATCTTCAATAGCTCGGGAACGGTACAACTTGGATGAAGAGTGTTTGACCAAATTTCATAGGGAATCGGGAGAGCTACCTGGTGGGGTCGATGAAAATTCAAGATGGCGGATTTTTTTTTTTTTTTTATTTCGCCATACATTTGAAATGACAAATTTTTTTTTTTTTTCAAAATAACAAAAGAGTGCCTCGCGGGCCGCTTGCGGCCCGCGCACCGCCCCAAAATACTAGTTTTAAATATAAAATTCGAAAACAGCGAGTCACCAGCTGGTCACTTTGACAAGTAAAATGCGGCTTCACGTCGTTCAAGTTGATAGTTGCTGTATGATTACGTCTCTTTCTAGTGACAAACTTATGTAAGATAAAGCAGTAGCGACTAGGTATATGTTTTATCGTTCAATTGAATACGAGAGCTCTAGTCTTGTCATTTCTCCAAGGTATCGAGAGAAAAACACGGCAACAGTCACTGCTTCGAAATATTTTCCATGTCTCTTTCTAACTCATGTCATATTAATTCAATGCATCTCCTTCAGATTTTCTCACATTATCTCTCTGATTGTCTGGTTGTGATAGCTCTGTACCTAAGTAGTAACGTGTACCGACGCTCGTTCGAGTCAATTTAAATATAGTACAACTTTGTAATTATAAAGAAAAATTAATTAATAAAAAGTTTATGGAAAGTATGTACGATCTTCTCATTTTTTTACAAAAAAATTGAGTCTTAAGCCCAAATGTCAAATTTTTGTATGTGTAATGCGCGTTATTAGTGTGTGTATTTATCTGAGGTTATAAATTATAATGCTATATTATTTTTTGTGAATAAAATAAATGCCATTTCATATTACGTAAAAATAAATGCCATGTCATTTCAAAGTAACTCCTGATTCAATAAACTAGCCATTTCATATTACCTCAGCATGTCTGATATGATATGTTATAACACTTCTAGCAATAAAGTAAGTAAGTTCGTATATATAGGTAGCTAGCCCGGCAAGCAATGAGCAGCGGCCTATGCTTAGCAGTGGAACACAATCAAATATTACTAGGCTAAAGTCAGTTCGTAAGGTCTCTGACATAGCTAAACGATTAAAACAACCGGGACCTACAATTTAACGTGTCATCCGAGCCACGGTAGCGCTCAGATTGGTCAGATTAATTTTGATCTTAAAATATCTGTGGAAGTTAAGGGAAGGCTTAAACGGTGAGAAAACTTACAAAAGTAGCGAGAAAAATAATAAAAATATTAATTTTATTTGCTCTTATAAAATGTTCCTGCATGTAAATCTTGTCATTGACAGTTGACAGTTGGTGAGTGAAGTTCACCGGGTCAGCTAGTCTATAGACAAACTTAGAATATATAGGTAAAACTATATCAACAACTAAATTATTACAGCTGCTTTCAAGATCCGAAGTTAGTACAAACATACCGTTCGTTTAAATATATTTTATAGGACAAAAACGTTAATTATCGCATAATGTACTCGTATTTCGCTGAATAAAATTAATATGTATTTGGCACGAACACCTTAGAGCTATTATATTATTATCAACTAGCTTTTACCCGCGGCTTCGCCCGCGTTATATTTTGATTTTGGCTAATGTTTATGTCGGCTGCGAAACCTAACCTAAGCGACAAACATCAAATACCTTAGAGGAATGCTTTTGTTGGTTAAGTTACGGTTGGAGTGTATATACAACCCCCCTGTGTATTCCCGCCTTGTCGTGGTGGGGGAGGTCTAAGGCAGCTGAAAAGGCGGCGCTAGAAGTCTCCCTCTTCTTTGGGTCTTTCTCCCAAGGCAGCTTAGAGGCCGGCACTCGTTGTTCAGCCGCTTTTAACTGAAGCAGCTGAGAGTATGGCCGGTAGGTTGCCTGCCTTATGAGGAGTGTTGCTTCTGAGGCGGGCTGCAGTGCCGCTCTTGCGACGCTGCAGCCGAGGATTAGGGGCTGAGGTGGGATGGAACTGGTTGTGTGGGTGCCGCCACCTACCCTACCTTCCGCTAGGCCGTCAACCTGTTGGCAGACGCAGTGGGGCTGCAGGTGAAGAGAAGTGTCGGTATCGCGATGGCCGTTCTCACTGCCCTCTGCAGTTGAAGAGGCAGGCGCTGGGCTACTATGACTGACCCGTTGCACTGGGACCAGGGCGTTGGAATGCTGGCCGACGCTCAGTGCTGGTTAGTCGGTTAGTGGTGGATGACGATGTGTCTTGTGCTCCGAAACACTCCGTCATTATGGCGGGAGCGCAAGCTCCGTTATGGAGCCCGAGTCTGGGCTAGCGCTGTTGAGTACCGCGAAGGAGTGCAAAAAATGTAGGAACGTCCTAAGCTTGAAATGACAGGTTATTTCTGGCGCTTAGACGGCTGCTACCGCGGCCCGCTCGCTTAGTTTTTATCCTATCCTACGGGAACTGTTAAAGTTTTTGGGATAAAAAGTGGCCTATGTCACTTTTCGTCTTTCAAACTATATTCATGCAATAAGCCAAGGCAATCCGTTGCTCCGTTGCTGAGAAAAAGTTATTGTCTTATCCTACGGGAACCGCAATTTTTTCGGAATGGAAAGTATCCTATGTCACTTTCCGTCTTCCAAACTATGCCCACCCCAAAAATCAAGTCAATCCGTTGCTCCATTGCTGAGAAACAGTTATTGTCCTATCCCATGGGAATCACGAATTTTCTCGGGATAAAAATGTATCCTATTATCACTTTTTGTCCTTAAAGTAAGTAAGTAAGTTCGTATAGGCCGGGTGGCTAGCCCTGGTGTCAGAGTTTTTTGGCCGCCTGAAGGCCTCTGACACGGCTAACTTTCTGTCCTTTAAACCATAGGTATCCATACCAAAAATCAAGTCAATCTTTTGCTCCGTTGCTGCGTCAAAGAGGAACAAACCTACAAACTTTTCGGATTGATAATATTAAAGTAGGTATGATGATTCTGTACCATAAAGGTAGAATAAAGAAACATGTTAAACCTCTAATGATAGTAGATTTAAAAATATTTTTAATGTCAGACAAAATGACGGCCTGGTATTAAACGTCATAGTAACATGTGGCATGCAGAGGGAAAAAAACATTTTATCCAATTTTAATGTCAGTTGTCATTTTTAATCCATACTTTATTTCCTCTTCAAGGGGATATATGATGGTGGAAAAACAATTTGTCCCCTTGCCATGCTACCTGTGATTTATAAAAGTCTGCAGACAATATTGTCACCTGTCATCTAATTACGTTTCGCTGTGACGTTTCGTTAATCCATACATAGAGGAATTAATCACTTAGCGTCTTTGTGATAGTGGCGACAGTTTTGCTTTCGATAGTTTTTGTCCTGTCCTACAGGAACTATGCAATTTTTGCTTAACTTCTAACGCTTAGCATCTAAAATTCGACGCGCTTGTTTTTTTGCTCTTGAGTCTCAGCAGTTATTTGCGCTGCGTGATGCTCAGCATCTAAAAGTCGCCGCGCTTGACTTTCTCCTTAAATCTCAGCAGTTCTCTGAGCTGCGCTGCGTGCCGCTCAGCATCTAAAATTCGACTCTTGGCTTCTAGCAATTTTCTTTACGCGAGCTTTTTTTTTTTTTTTATTTCGATTAGGTTTGCGTTTGACTACACACTACCTGATGTTAAGCAGATATGCGGTCTAGGATGTAACACGCTTACCTAGAAGATACCTATTCACTCGGGATTTGAAGACACCTACATTGTACTCTAGCGGGAAGACAGACCCAGGCAAAGCGTTCCACATTCTGGCAGTTCGTATGAGGAATGTGGACTCGAAACGCTTGGTTCTAATGCGTGGGATGTCCACCATAAAAGGGTGGCGCTTTGGTCGCGTCTGTCTAGCCGTACGATAGAAGAAAGGGGCAGGTGGGACCAGATTGTGCAACTCCTGGGCGCACTCACCGAAGTGTATCCGATAGAAGGCTGATAAACACGCTACGCAACGTCGATGCTCGAGACTCTGCAGCTTCGACTCAGTCAAAGTTTCGTTGCCTATCAGCCTCCTGGCTCGCCTTTCAATGGACTCTAAAGGCTCCAGCTGGTATTTGGCAGAGCCATCCCAAAGGTGAGAGCAGTATTACATGCAAGACCTGACTTGCGCTTTATAAAGACTAAGCAGTTGCTCAGGTGTGAAATACCGTCTCACCTTAGAGAGAACACCAAGTTTTTTTGAGGCTAATTGCGCTCCGCTAGAACTACGTGCTAGATTCGATTTGCGTTTTGTAGGCATACCCATTAGAATGAAAACTACGTTATTAAACTGAAAAAATACATGTAACCTTATCTAAGTTTTACAGGAAAAGAGTGAATGACGTTGACATTTGCAACTTGAGCAGCCTTGAATGGGCATTGGGCATAGAGAATGTAATTTGGAAAGTCAAGATGCAAATTACCATTTGTCATGGTAGAAAATACTTAAGTTTTTTCTTCTAAGATTCTAGCCAATGCGTTTTCATCCCCCCTTTTCAACCCTTTAAAACTATTTTTTCGAATCAAAAAGTAGCCTATGTCCTTTCTCAGGCTCTAGACTATCTGTGTACCAAATTTCATTCAAATCGGTTCAGTAGTTTTAGCGTGAAAGCGCGACAGACAGACAGACAGACAGACAGAGTTACTTTCGCATTTATAATATTAGTAAGGATAAAATGTAGCGCTCAATGACACAAGTGTCGTAGTTTAACTGTTAATAGAGGCCTTAGTATCAGTTTGTGTAGTAATCGAAAACTATAAACGTTTTCCTGAAGCTCTAGACATTGTCGTTAGTACGAGTAACCTCTCATTTTCGCCAGGGGCACTGTATAAAAAATGTATGGAGTTATACGGAAACTATTGTAGTTTCAAATTACGTGTACTAACCCTTCTGTACGGAACCAAACGGATACTATTTTCGTGTAAGTCTATAACATGCTAAGGCCTCAATAGTCTTTTAAGTGTCTCATTTAACCACGAAACGATATAAAAAGGAATTGAGTCTTGTTTTTCCATAGTTAAAAAGTAGCGATTACAGAATTCACGATGACTATGAAATGGGTAAGTAGGTGGTTATTGGGCATTCTAAATCAAAGTGATTTAGAATGTCCAATAACATTTGGATTTAGAATTCCCAATGACTTTTTTGATTTTTTGAAAGTGATTTAGAATGCCCAATAACGTTTGGATTTAGAATTCCCAATGACTTTTTTTGATTTTTTGAAAAACACTGTGATATAGAATGCTCAATAACCAATTGGAAAGAAAAGCAACTCACTTAGTGCCGTGCCAGCCAGTACTGCACACAAGAAATAAAATCATTATCTAACCATTACTCCACTACTACAAAATGTTGTGGCCGATTGCTCAAGGAATTAATCAGTCTCTAGACCGTTTGTTCGTGTCAAATATTTGGCACCTAGAGATGATATTCCTTCACAACACATATTTTTCCTAAGTAAACTCAAATCAGCACAGTTTTGTGAAAGATTACATTGACTATTCAATGTGGCTGGTTGCTCAGAAAACATTTCAAAAGCTGAATCTATTTATAGATAGTTGTTGAAAATTTTCTCACAAAGGGGTGTCTTTATTGTGTTGTGGCCGATTGCTCAGGGGATGAATCAATCTCTAGGCCGTTTGCTCGTGTCAAATTTTTGACATCTAGAGATGATTGTTCCCTCACAACACATTTAAAGCAAACCCAAATCAAAGTTAATCCTTCATTTATCACTGCACCGACTCGCGTTCAATCATACCAATCACAATCTGGAGCGCGATTTTAAACGAACTGTAAAACTGCTGAATGCGTAAAACCCGGTGTGACACTCGCAATACCATACTTCGCGTATTTTGCGATACATTTTGATTGGGTTATCATAATACATTTATGCACCATGTATTTATAAGTAATTATACACTTAATTTATGATTATAAAAAAGAGAATATGAAATACTTCGTATTACATTAGTAATAATTATATTATTAATAAGCTTTTCAAAAACAGCAAAAAATCTATTTTCTATTCATATCATTATGCTAGAAAATCGATGAATAAAATTGGGTACATCGAATTTAATTAATTAAAAAAATAATATCCTCTATATTATTTCCTGAAAGTAAAAGAATTAAATTCCAGTCTCGCGAAAATTATGGGCATCCCAGCATAATATCAATAGGTAATGCAGGTGTTTTAAAAGCAAGTCAGCTTCTGTGGAAATATCATGTTACAGCGTATTCGAAGTAAATTTGATATTTTTGTTTGCCACAATCGGATAGGTAAGTTGCGCAAATGCCTGCATTTGTATCAGCGAATAATTGAACAAAAGGTGTTAAAAACATTTTTTCAAAACTAATGTGTTACTCAATTTATGTTAAGTAAAAAACAGACTGGCTGGCACAGAATGTAGTATAATGGACTGAGATTCTGGCGTTGTGGTTTCGATTCTCTTCAGCCAATGCTGTTTTTGCATTCTACTAGATAGATCCATTAAAACATTTAATTCAAAGAATTTTTTTGAATACTATACCTAAAATAATTACATTAATAATACACATGTTTTCAGTAATGCATCATGATCGTTTTGTTGAAAACTGCTTGTTAGCCACAAAAATTAGTTAAGTATTGCAACTTCATTTTTGCGGAAATGTTTGCCACCTCTGCATTAGCTCCCATTTCAATTAAGTTGCTTCATTCTGCGTGATCAAGTACTCCGTGCCGGTCCACTGCCGCATAACCTCAAAACTGGTTCTTTGAAAATCTGCTGCCGAACAAATCTTGCAATATAAGGATCCACTGTGTTGAAATAATGTTAGTAAGTTTTTTAATACTTTTCCTCTAATAGTAAAACAGAGTATATACTCTTTAAACGCAATTATAATTCATTATTCACAAAAAAATATCTATAAGTTATTATATAAGTTATTTACACATTGTCCTCATTTTTTAGGTCAGATACCGAATATTTTGATACTCGCAAGAAGGCGCGCCTAGCAAAACGGGATTTCAGTGATTCGGAGGACGAAGTTCAAGCAAGGTAATATTTTAATTTATATTTTTTTCCTGAGTATTATATTTTCATTTTACAAGTTCTTTATTTACTTTAATTGTTTCAGCGCGGAAAAAATTAAAAGCAAGCCCCAACGTCGCCGAGCGCATAGCCCAAACGCCTCCGATTCAGAAACAGAACTCGCTGCACGGTAATTACGACTACTAAACCATAATAATATTTACATACGGAGAATTTAAATAAACAACTTTCGCTATTGTTGAATCAGTATGTGACCTAACGAATTTCACATGAAGTTATGAATTAGTTTAAAATATAAAAATATTTTATGCAAGTATTTATTTAAATGACACATACCTATTTTTGTTACAGTCCTTCGAAGAAATCTACTAAGAAAATCAGGGCAAAGCCGAAGCAGCGAATGCGGCAAGCGCCTAATCCAAGCGTCCAAAATTCGGACAACGAAGGTTCTGCAAGGTAAATACTTGTTAATCTATTTTTTTCTGTGAAAATAAAAACTGCCATGTTTTACATGAATCTCGCCATAAGTATATTTTTATTTATCATGATAGTTTTTAATATTCGAAAATTTTAATGGATTATTTTCTTGCCTATCTCGTATTTTAATTCTGTTTAGTTAGCTCAAGAAACAATTAATTGTTTATCTACCAATTTTTAAAAGGTTTTTAACGTATTTTAAAATAATTTATTCTCCTTGTTATTACAGTAAGAAGAAAAGTTCAAAAGCCCCAGCATCAGCAAAGAGAACGTCTGCATCGGGCAGAAGCAACGTCCTCGGTTGGCTGAACAACGACAGCGACGGCGGCTGGAGCAGCGAGCCCGAGTCAGTACGAAGGAGCCCGCCGCCGCCGGTGTCTTCATACACGCGACGCGTCGCTGACGGAGTGCTGCGCCGCACCGCGCAGCTCAATGGTAGACTTTTTGTAGAGTTAAGAGTGTACGATACCAATGATATTAGGAATGTAGAGCCCAAAAATCGTTGGGAAAAAGCGTCAGTAAACATCAAATATTGTTGTAATGAAGACGAACTGGAAAATCTAAAAAAATTTTTAAATGACATTAAGCCATCCTTTAACTCGGAAGGAACATTTTTTGCGGACAAAAAGAAGTAGTTCCTCTCAACTCAAAGAGTGTTAGAACGCCTTTATGTTTACATTTCTATTTCATTGAATAGTGGCCACTGACCGATGCTCTTGATTTTATTTTAAGTGTGTTATTTAGTTTTTTTCTTTGCGGAGCGTTTTTAGTTTATTTTTATTCAATTTATTTAATCTCTCTATTTTAGGAAATATTTCCGTTAATAATGACGAAAAATAAGATATATTGCACTGTGTGTGACATAGAAGTGAACAATAAAGGCTTTTCAGCGCATCTGAAGAGTAATGCGCATAAAAATAATAGTGTTATTGAAATCAGTGATGGCATTCAAAAGATAAGCACCGCATTTCGTAGTCGAATAGCATCGTACAGAGTAGGAGCGGTGTCAGAGACGACCTCGAGCCAGCCGGAGTCAGCGTTCGCGCCCCCCGATCACTTCTTGCGTCAACTCTGCAAATCTGTACAAGCCCTAATCGAGGCAAAGAAGGCCGTGCATAATACAATCAAATTTAACTTAGAGTTTTTTGCTGAATTTTCACTACCGAAAAACGATTCCGTAGAAATAAAATCATTCGCTACGGAAAATACAATATTTTATAAGAATTCTGATTTTAAAGAGTACTACTCTCAAGCAGTTCGTAATATATGCACCAAGATTGATCAGTTTGAGCAAAAAGAGAGCGGCTGGAACTTCGTTAGAAACTTATACTTAGAAGTTAATATTAATAAGTACAATCCTTTGAGGGCTTCTAGTTTTATAGACCTGCCGCGGTGGTTGATAAATAAAAGAGCATGTATTAATATAAAAAACTATGACAATTTCTGTTTTTTATGGTCGATTATGGCGGCTTTATTTCCTGCAAAGCACAATAGTAGCAGAACATGTTCTTACCCTCATTTTGATAACATTTTAAACACTGAAAACATGACGTTTCCTGTTGGATTTTGTGATATAAAAACGTTTGAGAAAAATAACCGAGACATAAGTGTAAACGTTTATGGATTAAAAAAAATGAATGTCGTGGGTCCTCTTTACAAATCACACCGCAAAAAGAAACGTCATGTTAATTTGTTGTTTATAGAGAAGGGTAATCAAAATCATTACTGTTTGATTAAAGACTTGAGTAGATTACTTAGATCGCAAGTTACTAAACATCACAGCAAAATTTTTTTCTGTGATGAATGTATGTTGTTTTTTAGAAGCGAAAGTCAAATAGATGCTCATATATGTGGGGGCGTGGCTACAATTTTACCGGAAGATGGGAGTTTTATACAATTTAAACATTACGAGAGGATGCAAGATTTGCCTTTTGTTATTTACGCAGATTTCGAATCACTTTTAGAACCAATAACCA
The DNA here is from genome assembly GCA_964007245.1 of Hypomecis atomaria. Lineage (NCBI taxonomy): Eukaryota > Metazoa > Arthropoda > Insecta > Lepidoptera > Geometridae > Hypomecis > Hypomecis atomaria. Next base: position 17,967,395 of record OZ023285.1, on the reverse strand, counting down.
CCACTCAGGATGACTTAGGTAACTGCAAAACTAAGTCTTTGAACAAACACATACCTGCTGCCTTTGGCTATTACATCGTTTGTTCCTATGACAGCACATTCAATAAATACGTTTCTTATAGAGGTAAAGATTGTGTAAGTAAATTTTTAAAAAATCTCCAGGCAGATGTAACTAAAATACAAGATCTTCTCAGCAAAACCGTTCAAATGATATTTACAGAAAAAGACTCAATAAAACACTTAAACGCAAAGTTTTGTTTTCTATGTAATAATTTGTTGTTTGATGATAAAGTTAGAGATCATTGTCACTTAACGGGAAAATATCGCGGGGCCGCTCATTCCTACTGTAACTTACGATTCAAGCTTCCCAAGTTCATACCAATGTTTTTTCATAATTTGTCTGGATACGACTGTCACTTATTTATACGCGAACTAGGTGAAATGGAGGGCGCAATAAAAGTTATTGCTAAAACTAAAGAAAACTACATTTCGTTTACGAAGTTTTTCGTTGTAGACAAAAAACGAACTGTCGTGGCTGTCCGCTTTGTAGATTCATTTAAATTTTTAGGCAGCAGTTTAGAAAAATTAGTTTCTACTTTAGATGACGAGGACTTTACACATTTGTCTCGTTCTTTTGCTTGCGAAAAACAATTAAATTTATTGAAGCGTAAAGGAATTTTTCCATATAATCATATGACTTGCTGGAACTCTTACGAAGAAGAATGCTTACCCCCGATTCACTCTTTTTTTAATACATTATGCAATGAAGTTATTTCTCAGGAAGATTACAACCATGCAAAGAGTGTTTGGAGAACTTTCAGTATAGAAAACATGGGCGAATACACGGATTTATATCTTAAATCAGACGTACTCCTACTAGCAGACATTTTTGAATAATTTCGCAAAACCTGTAAAACGAATTATCGCTTGGACCCAGCATTTTATTTGACAGCCCCATCATTGAGTTTTCACGCCATGATGCTTAAAACTGGCATAAAATTACAACTTATAAGTAACTTGGAAATTATAAGAATGATTCAAAAAGGTATTAGAGGAGGCGTTTGCTTATGTTCTACTAGATACGCAAGTGCTAACAACAAATATATGCATAATTACGATAAATCTCTTCCCGATAATTATTTACTGTACATCGATTGTAATAATTTATATGGCTATGCAATGTGCGCCTACATGCCATGTTCAGATTTCGAACTAATATCTGGCTCAGATTTAACTATGTTTAACGTTTTAAGCATACCTGATGACTCCAATTATGGCTATATTTTAGAAGTAGACTTAGAGTATCCTGAATTTTTGCATGATATACATAACGACATTCCATTTTGCCCACAGAAGTTTACACCTCCAGGTTCAAAGAGTGAGAAATTAATACCATGTTTATATGATAAATTTCAGTACGTTATTCATTATGTGCATCTTAAAACCTGTTTGAAACATGGGTTGTTGTTAAAAAAAATTCATAGAGCTATAAAGTTTAAGCAAAGCCCATTCTTGAAAAAGTATATTGATTTAAATACAGAACTGCGAACAAAAGCCAAATCCGCATTCGAACAAGACTTTTTTAAGTTACTTAACAATAGCATTTTTGGCAAAACATTAGAAGATAGCGAAAAAAGAGTGAATATTAAATTGGTTAATCAATGGACTGATAAAAATAACAAAACAAAAAAGATGAATACAGCAGAACAATTGATAGCTAGACCTAACTACCATAGCTCAACCATATTCACAGAAAATTTTGTTGCTATTCAAATGAAACCGGAAACAATCGTACTCGATAAACCAATTTACGTAGGATTTACTGTATTAGAAATTTCGAAAAGCCATATGTATGACTTTCATTATTCAGTAATGAAACCATTTTACGGACATCTATTAAAATTGTGTTATACGGATACTGATAGTTTCTTATATTCAGTACAAACTAAAGATATTTACAAAGATTTAAATAAACATTTTCTATCTTATTTTGATACAAGCAATTATTCAGAAAATAACGTTTATGGTATATATCGATGTAACAAAAAGGTTCCCGGATTATTTAAAGATGAGATGGGTGGGAAGCCTATTGTTGAATTTGTGGGGCTTAGGTCTAAACTGTACTGTATAAAAACTCTAGATGAGGAACATAAAAAAGCAAAAGGAGTGAAAAAAAATGTTATCAACAAAATGAAGTTTAGTGATTATAAACAAGTTTTTCTTAATAATTCTATAGAATCAAAGAAAAATATTTTATTTAGATCCGTCAAACATCAAATATTTACCCAAGAACTGAACAAAGTCTCTCTTACTTCGAATGACGACAAACGCATTCTTCTGAAAGATAGAAAGTCTACTCTATCTTGGGGTCATCACAACTCCATTTTGTAAGGGCGGGTCTCGCTCCATGTTTTATAAATAAATTTCGAGAATTAAATAAAATAGTTTTCGAGATTTCGTAACGAGTCAGTCGGTTAGTGAGTGAAGAATCCTTATCGTAGCGCTCTCGCAAAGAAAAATTTTCAAGTACTTAGCTAAAAAAATAGAATGCTTGGTTACCTAAAAATAGAATACTTGGGTACCTACTTACTTATGAGTTAAGTGAAAAGGAAGTTTTATGTAATAGTATTTTAATGTACTAGAATAAGATGGGATGGGTTTTATTGTATATCTAGTTTATAATGTTGTATAATTTATTTTCTTAAATAAATGGTGATATGAAAATATATGTCTTGTTTTTTAAACAACCCTTCACAGAGTTCTTAGATAAGTAGTGATATACAGTCAGCATTAATGAAAAGTATTTACAGTTCTAATAATATAGCTAACAAATATTTTTATTAAACTTTGAATGAAGTAGGTACTATTGCAATTTTAATGCTGACTGGATCAAATCACAAATGAATAGGTATTAGTGTACCATACTGCGCTGTGGTGCAAGTTAAAACAAGTTTAATTAGTTTGATGAAATGCACTTTAAAATAAAACATTATTGCATTATTCATTGTGGCGCATTCAAGTGAGGTCGCTTTTTTTAAAGGCTGAGTAAGTAGAATTTCATTATTTATTTGCTTACACCTACTATCATCTTTTGATTTTTGTAAACTATTTACATATTTGAAATTGTTTCAGATGATGAGTGATGATACTATTTGTTTTTCACAATACGCGCAAACGTATGACGACCCGTTCCCTGAACCTGAAATATCGTCTGAAAAGAATAAATTTTCATCAAAACGCATGCCTGGATCTCGGCCTGGTGCATCGGGGAAATGTAAGCAGAAAAGGCAAACCTCAAAAAAACTTTGTGGAAAATCGTACGTCATAACAAAACAAGCTGACAAAGCTAATAGATTGATCAAAATCAAGGTGGTAGATATAAGTGTTGACTCGAATAGAAATAGTGAAGTGGAAAGTGATACCGACTCAAATGTGATGCTGCAAGCGCAATATGTGACAAAAGACCTTAATGATCCTATTTTGGCAGAAACTGAAGGTATTATTCGTAACATTTCTAAAAAATTATGTGAAACCCAAAGTTTTTTCTATTAATAATAATAATATGAATATACGCACTTATCTATCTATGCATGAATGTTGTTTTTATTTTAGATGTGTACCTAGTAATTGTAATAAAATATGTGTATAAGTATAACTCGTCTTTTTATCTTCCCTTGATTATTAGATCGGTAGGTAATTAAACTCTGAAAAGTAATATAAAATATTTGTTTATTCAAAAATCAATACGATTCACAAATCAATTAGGCTCTTATCGTAATACAATATTTTTGAAGACATAATGCAGTTGAGGGCTCTCGTTAACATCATTTATTATCAATCACTTCATAATTTCGCATAGATATTTTGCATAGATTTTTTGTTCATAGATATCAAAGATTTAATGGTAGTAGTAATGCCATTAAAATCAAATAATTGCTCGCATTCTAGAATACAAAGATCTCACTAAGTATTATTTACAATTTTGCATGCAATTATCAGAATACCATTTATTTATACATATAGCATTTTTGAGCGCACAACATTTTTTGTGACTTAAGCAATTATAAAAATGTTCGCTATTACAGTATGTTGTATATAATGAATGAAAGTTAGGACAGCCTTTATCTTCAACGTCGATCAAAATACAATTGTCACATAACTCCTTCAACCATGTTTGTTTTTCAAGACCCTTCATAATTATTGTTTTATTCTCCAAAAGTTGTTTTATTATTCTTTTGAATTCTCTATAGTCAATATGTCCTTCCCTCCAGGTAATACCTCTGTTGCATTCAATCCAACCAATTCTTCTTTTTTCTTCCGTTGATAGTTTTGCATATGGGTATGGTGGTTTTATTAAAAAAACCTGAGTAAATTTTAAGGTTGAGATAGCAAGCTCTTTTAATATAAACTGATTAAGCGAATTTTTGAAACCTTGTACATCGACAAAAACTGATGAATTCATGATATTTTTCGAACTATGTTTGTTAACGGTTTATATTCCACTAAGCAATCATTCAAAATAAGGCAATATGCTGAAGTATGATCAGGTATCTCTTTATCACTCTCTAATTCAAGGCGAATATTTATTACTGGTCCAGTTTTTATGTTGTCGTTTTGTCGGGAGCAATCTATTACAAACAATGGTGCTATATCTTTAAACTCTTGGGCACTGAGCAGACAGCTAGATCTACGTCCATAGTAAGACTGTTGAAAATTTACATATTGTTCATATATTAAAGCAAAATTGTGTTTTGTAAAGTTGGTATTATAACTTTCATAAGGGTAATAAGTAGAATTCAAAAAAACTTTAACGTCACGTATGTCGCAGTGATCAAATTGGGACATATCTTTAAACCCATTATTTTTTCTATTAGTCTGCAACGCTAAAATAACATACCTAGGTTTTTCGATTTGTGATGAAGTTTTAATTGACCATGTATGTTTTGTGGTCTTAGGCAACATAGGGTACTCATAAAGATTCCAGTTTCTGAAAGCTAACTGAATAGGTCTATCTTTTTCTAAAAGCTTGAGTAAATTTATTTTTTCTCTATCTGACACTTTAACATGGGGCACTCGCCAAATCAGTTTGTGAATATCAACACTTAGCATTATCTCTCCCGCATTAAGTTTCAATGCATTAAGGTCAGTATTGCTCCGCAATAAAACGAGCTCATGTTTACAATTAACAATAACCTTGTTATAATCTTCTGAAAATCCCAAAATGTTCCTGAGAGGTACTGACGCCGCAAAATGACCTCCGATGTTGTTTTTGGTTCCATTTATATCCCAACCCCATACTTTTGATATTTTTGATTCTGTATCATTCATAGATAGCAACGATTTCATAGTTGTAGTTATGCCTGCATTTTTTACTTTATCTATTTCAACACCATTCAGTTCGTATCGTATGTCTTGAAACAGATACATTAAGGGATTATTTGTAAACTGTACGATAGGTACTGGTTCTTTGTTGTTATCATTTTTAACAACATTGATAACAGCCTCTACATACAAAGTACTTGCACATGGTAGTAAGTATAGGTCTTGTTGATTTATCGGAATTCTGATTTCATCATTCCTGTTGAAACTTGTAATATACGGCTTGTATGAATGAAACTCAATACTCTCGATAGAGTTATCATACGCAGGTGAATTTGTGATATTTAAGACATTCATTTTATAAGTCCAATTGATTTCAGAAATTGTCTATTGCCAGTCGATAGTTTATTTTTTTTATTTCGAGTATGTGTTATCTTTCTGATCGCTTGATTGATACTAGTCTCCCGAGTGCATAAAGTTGTATATTTATTGTAATCGATCATATTTTCTTAGATGCAAATATAACTGTATTTCTTCACCGCGAAAATTTACTAAATTGTTATTTATATCTAATATTCTTACATTTATATTATTAACGGTATTTCTGTTTACAGGAAAATATATCGTATTTTTTGGTATTTCTATAATTCTGTAACCTGGTGGTACATTAGGAGCAAATTCATGTATAATATGACTTGGTTTCCCGTTAATATACGAGCCACTAATGATATCACATTCGACCCTCACCACAGTTGTTGATAGAATGTTCACTGGAAGGGGCGATTCGTGCAATATATTACTTTTAAGAACCACTTTACTAAAACCTAGTAAAGCTCCAATTGAGTTAGGTTTTTCAAAGTGAAGTTCTTTATTGCAGAATATAGATGTTTTAAGTGTATTATTATTACAATATAATTTAAAGACGCAGTTTTTCACTTTAGATTGTAAATAGTCGCAGATATCTTGAAGTTCGTAAGCCCCTTCAGGAATTTCAACAACTTCATTAACATCATAATACAGTTTATTGTTATTTTGTGTTACATTGGGTGTGGAATTAAAAGTAGAGAAATGTAAAAGAGCACACTCGTAGTTGCCATTAAGGTCCAAAGGAGGTGTATATATTGTAGATAATAGCGAACTATTCCCAGTAATGGACAGTGTGACAGACATTGTAGAAATGATTACCAATAAAACGCTTCTTTAATTATATAGCATCTTTATTCCAAAAATTATGTAAAAATTGTAGACATAAATGACCACATACAATAGTATCAAAGTTTTGAAAACGAGTATAGTTGTAATTCAGGTCTATTTTACCTAAATATTTTACTAATTCTTTCGGTGGTTTTAAATCACCGAAGCTATCAAAATATTCACAATATCTATTTATTTTTGCATAGGCTACCCAGTGTGTCCCACTACTTATATAATCGTCCAAGTTAACAATACCACACTCCACTGCCTTTGGTTTAGCTGGTAATCTATCTCTCATGTAAACTCCGCGGAAGTATGGTATTCTTTCAGCGTATTTGACAATGTCAAGATTTGTCAAAGCACGGTGAGGTAGCCGGTGAATTAGTTTTTTGTATGTTTTATGATTAACCCCTGACCTTTTTTGTATGGCTTAATGTATAGACCTTTCCCTATAGCTATGGCTTCCATAGTTTTGTTGTGGCGTTCCGATTCTTGTAAGTTATCTCTTGCATTTTTAAAATCGTTTATAGTTTTTGCTACACCAGCTGCACCACCAGCCAAAGCGCCTAGTGCAGATAAACCGGCAAAAATTGGTATCAAAGGTAAAATTCCTCCTGTTTTAGGCATTGGTATAATTCTTGGTAGTCGCACATGAGATTTTTTAGGTATAAGTTTCTTGGCAACTTCATAAGCATATTTGATAGCAGTTTTATTATTTTTGTGCTTTAATTTTTTTATTTGAGACCCTATGTTAGATACTATGCTTCTAAATTTCTTAATTCCTGTGCCAGTTCTGAGCTTTGTTTTCATAATTTTGCTGACCAACCATGACGCTATTTTTTCTCCTTTCCCAGTGTCTTTGGAATTTAATCTGTTTTTAGCCATTTTCAATAACTCTAAATCTGCTCTATGACGATCGCTTAAATTATTAGAATTAGAGTATGCAATATCGTGATATTTACAAGCTTCATCCAATTTATTGATTCCTTTGTCACCTCTCTGTAATCTTTCTTTTAATTTTGTACCCGGTCCACAATAATTATATCCTGGTAGGTGAAGCTCGAACGGTATATTATTTATTAAGTTATTAACGAGTCCTCCCCCTTGCATTTCTAAATAAACAATGAATATCGTGTTTCATTACTATGATTTATATTATGATAGAAGTTTTATCAACCCAACTATTTTCATGATGAGGAAGTCCTAACCATTTCACTAAAAGTTTGTTTCCTTTTGTTTTTATAATTTGTTCAATTAAATATATATCAGGATACTTTGTTTTTTGCAATTCCTCTTCATAGAACGAACCTAATATGTCTTGTTTCCTTTGATCTTGTATATGGTATGTGATTGGGTTTGTTTTATTAACAGTTTTAATTGTAAATATTTCAGTTGACCAGTTAGGTGTGTATCCTTTTGCAAAACTACTCTTATATTTGCTTATTCGAACACAATCACCTTCTCTAAATTTATTTTTTAATAGTTCTTTTCGTTTTTTCTGGAATTTCTTTATATTGTTATTTACGAGTGATTCATTTTGCATATTAATATCAACAGGTTTGAATTTAGTCACGCGATGCTTACTGTTATTATAAGCAATTAAAATGTCTTCCAAACATTTTCCTATCCACTTATAGCTACCTCTATAACTGAAACTTTTGTATAATTTATTCTTTAATGTTCTTATCAATCTTTCTACTATGGATGCTTTTTTAGTTGAATAAGATGAATAATGGTTTATTTTTAACAAACGCATCTGTCTTTGAAACACGTCATTATAAAATTCTGTGCCCATATCAGTTTGCAAGTTTTGTGGTATACGACCACTACTTTTGGTGACAAAGTTGAATGCATCTGTTACTTCATTTTTTGATTTAGTTTTTAATGATACTGCCCAAGCATATTTCGTAAAGCAATCAATAACAACTAAAATAAAATTGAACCCATCATTGTATTTTTTTAGAGACTTAAAATCAATGAGGTCTGCTTGCCATAAGTCATCAATTCCCTTCAACAAAACAGAACGCCTAGGAAAATTTCTGCGTGCTGATTTGTGAATTTCATTTACCACTTGCTCTTTGGACATTCTGTGGTTTCTTAATCAACTGGTCAACGTACTCTTTAGTACAAAATTTTTTTTCAAACTGCTTTAAATTGATTCGTACATCTTCTTTTATTGCATTTACTAATGTTGTTATTTCGTCAGATATTCTTTTATCCACATACTTTTTGCTCACAGCATCTTCAGGTTTCACAGGATCTTTTATTCCGGTTAATGAAGAAAATTGTAAATCAAAATCTCCTGCTTCAGTTTTAACCAAACAATTTTCTGAGTTAACCAGTAAATCGGATAAGCGTAATCTTTTATGGACATGATGTCCAAATTTATCGATATTCATTTTGATAACTCTTTGTCGCTAGAGGTCGAATTCTTGAATAAAATATATCTAATTATGTTCTTTAATTTATAATGCCGCTCTCACGTAACTCTTCTATAATTGAAATAATTTCATTATCAAGTCCTGTGTTGCCAGCATCTTTGGAGGCTATCAGCAACTTTAGTCTATCTACAAGCTCATTAGGATTATCCCAATAGACATAATCAGTATTTTTGAAATATTTTTTCTTAATCATTAATCCTTCTCCTTCTGTTAGATCATCAGAACTGTTATCTAATGATGATGCAGAAGATTTAGGTTGATCACGTGTCTTAAAAAGGGGCTTGATGATTTGCAAATACTTCAGACCCTTATTGGACTTTATTGGTTTACTGGGATCAAAATCACGTCGATGAGCATTTGTTTCTTTTAACATAATTTTGTAGTTTTGACAGTCATTATTTGTGATTAAATTTATTTGAGGAATCTTCTTAAATAGTAGTTCCATAAGTCCCGGTGTTTTTTTATAGGTACGACCAGCTATGCATATATTTTTTTCATTAATTACAACACGCGAAGTACCCATCATTAGTCTACCTAGTTCTCTTCTAACTCCAAATGGAACATCATCGAACACTTCTGAAGTTAGAGACCAAGATGAACAATCCTTGAGAGAACTTAAGGTTGAGTCGTCCGTTAGGACCGATGCTTCGTCGATATTTATTTTTCTAGTTTTGTCGCCATTTAAAAAATTGTCCTCAGCATTATTGATTTCTTCATCAGACGAATCTTGTGCAGAAATGATATCAGAATTTCTTTGAAGTGTTTTATTTAAATAAGATACCGGAGTAGAAAATTCATCCTTCATTGTGGGAGATTCAATCACCGTATCTGAATTCGATTTCGAAGTTTTGAATTGTTGATTGTCTTTGATAATAGTATTAAGTGGATCTGTAATAGGTTTGAAAACAGTCCCTAACATATTTTCATTATAAGATTCCATAAGACGCATGTCTTTTATTTTCTTTTTAACAGCATCTGCAACTTGAACAACTTTTGCTTTTAATTCAGTCTCCATTATAGTTTCACGTTATTTGTCTAACGAAACAAAAATTAAAATGAAACTATTCGATCATGGGAACCTTTTTATATTTGTTTGTTATTCAAACTTTACAAACGTGTCAAAGTTCATTCTATAGCAGCCATTGTTTTTTGAACAATCCTTGTTGATAATAACATAGTTGTAGGGTTTACACCATATTTTTGAACACATTTCTCGAAATTCTATCCACGTCATATCGGTATTGACATGTTCATCATAAATATGATGCAAATTTATATCATCTTGTTTAAATAATATTAAAAGGTTTGTATTATCTCTGACAAGCTGTTTAGGAATTTTGCTGTAAGTTTGATTCAAATAGAAACAGTCTATGTTTTTATGTCTACCCAAAGCAAAATAGTCCCTCATATTAGATTGGTTTTCACAAGCAACATCGTCAAATATAATTACTGAATCACATTTTGCATCATGCGGACTCATTATAAGTTCACCAGCACTGAATTTTTCAAACGATACATCCGGTACTAGATTGAGTACTTTTTCTAAAAACAAATATTTAGGTTGGTATAATGTTTTAGAATACACATAAACGTTCCTAAAACGTAAACCGCTTTCATGTAATAAGAGACCTATTACAACGTTCGTTTTCCCGCAATTCGAAGGACCACAAACTATACATCTGATTGTATTAGGCAGAAGATTCCCATGTCGGTTTTCAGATGTTTTTGATTCCGGACATATTTCGTCTAAATGCAACTTCTGAGATTGCTGTATGAATTTCATTTTAAAAGTAGTGGTTATCCGGAATTCCTTCGACAAAATGGCATAAATTCGTGATTTTATTTCTTATATACAGTACACACCGGCTCGGGACTAGGTGAGTTGCTTTTCTTTCCAATTGGTTATTGGGATTGGAATGAACGCAGTGAGGACAACATGATATTTTTGTGACGATAATATTAGTACAATAGCCTGGGGGCAATATAAAATTAAATAAAAAAACTTGTTATATAATTGTAAAAAAAACATATTTTATTTCCCAAATTATCCTCATCCTCCTTCTCATAACTCGTTAACATAATAGGAACACTTTTTAGGATAGAAATACATGTAAATGAAAGGACACTGACTAAAGTAACGAAGATGTAGCATCCAAGGATTGTCATTTTCTTCCCAGTCCTCTAGACCTCCACCACAATAGAAACACATAGTTCTATCTTCATCACCGGTGTAAAAGAATCCTGCATCCGCAAGTTGACTTGGTTTTTGATGTTTGTCCTTGGGCCAATCAATAAAAGTACAGATACGCGCTTTTCTTGAAGTAAAGGATGGAAACTGAGGATAGCTTTTATACTCGTTCAACATTTTTTAACTGTTCGCTTTTTATTAGCTTTGAAACATATAAAACGTGCACTCTGACGGAGAATTCAATTTTAACTAATATAATTTAATACTCACAGTAAATTAATACACAATGATTTAATGCACCTCCCTTATCTATAACCATAATTTGTCTGTAGTCATTTGTTTTATATTTTACTGCATGTTGTAGAGTTTGGAATCGCGCCCCAGATGGTGATTGGTATGATTGAACGCTAGTCGGTGCAGTGATAAATGAAGGATTAACTTTGATTTGGGTTTGCTTTAAATGTGTTGTGAGGGAACAATCATCTCTAGGTGTCAAAAATTTGACACGAGCAAACGGCCTAGAGATTGATTCATCCCCTGAACAATCGGCCACAACACAGTAAAGACATCCAACTTTGTGAGAAAATTTTCAACAACTATCTATAAATTGATTCGGCTGTTGAAATGTTTTCTGAGCAACCAGCCACATTGAATAGTCAATGTAATCTTTCACAAAACTGTGCTGATTTGAGTTTACTTAGGAAAAATATGTGTTGTGAAGGAATATCATCTCTAGGTGCCAAATATTTGACACGAGCAAACGGTCTAGAGACTGATTAATTCCTTGAGCAATCTACAGTGTTTTTCAAAAAATCGAAAAAAGTCATTGGGAATTCTAAATCCAAATGTTATTGGGCATTCTAAATCACTTTCAAAAAATCAAAAAAGTCATTGGGAATTCTAAATCCAAATGTTATTGGACATTCTAAATCACTTTGATTTAGAATGCCCAATAACCACCTACTTGGGTAGTTATGGTCGCAATAATTTTAGTGTGTGTTGGAGGACCACAAATCGAAGTAGCCGCTGAGCCTTCAAAAGGTAAGTTATATTATACCTACAGCTTATTTTGACCGAGCGAACGAAGTGAGCGATGTCTCCGTTTTGACTAGAAAAATTCGCTCAAACAACTCCATACGCCATCGTCGGAACAATACGTACTTTTCTTACAAAACTGAGCACCGAAACAGAGAGAGAGAGAGATTTGGAGCCAACATTTTGTCGAACGACAGCCGAACGTTGTTCGGCAACTTCTGTGATCTCTGTAAAACACCAAAAATATCACTACATAGTATAAAACAAAGTCGCTTCCCTGTCTGTCTGTCCCTATGTATGCTTATATCTTTAAAAGTACGCAACGGATTTTGTTGCGGTTTTTTTAAATAGATAGAGTGATTCAAGAGGAGCATGTTTATTTATAATACACCTGTGCGAAGCCGGGGCGGGTCGCTACAATATTTGCTTTATTTTATGTATTTTAATGTTTGTTTCAGCTGGAGCATGTGTCATATCCTGTTCAAAAGGGTCCTGCCAACCTGGACAATCGTGTCAGTCAAATGGGTGCGGCATGACATGCCGGCCTATTGGCTCCTGAAACACAGTCTTAAGGTATGATTCCGAACTCCGCTGCAGGCAGCAACAACACCGCAGCAGTGCTGCCGCGGCACTACTGGTCCCCATATAATTACTAAGAGTTTGTACGAGACTACATTCCGAGCTAAGCAGAATTGTCGCGGCAGCAACACCTATGAGGAAAAGTAGTGCTGCGGCAGCACTGCTGGCTGCTGCTGCTGCTTGCAGCGGAGTTTGGAATCATACCTTTAGACTAGTTCAGAAGTCTATGGATCATCTGATACTGTACTTTAACATTTTATTTGTTAAAAATAAGTAAATGATTGATTGATTGTTTATGAATAAAGTGTAATATTCAAGATTTTTTAAAACATCTAGGTATTTGTTTACTCGTACAATTATAGAAAACGCTACACCACTGAATCGTGTTCTAAGTCGACAATTTTACTTTCGTCTGTCCGGATGTTGATTTTCCTCTACAGGTTGATGCTTTTTGCCATGGTCGTTTTTTGATTTTGGTGTATTTCCCTAAAACAGGGTATATTATTTATCTATGCCGTTTCATTGATACGGGTAGATGATTGTGTTGAAAAATTCGACCCCAATTACACAGGCCCCCCTCTTCCCGTCAAATAGATTATGCCCCCCTTTAATCACACGAGCCCCCTTCCCCATCACACATGACTACTACCTCTTCTAAGGCATTTACACCACTGTGTACTAGTCTACAGTCAAAATAACTTATGTATTTAATACGTGTAGGCGCCTACGCTGATATCGGGCCAGCTCATCTGTTATCACCATACGTAACGCTTTACTCTTAAGATCCAACAACAGCCAACCAGCGACCACCTCTTATTAAGGCTACCTATGCCACTGCGTATAAGTCTTTGTACAGTAATAATAAATTATCATGCCTACGCTGACATTGGGCAAGTTTAACTTGCCTTCCCCCGTCCTTTCTCCAAGTCTACAGTCAAAATAACTTACTATGCCTACGCTGACATCGGGCCAGCTCATCTGTTATCACCATACGTAACGCTTACTCTTAAGATCCAACAACAGCCAACCAGCGACCACCTCTTATTAAGGCTACCTATGCCACTGCGTATAAGTCTTTGTACAGTAATAATAAATTATCATGCCTACGCTGACATTGGGCAAGTTTAACTTGCCTTCCCCCGTCCTTTCTCCAAGTCTACAGTCAAAATAACTTACTATGCCTACGCTGACATCGGGCCAGCTCATCTGTTATCACCATACGTAACGCTTACTCTTAAGATCCAACAACAGCCAACCAGCGACCACCTCTTATTTAGGCTACCTATGCCACTGCGTATAAGTCTTTGTACAGTAATAATAAATTATCATGCCTACGCTGACATTGGGCAAGTTTAACTTGCCTTCCCCCGTCCTTTCTCCAAGTCTACAGTCAAAATAACTTACTATGCCTACGCTGACATCGGGCTAGCTCATCTGTAATCACCATACGTAACGCTTACCCTTGCGGTCACATCAGAAATGCCACCACGGAGAATCGAATACTCCAGAGAAGCAGCATTTTACTGTTACGTTTTTTAACACGTGTTAAAATATGCACGTTCAAGGAAATGTGTGTACGTTCAAAACTGTGCTTTTGTATACTTACTTGATGAATAAATTAACGAATTGAATTGAGAAGAAATTTGATGGCTGTCTTAAGACGACTTGCTCGCGCTTTCATGCTAATTTGTTATTATTATTCAATAATAGTGAAACGTTATTCATAATGGTGTATATGCCCAAAATAGTAGCATGTTAGTAATATTTATCTGAAACAACCAGTCATGTAAACACAACTGATAACACTTAAAGGAAAGAATGTTTTATTTCTAGACTGTGTTCCTAAACAACACTTTTTATATAATACAGTGTTAATTAATTTTAAATATGAACGTGAAGTTATTGAATCGTATTCGGATTAAAAGTTTTAATTTCAAAACCTGTCATTCGCGTTACATTGCTTCATACATTTCACAAATCCTGTACCTAAATCTCTGGAAATTTCCACCTCAATGATCCCAGTAATGTGGTAGCACCTTTGAACCGTGCCACTGACTTTTACGTAGAGCTGGTTGAGAGAGCCACTGTCGCATTTATTTAGCACAACTAAAGGACATCCTAGTTCCAGTACTTAGCCTTTGCGACAAATAAGCTGGTGGGCCTATAATTCTGGCTCCCACAGGGATCTATCCTAGGGCCCTTTTAATTACATGGACGCGTTCGGCTGAACAATTATCTGACTGTAGCTTGAGTTTATCTCTGCGACCCAAAATAAATTTATGCTAAATAGTAATTTACTCACACTCCCAAGGTTACTTTGACCCTGGCTTTGCACGTCCGATATGGGGATTATCAGGATGAATAACAAATTAATGGTTCGTCAGCATTTAGTCGTAAAACGGTAACATTTATAGGGGTTACGTACGGGGTGAAACCTTAGGTGCTCTTCAACTATCGGGGGCAAAGTAATGGATCCAGAAATTTAGTTCAGCAAGGACTTGATTTTGGTTTGGAGGTGAATTCGCTCATTTGAATGTAGCTGTTGACGTGGTCGACAGTTGATGTAGGAGTAGACTTGGATTCTTTTAAGGGGGAGGGAACGAAGGGTGGGGTTTTACTACTTAGGCATCATAGAATTCCGTACACAAATGGTAAAAACGGGACCCTATTACTAAGACCCGGAGTCTTAGTAAGTGTCTGTCTGTCTGTCTGCCTGTCTGTCTGTCACCAGGCTGTATCTCATGTTACTGTAATAGTTAGAACGTTGATATTTTCACTGATGACGTATTTCTGTTGCCGCTATAACAACAAATCCTAAAAATAGAAAAACGTCAGGGTGGCTCTCATACAACGATACAAAAAACCTGAATTTTAAGCGGTTTTTCGCTTGCTATAATTAACGATGAAAGGTAGATGCTTGAAATTTTCACAAAATATTGAGTTAAACATTTAGTTAAACACTTTAAAATTAAATAATTAAAATAAAATAAATATTTAAGGGAGGCTCCCATACAAGAAACATGATTTTTTGCTCGATATTAATGACGGTAACAGGAAGATGTTTAAAATATTCACAAAATATTAAGTTTAATAATCCCTTCAAAAAGAAATAATTAAAATAAAATATATTAAGGGCTACCACACGGAACCCTTCGTGCGCGAGTCCGTCTCCCACTTGGCCGATTATTTTATAACTACTGACCAACAGGCATAGTGCTAGATACCTAATATTATATTAAGATGGAGTGGTAGTACCATGAAAGCACTCGGGAGATACCTAATAGTACTACATAAATATGAAGAGTTTTTTTCCGGATCAATATATCTGGATATAAACATATTGAAAATTAATTAATAAAACTAAAAAATAAAGCGAAATTAAATTATGTCCTAAGTATTTAGCCGCTTTACCACAAAAGATTTAAATACGCTTCAAACACTTTTGTACTGTTAAACCTTGTCTAAAGCGTGCTTAAAACTTTTGTGGTAAGACGGTAGGTGTCTATCTTATTTCTGTAGTTTTTTTATTTTATTTTAAAATACCGTTATTTTGTTTTTGTGGGACAATAAGCCCGATTACAGAGGCGCCAGCGTAAATTTAATAGCAACGTAAAAAGCGTTCTCTCTATCAAATGCCTAAAGTGAAAAGGAAACAGAACTATGCTATTTAGCTAATATAATTACGATGGCGCCTCTGTAATCGGGCTTGATGTCCTTTATAATCTGAAAATCAAATCATAAATGAAATGATCAAAATTTAGCGTTGACTGCGAGTATAATATTGCGGGAACTTGGCCCAACTTGGTTCTCGTTTACAGTTTGCTTTTGTTTGAAACAAACTAGAAATGTGGTTTAATTAAGAGCAAATTCACGTCAAACAGGCGTTTGTTCCCAAGAGTCTTGAAGAAGAAAATTGACCAAATGAATTCGTTGTCTGGCCAATAGTGGGATTCTCGATTTTAGAAATACGTATTGTTATTTAAAAACTGTTTTATATTATTTATCAAACATTTATTCTTACACAGACTCACGAATATAAATTGTGTGGCTAGAGCACATTATTTTCTTTGTAGTTTTATTATTATAACATTAAATTAATTTAACTTTTTCGAACTTGCTTCACTCGATTACAGTTTTTTTATGAATGTATTTTATTGATGTTTTGCCACCTTGTATGAAAATCTAATAAAAATCGTAACAGAAGGAAAAAGTGGAAGACAAAAGTGCCGTTCTTAACTTAACTTAAATTTAAGAGGAGGTATATGTCATGTCGTAAAGGGAGGTGGAAACATTGGCCGAGAACCGCGAGACGTGGGAGTTGCTCCACCGACAAGAGTATTGCTCTTACTTTTTGAATGTACTATTAGTCATTCGGCGCATATAGAAAAGATATGTAAAAAAAATTCAAGTGCGAACTATGCGTTGTTAAAATTAAGATCTCTGTTAAATAAAAAATCTATTATATCTTTGTACTACGCTTATATACAATCTAGAATTAGATACGCCATCACTGTGTGGGGTAACGGCGCAGACGTCCAAAAAGTACTAAAGGCGCAAAAAAAGGCCATCAGAATAATATTCAGACTGAAAAAGCGTTCTTCTGCTAGACCAGAGTTTAAAAAGAATAAAATTATGACTGTGATATCTCTATACATTTACAATTGTTTGATAGAAATGTATGATGAAATTGGCAAACTGGTAGTCACAAAAAAAGAGAGACAAAAGCACAATTATAACTTTAGAAGCAATGATGACTGGTATTTGCCACAAGTGAGGCTTACCAAAGCTAGAAAACAAGGCGTTTATAATAAAATTGCTATGTTTAAAAAGCTACCAAAAGCTATTACTAAACTACATGCAAATGATTTTAAAAGGAAACTCAAGGAATTTTTCGAGGTCAATCCTTTTTATTCCATCAATGAATTTATGAGCATGCGTCTAAGCGAATCTTCATTCTTGTGTAATAATAACTCTGAAATTAAGTAGAACAAAAATTTGTAATAATAATAATAGATAATTGACATTTCAAACTTGAGTGATTTGTACTGGACATTTTTTTTATATTTTATTATTCTATGTAATTTTTTTCATTTAAATATGACTGATCGTTTTTATTATTAATTTACATTTATATTTAACATTGACATTATTATTTTTTCAGATTTACTTATATAATTATGATTTTCTTTTGTTTGTAAATTTGACGTACCTAATGTAACATACGTAGTTATAAGGTCAATAAAAAATTCTAATTCTAATTCTAATTCTAATGTATTTAAAGATTACTTACGTACTTATTATTTATTGTGCAAAATAGAACAAAAGTAAACAAGAAATATGACCGATATTGTGGAACGTGGATAAACTCATGCGATAAAACTGTCGATATGTCAGCACCCGAAAAGGCCCATCCCTATTACGTGAGCAACACGCACCACCGACCGCACCTAACTCCTAGTACTCGACCACGGTACTTAGGCCCTCGTACATACGTGCAGCTTCGACGCAGTGCTTTAGCAGAGTTAAATACTAGAGCTTACGTAACTTAGCGGAAATACTGGCAGCATTTATGCAGTAGTAGGTACATGTAAGTATTGTATATCGTACAAAACACGATTGCTATATAAAATATGGTATCCTATTGTACTTATACATAAATCGCGAAAAAACTGTTAACTACTCAAAAAGTTTTGTGTGTAGTTAACAGTTAGTAGTGTGTGTTTTAGTTCAAAATAGCTGATTGTTTTTTCGCAATTTTAGGATTTGTTTCATAGTAAATCCTGACCCTAATAATGACAATGATATAAGGATAGTCTAGGACTATCCTATAATATGCCTGTCGTATAGAAACACATTTTGTACTCCAAAAAAAATAAAAAAAAATGTGTCGTACATCGATAAAACAGTCGATATTTCGACACCTGAGAACAAGGCCCATCCCTATTCGTGAACAACACGCACCGCCGACCGCACATTACTCCTAGTACACGACCACCGAACGTAGGTCCTCGCACATACATGCAGCGTCGACGCAATGCTTTAACAGAATACAGGCAGCATTTAGGCAATAGTACTCGTACAACCAAACCAACCAGAGTTTCGGTACAAATCAATTCCCTTAGACATTGCTACGTAGCCGTACGTGCCGTTTTTTTAATTTTGATCTTTGAGCAAATATCTACAGAGCCACAGTCCCTATGTGAAAGTAGTAAAAAATGTCCAAGCGCCATTAGACAAACCGACTAAGATATTTACATTAAATAATTCACAATGACCCGTTTTCTCGAATCTCGACGTTATGTCAACTAAGTAATTAGTGCTTGTAACTGAGCACTTTGGCATCGCGCGGCGTTTTAGTCGGCTTGCAATCACCATACGACTAACTAAAAGCCTGCCCACTTGCATGGGCAGAGTTTTGGCTCGGACACTTTTTTTGCACGATTGTTACTCTATAGATATTTGCTCGAAGGAATATATGTACTGATTTAGTCATCTCGGCGTCCATAAATTACGTTAGGCATTTTAAATGATTTTTTGACCCCTCCTACTACCCATAACATCCATAGAGGCTGTGACATGCGGCACTAGTGTGGAGTCATTTTAATAGGTAACATTTGACAGTTCATTTATGCAAAGAAAAATATACCTTACATTAAAGGAATAAAACTCATGAAAACAATATTGACGACGACCGATAAGTGTTCTCGAAGACGGCTTGGAGTTTTATTCCTTAGTGTAAGGTATATTTTTCTTTGCATAAATGAACTGTCAAATGTTACCCTTTAAAATGACTCCACATTACGTACATTTACACCGTAACATACGCGACATTCGAAACGTGCGCTGTAATACCGCATAATGCCGCATTCACACGCCCTCTATTAGGTGCCTGATCCCGAGAATAGGTATCTCATCATTTAGGGATTACACACATCATACTATCCTAAGCAACTTAATTAGATTGGTGGGATCCAAGATCCCTGTAAGGTTTGGAATCCGTGTGTAAGCCTTCCTTGTTTCGCGAATCCAATTTTGGTTGCGGTGGGAAATGATCTTGGAGTAATAAGATATCCTATTGTTTTGTGTTTAGCTTCTGTCTGACGCAATACAAAACCCATGTAGATGTGGAAAGAAAAATATACTACGCGAAGGTGTGAGTTAACAATAATTAATTTCGCAAAAATAGCATGACCGACTTCGACCGTGTACAGAGTTCGCGAATATTTCGCACGGATCGATGTAACATTTTTCACATTATTGTTGATTTATCAAAAATGACTCAGCCGATATCGATAAAATTTAAATGGGACCAATTTCGAAGTATACTCTTTTCAATAAAAATAATTATTGAAATCGGACCACTACGTAAAAAGTTATGCGTGGTCATACATTAAAAAAAAAAAAAAATAATATGCGCGTTGAATTGAGTACCTCCTCCGTTCGTCGGTCAAAAAAATTATAAGCCGATGTCAAACAATAATGTGACGTCTTTAGAATTTTGCTATAGGATTTTTGTAGGAGTCATTGGTATATCAATTTATTATTGGAACAGCTTCAAAACGATGAAATCAAATAAATTTAGGTAATTTTTTTAGACTATTCCACGAAACTCGTCTACGGATGAAAAATAAAACGTAAATCGGTCCACAATTAGAGAAGGCATTGCCGAACCTACGTACACAAATCACAGTCGAATAGAATATTACTCTCTTTGGAAATCAGTTGAAATAAAAAAAATCGGCTAAGTACGAGTTGGACTCGCGCACGAAGGGTTCTGTACCGTATGGGAGCCCCTCAGCAAAAAAAACACGTTTGTTGTATCGGAGCCCCCCTTACTTATTTATATTATTCTGTTTATAGTATTTGTTGTTATAGCGGCAATCGAAATACATAAATTCTATGAAAATTTGAACTCTCCAGCTATTACGGTTCATGAGACACAGCCTGGTGGCAGAGAGACGGACAGATGGACAGCGGGGTATTAGTAATAGGGTCCCGTATTTTTTCCCTTTGGTTACGGAACCCTAAAAATCAATTCGGTTACATCAAACCAAAACTGCTATCTTTGTGTGTGTGTCTGTGTATCCGCTTATATCTTCCAAATTAAACAACATATGACAATGCGGTTTTCACTATCTTTTAGAATATTTTTGTAGCTGTAATCGATCCGTAACAGGGCGAAGCCAGGAGGTGCAGCTAGTTTGTGACTAAAGTTATTTCAATGGACTTTAGAGACTTTTATAGACATACCAATTGGGAAAATACAAATATATACAAAATAGTTTATTTCCACAGCAAAAATAAATAGTTACAATCTCCAAGCGTCCTGCGTTTATCAATACGCGGTTTCCGATCGCAAACTTAGCAGAACTATCGTAATCAAGCTATGGTTTGCAAAGTAGTACAATATTGCCCCAGATAGACAGCTAGTACTGAAGTTAACACATGAAACGAGTAAAGGTCGCCTTGTTTACGACTGGGCTACGTACATAGAACACTGTATAGCTTTCAGAAACTGAAATTCTGGATAGAACCTGTATTGAAAACAATTTACACCTTAGTGCTTTCTCAAAAAGCGATTTGGTACGTCACTCGGTGCGCTGTGTCATTGATAAAAGGATGACTTGCGTAGGGTAGATGTACCGGTTTTGGCCATCTTAGTGTGAGTTTTGGCCACATCAAATTTTAATGATTGTATAGACAATTTTAATGTTAAAAATATTTTTAAGGAAATTTTCAGACTTTGGCATAGTCACAAACAATATTTGTGATGGTACATCCTACTAATATTATAGACGCAAAAGTTTGTATGTGTGGATGTTTGTTACTCTTTAACGCAAAACTACTGAACGGCTTGAGACGAAACTTTACAATAATAATGCTTATACATCAGAATAATACAAATGCTATAATTTATAAAGATACTAGCTTTTACCCGCGGCTTCGCCCGCGTTATGTTTTGATTTTGGCTTATGTTTATGTCGGCTGCGAAACCTAACCTAACCGACAAATTTCAAAATACCTTAGAGGAATGCTTTTGTCGGTTAAGTTACGGTTGGAGTGTATATACAACCTGCAACCTCGAGTGCCAGCCTCTAGGCTGGCACTCGAGGTTCAGCCACTTTTAAGTAAAGCAGCTGAGAGGATGGCCTGTAGGTTGCATGCCTTATGAGGAGTGTCGCAACTTAGGCGGGCTGCAGTGCCGCTCTTGCGACGCTGCATCCGAGGATTTTTTTTTATTATATCGCGAAATATCCCTGACATGATCAGGGGTTTTAATTACAAATGAATAAAAACTATACCTATATTTCAATGTTTTTGGCTGTTTGCAGTTATAATAAACATTACAATGGCACAGCAAAGTTTATACCTACTTGTTCCTAATTATTGCTTTTTTACAAATATTTGTGCAAAAATTCGATAAAATTGTTTCTAAGGTTTTAAAGTGTTAGATTTATTCCAATTTTTTGTTCTAAATCAAATCTCTGCTTTCCATAAACTGGGCATTCCAAGATTATGTGCAGTGGAGTCTCCTCTTTTGTGGGTTCACAGATGCACGATGGGCTTTCCCTCAACTTAAATCGATGTAAGTATTGGGTAAACTCACCATGCCCCGTAAGCACTTGAGTTATGATTCCCACTGGTGCTATTTCTCTTACGATCTTGTATGCCGCCCTTGCATCCGGAAAATATGTTTTGGTTACCTCCGCTGTGTGTCCATCCTGATTCCATCCTGGT
Source organism: Hypomecis atomaria (assembly GCA_964007245.1). NCBI lineage: Eukaryota > Metazoa > Arthropoda > Insecta > Lepidoptera > Geometridae > Hypomecis > Hypomecis atomaria. The sequence goes on along the minus strand of OZ023285.1, from coordinate 17,944,902 downwards.
TCCACTCGTCAAGAGAGTCCTTTCGGATTTCTCGCTTGACGAATGAAACGGGGCAGTTATCGTAAATAGGTCTGCACTTAGAGTGCAGTGCTGCTTCCTTTGCTAGCTGGTCCGCTCTCTCATTTCCCTCCATCCCCGCGTGCGCTTTAATCCAATAAAGTTTCACTATTTTATTTTGTACGTGTAGTAACTTTATGTTAGCTTTGAATTTACTGCTAAGGGATGGAGGGAAGATACGCCAACTCCCGTTTCCAGTGCAGACCTGGAGTCACAAAAGATTTTTGCTTTTTCGGTAGCCTCAAGAAGTGCCAATAACTCGGCCTGGTACACGGATCACCAATCGGCCAATTTCAGCTTGCGGGTGCTGATCTCAGCGGCATCATCCCAAATGGATAATGCCGCCCCAACTTTCCCTTTAATTTTGCTGCCGTCTGTAAATATGTTAATTTCTCGGTTAAGATTTTGCTCTAGTGCTGCTCCGTCTGCCAGGCATATGAACTCCAGCTCCTCCTGCTGCGCTGGGTGTGGCTTCTTTTCTGTCTCTCAATCTCCAGTTACTTGCTGGGAATAACCTTTCTCAGTTTCATAAAGCAAGGCTGCTTCCTGGACTCTGATATGACAGCCAAGGATTAGGGGCCGCGGTGGGATATATGGAACTGGTGGTGTGGGTGCCGCCACCTACCCTACCTTCCGCTAGGCCGTCAACGTATTGGCAGAGTCAGTGGGGCTGCAGGGGAAGAGAGGTGTCGGTATCGCGATGGCCGTTCTCACTGCCCTCTGCAGTTGAAGAGGCAGGCGCTGGGCTACTATGACTGACCCGCTGCAGTGGGACCAGGGCGTTGGAATGCTGTCTGACGTTCAGTACTGGTTAGTCCCGAGTGGTGGATGACAATGTGTTTTGTGCTCCGAAACACTCCGTCATTATGGCGAGAGCGCAAGCTCCCTTATGGAGCCCGAGTCTGGGCTAGCGCTGTTGAGTGCCGCGAAGGAGTGCGAAAAATGTAGGAACGTCCTAAACTTGCCATGACAGGTTATTTCTGGCGCTTAGACGGCTGCTACCGCAGCCCGCTCACTTAGTTTTTATTCTATCCTACGGGAACTGTTAAAGTTTTTGCGATAAAAAGTGGCCTATGTCACTTTTCGTCTTTCAAACTACGAGTATATTCATGCAATAAGCCAAGGCAAGTTGCTCCGTTGCTGAGAAAAAATTATTGTTAAGTCCTACGGGAAACACAATTTTTTCGGGATGGAAAGTATCCTATATCACTTTCCGTCTTCCAAACTATGCCCACCCCAAATATCAAGTCAATCCGTTGCTCCATTGCTGAGAAACAGTTATTGTCCTATCCCATGGGAATCACGAATTTTCTCGAGATAAAAAAGTATCCTATTATCACTTTCTGTCTTTTAAACCATAGGTATACCAAAAATCAGGTCAATCTTTTACTCCGTTGCTGCGTCAAAGAGGAACAAACCAACAAACTTTTCGGATTGATAATATTAAAGTATGATGATTCTGTACCATAAAGGTAGAATAAAGAAACTTGTTAAACCTCTAATGATAGAAGATTTAAAAATATTTTTAATGTCAGACAAAATGACGGCCTGGTATTAAATGTCATAGTAACAATATGTAGCATGCAGAGGGAAAATAACATTTTATCCAATTTTAATGTCAGTTGTCATTTTCAATCCATACTTTATTCCCTCTTCAAGGGGATATAATAGTGGAAAAACAATTTGTCCCCTTGCCATGCTACTTGTGATTTATAAAAGTCTGCAGACAATGTCACCTGTCATCTAATTACGTTTGGCTGTGACGTTTCGTTAGTCCATAATAGCGTCATAGAGGAATTAATCACTTAGCGTCTTTGTGATAGTGGCGACAGTTTTGCTTTCGATGGTTTTTGTCCTGTCCTACAGGAACTATGCAATTTTTCGGGATAAAAAGTATCCTAAAGCTCCTTCCGCCTTTTAAACTATGTCCATGCCAAAAAATCAAGTCAATCCGTTGCTCCGTTGGTGCGTGAAAGAGTAACAAACCAACAAACCAACAAACTTTTCGGATTTATAATATTAGTAAGGATTGCGTAAAACGAAGTTCGCCGGGTCAGCTAGTTGTTTATAATCTATCTATACAATACAATAGAAAACACTTTAATGTACACAGAAAATATAAGACGAACAGTAATACAATAAAAACTTATTAGTGTAACTCAAGGCAGCCTTATTGCTGGAAGCGATCTCTTCCTGGCAACCCATAGTTTTGGTATCAAATGTCCAAAACCGGGACAGTGGCCACAACCGGTGCATCTGATGATGTTTTCTGACAGCATAACGAAACAAACTAAATTCATATCACCTTACTTCTTGTAGGTGAAAAACTTTACCTTCCACCCCAGCGCGCTGGGGTGGAAGGTAAAGTTTTTTCCAACTTAACTATTTTCAAAGGGACTTAGGTGACCAGAACAAATGACGTAGCAGTGGGTCGTTTTGTTTCAATTTGTGAGGATACAGTGAGCTGCGAAGTGTACTCGTACGAGCATACAGAAGATATATGGTCAGTTTATGAGCTTTAACTTTCGCAAGCGCGTTTAGTCCACACGATAACTCATGATGAAGCTGTTTGAGATACGTTTTTGTTTTTGTGGTCGATTCTTTTCAACCATTTAAAACCTTCGACTTTTAGCGCATAGGTGGGTTATAAATTGAACGTATGTTTGTCTGTGTCATCATAGGTTTTATGTACATGTATTAAATGATTTTGATTCTTTTACTTGAAAGTTGACTGAGAGTATTTTTAGACCCGATTAAATTTTAAACCGACATAACGGCTCCTCCGTTCGACGCGTATTTAATTTTATGTATAACCACGCATAACTTTTTACATAGGTAGTAGTCCGATTTCGATAGTTTTTTATTTGGAAAGAGTAGAGCAACTTTGAAATTTGTCCCATTCAAATTTTATCGAAATCGGCTAAACCATTTTCGATAAATCAACAATAATGTCAAAATTGTTACATCGATCCGTGGGAACTATTCGCGAATTCTGTACACTGTTGAAGTCGGTCATGCCATTTGTTGCGAAAAGTAATTATGATTTATCAATCTGAGGATCCTCAAATTGATAAGAAGTCAACGCACTGGTAACAGTGTATTACTTATTTGTCAGTTTGCTTACTTCGTTGCTGGTATATTTATCCTACTAATATTATAAACGCGAAAGTTTGTAAGTATGGATTGATGGATGGATGGATGTTTGTTACTCTTTCACGCACAAACAGCTGAACCGATTGGACGAAATTCGGTATGAAGGTAGCTTAGACCTTGGATTAACATATAGGCTACTTTTTATCTCGGGCGAACGCGGGTAACACCGCGGGGCGCAGCTAGTTATTACATAATCATAAAAATTGTTAACAGCGAGAATGTAGAATGCTTTATCAACAATAATTGTTTATCTCGTAAAATACATTGTAAGTATTTATAATCTTAGTATCTAAAAGTAACAAAACTATGCAGATATCGGAACGGACATTGGTTAAGCGCGGAATTTGCGAACGAAACGCAGTTTGAGTATAAAAGTATTTATTTATGACAGAGTTTCATGAAAACTGCAATTTTTATGTCAAAACTAAAGCAATATCTAAGAAAACCAAAATAAATAAAATAATATGCAAAAGCCAAATACGGGAGCGGAATTTCTAACTCAAAGCGCGTCATTAAAATGGAAAATGTTCCAACTAAAGCAAAAGCAGAAATCAAACATGTACAATCCGAAACCTAATAATACAATTTATCAAATTCCGCAATCAAATTACGAGAAAACAAATAAACCAAGGCTTAGCAAATATGAATTGGTTCACAGAATACGAAAGGAGAATTTATTAGTCGGTCTCATCATAATCATCATCATCAAACTAACGCAATATCTAAGAAAATAAAAAAGATTATATGCTAAATGTATAGGTACGAGAGCATCCCTAGTTTTTTTCTTACAGCGCATCAATAGAAATAAAAGTATTCCAATCAAAGCAAAACCAGAAACCAAAGGCATCCAAAATTTAAAACTCAATAACACAATTTCTCAAATTCTTCAATCAAATTACGAGAAAACAAATAAATCTCAGCTTTAATTATGAATTTGTTCACAAAATACGAAAGGAGAATTTATTAGATTGGGTTACAGCAAAACAAGAGAATAAAGTGCTCGAAGCAAAGCCACAAAGACAGATAGCTAATCACGGCGCATACGAGCGTCACAAAATGGATTTGGAAAATCCTCGGAGTCGGTCTCATCATGTGTTCGGTGTATTTCATAAAATACGGGAAGTACTACTGTATAAACAGGAGGATATATTGCATTCTGTTGACAATACTTTTATCCGTGTCGTGTCGCGGGGTATGGAGTTATTGAAGATTTATCTGGTTATGGAAAAGTTCGGAATCGTAAGGAAGAGTGGAGCATTTTTTATAATACGCCAGGTATCGTATGCGATCGGAAAATCGGATATCGAAAAGTAAAACTAGCTAGCTTAGTTTATTATTGCTCTATGAGTCCCTAAGAGTATGATACCCTAAGCAGAAGTTATGCGTTATGAGTCAGTGCTATGCCATAATTTTAAACTGTAAAACAAGTTTTTTCAAATGAGTTTTTTTAAGAAAGTCTTAAAAAAACGGTGAAAATATCTATGATTTGAACACGGACAAACATGCACACGGTTGCATTAACTATTAACTGATCTGACTTCAGAATCAAATATACATAGGTACTTACTATCTTTTCTGTATTATCTATTTCAGAGGATCAATATTGACTGCAGACTTCACGGAATAATAAATAATAAAGCACCGTTTCGATGTGGTCTGATAAATGATAGAAGTTTACGGAACTTTACTCCAAATGTGTTCAAATTCTTAAACCTAAAACATATGTTACTCCCGCCAAAAAGATCTACTTCAATAGCATGGCCGTAACAAAGCTGACTGCAATGGCAAAGAAAATATAAAAGAGAACAGCTAGAAGAAACTAACAAAGGCGCTAACCTCCAAAGCACCAACAGTCCCATTCCATCTAAAATTGAAGCGCTTGCTTAAAAAAACATCCACTTTATGGCGGTCGCGGGCATTGCAGTCTCGTTGACGATGTCCGTATTCGCCGAGGCCTTTAACTATTAACGTAAATTTGACCCTTATAAAGTGCCCCTACAATACACCCTTGACCTTCCACCCTGAGATTAGAAAAGGGCAGATTGAAAAGTACAATTTTACGTAGAACAAACCACAGTACAAATTTTACGGTTATCGCAATACTGTCCCTGAGAGGGTTGAAAATTATTGGATGTTCCGAAACGTTTCTGTTGCGCATTTGTCAGGTCTTCCTCCGACGAAGTGGCTCTGTTTGTTTTGTTAGAGACGTTGTGTACCAAACCTTCAAAGATTATAGCTACTCTAATCCACTCCACTACCAGAGCATTAATTATGGTAGTGACTTCTCTAAACTGTATTTTTTTCTCTAGTTCCCTTTTGCCTTCATCAAAGACTAGTAATACGAGCAAGTACTTTACCTCGTGTAGCATATTGGAGAAACACCGGGCTAAGATTATTTTAACCGACTTCCAAAAAATAGGAGGTTCTATGTTAGTGTGTATGATTTTTTTTGTGTATGTTCATCGATAATTTTGCCAATTGTGAACTGAATCGAAAAATTATAGTATACTCCCGAGGTGGTCCCATTTAATTTTTACAGAAATCAGCTGAGCCGTTTTTGATAAATCAACAATAATGTAAACAATCCGAGGGAAAAAATCGAATTTTGTACACGATTGAAGGCGGTTTTGCCATTTGTTGCGAAAAATAATTATTCGTATGGCGTTTATTAAGGTCAGTGCTGTTTCAAACACTGAAAGAACTTTTTCAGCGGATTCGTTGACATTACGAGAAATAGTCACGATTGGGTCCGAAAATCTGTAGAAAGCATCAATTTCGAAGGCAATATCACAAGAGTTCGCACTCTGCTTTAATATTCTGTGGAGAATGTGTGTCCCTGCCTGCCTATCAAAGTATTTTATTAGGAATCTTGGTCTTCCCGCTATATTGTACGAGGTGAAAACATCAATCTTTACACGTTATGGTGGTGGTAGCCGTTCACATGCTAGGGTACAATCAATATTGACCTTTATAGTGTTCCTACAAAAAACGGTAATAGTTTAACATCAATGTAACAATGGGGTTACTTTTAGGGACAGGATATTCAGGTAATACTAGTTGAGACCTTGAGTGATGGATTGAGTATTTAGGGCAATTTTGAGAAGATTTGTGGAGAAGTGAGGCCAACTTTAAAGGCGCCATCGTAATAATTGCATCTTAAAATATTGCTGTCTGTTTCACTACTTTACATTTGTAAGATAGACCATTATTTTAAGTTGCTATTAAATTATCGATGGCGCCTTGGCCACAGTGTCGTGCTAAACATTTCATTACACAATACTAGCGACCCGCCCTGGCTTCGCACAGGTGTATTATACATATACACCTTCTTCTTGAATCAGTCTATCTATTATAAAAACCGCATCAATATCCGTTGTGTAGTTTTAAAGATAAGCATACATGGAGACAGACAGCGGGAAGCGACTTTGTTTTATACTATGAAGTGATTTGCCGGTTTTTGGAACATCTTGTAATGTGGTTTGGGTTACAATGGTGAGACTTGTTACATGCTAAAATGTCTTGGCAATAGGTATAAAAGCTCTCGTACACGTTTCGACATCCAACATTGCTATAGACATCCGGACAATGAATAACCCTTTGGATCCGACCGCGTTCAACCGATATTGATGACAATAATGTTGGATCAACCACGTTACACAAGATCCGATGGCGGTTGGCCTTAACTAAATTGGAACGTGTATAAGCTTGAAGCGCCACCTGGATCTGTCGGCATTTTCTGATTTTATACTCAGAAAGTGATTTTAAACTCCAGCGGGGCAATTCTGTCAACCGATCTCGTTACTAAGGTGACACGTACTTGAACCTATCTCGTTTTTCTGACAGTTCCGATAGCTCAAAACTGTCAGAAAAACGAGAGAGGTTCAAGAACGTATCACTTCAGTAAAGACATCGGCTAACAGAATTTCCCCCCAGCACTTTAAAAAAAAATTGGATCAGAAATTTAGTGCAAAGTTAAACTATTTTTCCTGAGGTAAAACCATTTTATCCACTTTTAATGTCAGTTGTCAACGTCACCCCATAGTTTGTATCCTAAATAAATGATAATGACGACTCAACCACCTTGTACACATGGCAGTGAATCAAAATGGACACCTATGCTTCCTAACAGAGTACGGAGACGTGAAAACATAATTTACTAGCGATATTTGGCAGACTCCCAGCAATCAAGAGGCAAGGCATCTCCCTCGGCGATCGATCTTTGGTCGCCAATATTGATAGGAACAGATATAGCATAACTTCCTTATGTATTGAATATACCTAGCGTAGATAGGGTAGTAATAATATAGAAAAATACAGTAAAAATTACGTACATTACTGCAAGCAAGCAGTTTTTGGAGAAACCCTTTGCTATTTCGGGGTCATCACTACCGCAGTGACCTTAATTTGATTCTGTTGGTCGTTGTCCAACTTTTTACTCTAGGACAAAGTTGCTCTACTTTAATGAGTTTTTTTTTTTAAAAAAGCAAGTTAATAACACTTTAGTATGTTTCGGTTTCAAACTATTTAAGTTAAATTTTTGTTTAATGTTAATTAAAGTTTTGACCTTTTTAAGCGACAGAAGTTTTGCTTTTACCAGTTGCGAAAGTTAGGTCGTTAGCTGCATTTTTTAGGACCTTTCGGTAATTTGTGCGAGATATTACAACTGCAGTATTTTAATTTGATTTGGCATCAGTAGCGGCCAATTTTTTTGCTTCGAGGACAAAGTTGCTCTACAACTTAGACGCGATGTTTTTAAAAGAAATAGTTAAACAAAAAAGTGCAAGTCATGGTGCGGAAATGTTAAGGTAATCTAATTAATTATTCCTTGGACTTATTTATCATGAATAACATTTCAGCTATATAGGGTTATTTCTAAACAATTAGCATCCTTTTAGGGGCTTATTCTGTATTTGAAAACTAACGATTTTTGTTCTGCGACTTTTGTCAGAAGACAAAAAAATCAGCTGTTCCATACATTTTGTCGAGGGTAAACGATATTTTTCTATGGAACAACAATTTTTTTTTTTAGTTTTGACAAAGTCGCAGAACATACGTTGTTAGTTTTGATGTACAGAATAAGCCCCTAAAAGGATGCTAATTGATTAGAAATAACCCTGTAGAACGCCCACTGCTGAAAATAGGCCTTCCCTACAGATCTTAAATAATTGTATGATTATTATGCAAGATTTTTTTAATAAAATTCCCAATTGTAATTTGTTATGTCATTTTTGGCATTGTTAGAATTAGCCATAGTTTAAGAATTGGGCATTCGTAGAAGTAGGCCTTCTTATGAACTAAATGCCATTGTTAGAATTGGGCATTCTATGCCTAAACCATCTAGATCTACCTACTTATTGTCTTAGTCATAGTTGAAAAGTACCATGATATCCCACAGTATGTATCTCGTCTAAAGTAACAACCCGCATACATGGAATGCTAGTATTTATCTTTTGTATTGACTTCGCTGAACTCGGATAAAAATCACTACATAGTATAAAATGAAGTCGCTTCCCGCTGTCTGTCTGTCCCTATGTATGCTTATATCTTTAAAACTACGCAACGGATTTTGATACGTTTTTTTTTTTTTAATAGATAGAGTAATTTAAGAGGAAAGTTTATATGTATAATACACCTGTGCGAAGCCGGAGCGGGTGGTCGCTAGTATAAAATAAATTAAGAACTCAATTGAAAACTTGATTACTTAACTTTCTCATTTATTCTAGGATTGCAAAGTAAATTGAATGCGCGGTCCTAATTTAAAATCTAATGAGAAAATGGACGACCAGCTCGTTGCGGCCGCGCTGGTATTGGCATCTACTTGTACCACAATAGAAGATTATGCAACAAGGGGACAAAGTACTGTCTTCTTTTCTGAACTTTGTTCTGTTTTGGGATATATTGGACCCTGGGCGTAGCGAGAGACTTTAGAGTTCACTCCCTAACTAGTTTGTTGTATTAGAGCCCCCCTTAAATATTTATTTTATTCTGTTTCTAGTATTTTTTGTCCACTTCCTGCGCGAACCAAGATAAACTGAAACCACGAAACAATACCTAATACAATACGCATCATAAAACAGTCTACAGATAGTGTGTCAGGAATATATTTTTTATTGATAAAAACGTTATAATAAAACTATACACAAGCCTTCTTCCAAGCTTACGGAATCCCTGACTCAGGAGAAAATAGGTTTCTCTCTGTTTATTTAATAAAACACTATGATGTGCTTCAGCCATCAATGTGATAAAACACACGTTATGGTGGTGGTAGCCGTTTACATGCTAGGGTACAATCAATATTGACCATTATAGTGTTCCTACAAAAAACGGTAACAGTTTAACATCAATGTAACAATGGGGTTACTTTTAGGGACAGGATATTCAGGTAAAACTAGTTGAGACCTTGAGTGATGGATTGAGTATTTAGGGCAATTTTGAGAAGATTTGTGGAGAAGTGAGGCCAACTTTAAAGGCGCGATCGTAATAATTGCATCTTAAAATATTGCTGTCTGTTTCACTACTTTACATTTGTAAGATAGACCATTATTTTAAGTTGCTATTAAATTATCGATGGCGCCTTGGCCACAGTGTCGTGCTAAACATTTCATTACACAATACTAGCGACCCGCCCTGGCTTCGCACAGGTGTATTATACATATACACCTTCTTCTTGAATCAGTCTATCTATTATAAAAACCGCATCAATATCCGTTGTGTAGTTTTAAAGATAAGCATACATGGAGACAGACAGCGGGAAGCGACTTTGTTTTATACTATGAAGTGATTTGCCGGTTTTTGGAACATCTTGTAATGTGGTTTGGGTTACAATGGTGAGACTTGTTACATGCTAAAATGTCTTGGCAATAGGTATAAAAGCTCTCGTACACGTTTCGACATCCAACATTGCTATAGACATCCGGACAATGAATAACCCTTTGGATCCGACCGCGTTCAACCGATATTGATGACAATAATGTTGGATCAACCACGTTACACAAGATCCGATGGCGGTTGGCCTTAACTAAATTGGAACGTGTATAAGGGCTTTAAAACATAAATCTAACAAAACATAAGTCCTGAATGCGAACTGGCTCTTAAGTGCAGCTGCCGGGCACTTGACAGATGATGCCAAGCGATCCCGCAAGCGGCTTTCGGCACCAACTTTTTATGCCTATGGTTTACCAAAATGGAGCAAACTCTTCGGTTCACTCCAACAAAATGTATGAAACTGCTGACATATTTTGCGATTTCCCGGGTGGTCCCATAGCAAAAGTAGTATTTTTTTTTTCAAACTTATACTCACATTTTGTTTATCACCAAGAAAACATGGCATAAAATTGGACTTAGAGTCAAGCGCTATACGCACCTCGCACGTGTTCGCTCCATTCCGCCTTAATGCAATCTGAGCTATATGACCTATATGTGTGGCGAAACTATAAGTACAATACCTAAATAAGTTCGTATAGGCCGAATAGATAGCCCTGGTGTCAGAACTTTTAAGCTGCCTGAAGGTTTCTGACATTGCTGAGCGGTTTAAACAACCGAGACCTACAATTTAACGTGTCATCCGAGCCACGGTAGCTCTCAGTTGTAAATGCCACGCGCGGTCATCCATCCGTAGACTGACCGTGGTGAAAATTGCTAAGCTGTGGTGATTGCTAACAAACATCTAGTCAAACTATGCTCTGAGATTTATTAGAGCGAGTCAAGAAATGCAATGAAGATGTGCAGCGAGGTCAACTGTTCGGAGAACTACTAGTTTTATATGCATCAGAATTCTTCCAGAGTCTGAAGCATAGTTCAATAGTATTGAAACCACGTCCGTATTACAAAACTAGTCCAACAAACCCGCTACGAGCATTTTATTTTCAAATGACATGCCGGAGACAGAATTTCAATATTGTTTGCCCAAATATTAGATTTCGTACAAATATCTGAATCTAGCTAGCAATGTGGTTGCAGACCAAACTACACGCTTAAATGTTCAACCTTGTTAACAAAGCCGTAGGAGTCAAAATGGTTCAACGTTAGAGCAGGATTACATACATGGTTGAATATATATTTTGTGTTCAAATTAAATTATACCCTAAGATCACAGGTGTTAGAGTCAAAGTAGCTAAACGTTGTGGCTCCCTATGTAAGTGGTGCACAATTTAAATTTGACCTGCTTACTTTGTAGGTTATGAATTTAAGTGAAATAGGATAGTTTTGGGGTTAGAAATGAATTTGCATAATGCATACTAAGTTTCTAAGTGCGTTGCTGTGAGCGTAGTCGGAAAGCGCTCGCTTTAGGATCGCGTGCTCGTAGGTTCAAATCCTGGACCCGTATTAGTGAGTTCTATCGGATTTGTGTACAGAATTTCCCACTACTGGTTTTCCCTTTAAACCGCGGGATCACGCTGGATACCGCTTACAATCGGTCTATAGGGGAAGCAAATGTCCAGAAGTACCCCAAGGATAGTAAAAAGATTAAATACCTCAGGAAAATGACGTATTTTTGGTCAACTTTTCACTAAGTTCCGTTAGGCCAAAAGTCATGGAGAACATTATGGTACAGAATACGAGTAAAATTTCGCATCTTTTGTTGCTAGTAAACTATTTTGTAAAACGTATCCTTTACGATTTACGGCCCATTTAATGAACCGGTTCTTCTATCGCAGCCGATTAGGTTAATAAAAATCGGTTCATTAAATTGGCCATAAATTGTAAACGGTAAGTTTTACAAAAAAGTTTAGAAGCAACAAAAGATGCGAAATTTTATTTTCTAAAATAATGGTCCTTATGACTTTTGCCCTTAAGTGCATTGTTTCCGAGATATCGGCCAAAAACTTTTTTTCAAGATGTCGCTTGAAGCGTCACCTGGATCTGTCGGCATTTTCTGATTTTATACTCAGAAAGTGATTGTAAACTCCTACACCTTTAAAAAAAAAATTGGATCGGAAATTTAGTGCAAAGTTAAACTCAATTTTTCCTGAAGTGAAACCATTTTATCCACTTTTAATGTCAGTTGTCAATGTCACCCCATAGTTTGTATCCTAAATAAATGATAATGACGACTCAACCACCTTGTACACATGGCAGTGAATCAAAATGGACACCTATGCTTCCTAACAGAGTACGGAGACGTGAAAACATAATTTACTGGCGATATTTGGCAGGCTCCCAGCAATCAAGAGGCAAGGCATCTCCCTCGGCGATCGATCTTTGGTCGCCAATATTGATAGGGACAGATATAGCATTACTTCCTTATGTATTGAATATGCCTAAAGTAGATGAATAAGCTCAAGGTAGCCCAACGCACTATGGAGAGGGCTATGCTCGGAGTCTCGTTGCGATATCGAATCAGGAATGAGGAGATTCGCAGACGAACCAAATTTACAGACATAGCCACTGGGCTAATTAGTAAGTATTAGCCGCGGATTAGTAAGTTAAATGCAATGGGCAGGGCACATAGCTCGGAGAACTGATGGCCGATGAGGCAGTAAAGTTCTCGAATGAATACCACGCACCGGCAAGCGCGCAATAGTTATAACCTATAACTGTTGTATATGGCATATCCCTTTACAACCGGCTCAATACAATCGTGAGGATCGATAAAAAAATTGGCGCAAAAACCATATTGATTTTGTAAACACAACCGGTCTCATACGTTCGTGCGGGATGAGCAGATAACCGCACGATCGTATGAAACCGGTTGCGTTCACAAAATCACCATGGTTTTCCCGTCAATTTTTTTTTGATGATTTTATGCCTATATTGAGCCGGTTGTAAAGGGATAATTATGTGAAATAATATAGAAAAATACAGTAAAATGACGTACATCACTGCAAGCAAGCATCGCGATGAACATTCTCCAGGTTGCCAAAACAGATCGTTGCATTTTTATTTTTGGAGAAACCCTTTGCTATTTCGGGGTCATCACTACCGCAGTGACCTTAATTTGATTCTGTTGGTCGTTGTCCAACTTTTTACTTTAGGACAGAGTTGCTCTACTTTAATGAGATTTTTATAAAAAAAGCAAGTTAATTACACTTCTGTATGTTTCGGTTTCAAACTATATAAGTTAAATTTTTGTTTTTAGTTCATTTAAGTTTTGACCTTTTTGAAGTTTTGCTTGTACCAGTTGCGAAAGTTAGGTCGTTAGCTGCATTTTTTAGGACCTTTAGGTAATTTGTGTGAGATATTACTACTGCAGTATTTTAATTTGATTTGGCATCGGTAGCAGCCAATTTTTTTTGCTTTGAGGACAAAGTTGCTCTACAATTTAGATGCGATGTTTTTGGAAGAAATAGTTAAACAAAATAGTGCAAGTCATCTAATTAATGATTTCTTGGACTTATTTATCATGAATAACATTTCAGCTATACAGGGTTATTTCTAAACAATTAGCATCCTTTTAGGGGCTTATTCTGTATTTAAAAACGATTTTTGTTCTGCGACTTTTGTCAGAAGACAAAAAAATCAGCTGTTCCATACATTTTGTCGAGGGTAAACGATATTTTTCTATGGAACAACAATTTTTTTTTTTAGTTTTGACAAAGCCGCAGAACATACGTTGTTAGTTTTGATGTACAGAATAAGCCCCTAAAAGGATGCTAATTGAATAGAAATAACCCTGTAGAACGTCCACTGCTGAAAATATGCCTTCCTTACAGATCTACAATAATTGTAGATTATTATGCAAGATTTTTTAAATAAAATTCCCAATTGTAATTTGTTATGTCATTTTTGGCATTGTTAGAATCCTTACTAATATTATAAATCCGAAAAGTTTGTTGGTTTGTTACTATTTCACGCACCAACGGAGCAACGGATTGACTTGATTTTTGGCATGGACATAGTTTAAAAGGCGGAAGGAGCTTTAGGATACTTTTTATCCCGAAAAATTGCATAGTTCCTGTAGGACAGGACAAAAACCATCGCAAGCGAAACTGTCGCCACTATCACAAAGACGTTAAGTGATTAATTCCTCTATGACGCTAATATGGACTTACGAAACGTCACAGCCAAACGTAATTAGATGACAGGTGACATTGTCTGCAGACTTTTATAAATCACAAGTAGCATGGCAATGGGACAAATTGTTTTTCCACCATTATATCCCCTTGAAGAGGAAATAAAGTATGGATTGAAAATGACAACTGACATTAAAATTGGATAAAATGTTATTTTCCCTCTGCATGCTACATGTTACTATGACGTTTGATACCAGGCTGTCATTTTGTCTGACATTAAAAATATTTTTAAATCTTCTATCATTAGAGGTTTAACATGTTTCTTTATTCTACCTTTATGGTACAGAATCATTATACTTTAATATTATCAATCCGAAAAGTTTGTTGGTTTGTTCCTCTTTGACGCAGCAACGGAGCAAAAGATTGACCTGATTTTTGGTATAGATACCTATGGTTTAAAAGACAGAAAGTAATAATAGGATATTTTTTTATCTCGAGAAAATTCGTGATTCCCATGGGATAGGACAATAACTGTTTCTCAGCAATGGAGCAACGGATTGACTTGATATTTGGGGTGGGCATAGTTTGGAAGACGGAAAGTGACATAGGATACTTTCAATCCCGAAAAAATTGTGGTTCCCGTAGGACTTAACAATACATTTTTCTCAGCAACGGAGCAACTTGCCTTGGCTTATTGAATGAATATAGTTTGAAAGACGAAAAGTGACATAGGCCACTTTTTATCGCAAAAACTTTAACAGTTCCCGTAGGATAGGATAATAATCGGCAAAGTGCGAGTCGGACTCGCGCACGAAGGGTTCCGTGCCGTATGGGAGCCCCATTCCTCTTGCTGTTATTAACAGCGAGCAAAAAACTCCTAAAAATCACGTTTGTTGTATGGGAGCCCCCCTTAAGTATTTATTTTATTCTAATTTTAGTATTTGTTGTTATAGCGGCAACAGAAATACATCATCTGTGAAAATTTCAGCTGCCTAGCTATCACGGTTCATGAGATACAGCCCGGTGACAGACAGACAGACGAACAGACGGACATCGAAGTCTTAGTAATAGGGTCCCGTTTTTACCCTTTGGGAACGCGAACCCTAAAAACTAAGTGAGCGGGCGTGGCGTCTAAGCGCCAGAAATAACCTGTCATGGCAAGTTTAGGACGTTCCTACATTTTTCGCACTCCTTCGCGGCACTCAACAGCGCTAGCCCAGACTTGGGCTCCATAACGGAGCTTGCGCTCTCGCCATAATGACGGAGTGTTTCGGAGCACAAGACACATCGTCATCCACCACTCGGGACTAACCAGTACTGAACGTCAGACAGCATTCCAACGCCCTGGTCCCAGTGCAGCGGGTCAGTCATAGTAGCCCATCGCCTGCCTCTTCAACTGCAGAGGACAGTGAGAACGGCCATCGCGATACCGACACCTCTCTTCCCCTGCAGCCCCACTGCGTCTGCCAACACGTTGACGGCCTAGCGGAAGGTAGGGTAGGTGGCGGCACCCACACCACCAGTTCCATATATCCCACCGCGGCCCCTAATCCTCGGCTGTCATATCAGAGTCCAGAAAGCAGCCTTGCTTAATGAAACTAAGAAAGGTTATTCCCAGCAAGTAACTGGAGATAGAGAGACAGAAAAGAAGCCACACCCAGCGCAGCAGGAGGAGCTGGAGTTCATATGCCTGGCAGACGGAGCAGCACTAGAGCAAAATTTTAACCGAGAAATTAACATATTTACAGACGGCAGCAAAATTAAAGGGAAAGTTGGGGCGGCATTATCCATTTGGGATGATGCCGCTGAGATCAGTACCCGCAAGCTGAAATTGGCCGATTGGTGCTCCGTGTACCAGGCCGAGTTATTGGCACTTCTTGAGGCTACCGAAAAAGCTAAAATCTTTTGTGACTCCAGGTCTGCACTGGAAACGGTAGTTGGCGTATCTTCCCTCCATCCCTTAGCAGTAAATTCAAAGCTAACATAAAGTTACTACATGCACAAAATAAAATAGCGAAACTTTATTGGATTAAAGCGCACGCGGCGATGGAGGGAAATGAGAGAGCGGACCAGCTAGCAAAGGAAGCAGCACTGCACCCGAAGTGCAGACCTATTTACGATAACTGCCCCGTTTCATTCGTCAAGCGAGAAATCCGAAAGGACTCTCTTGACGAGTGGAACCTGCGGTATCAGGATGGACACACAGCGGCGGTATATACACTCCAACCGTAACTTAACCAACAAAAGCATTCCTCTAAGGTATTTTGATATTTGTCGGTTAGGTTAGGTTTCGCAGCCGACATAAACATAAGCCAAAATCAAAATATAACGCGGGCAAAGCCGCGGGTAAAAGCTAGTTAGCCATAATTTAAGAATAATTAAGAGGCATTCGTAGAAATAGGCCTTCTTAAGAACTAAATGCCATTGTTAGAATTGGGCATTCTATGCCTAAACCATCTAGATGTACCTACTTATTGTCTTAGTCATAGTTGATAAGTACCATGATATCCCACAGTATGTATCTCGTCTAAAGTAACAACCCGCATACATGGACTGCTAGTATTTATCTTTTGTATTGACTTCGCTGAACTCGGATAAAAATCACTACATAGTATAAAATAAAGTCGCTTCCCGCTGTCTGTCTGTCTCTATGTATGCTTATATCTTTAAAACTACGAACGGATTTTGATACTTTTTTTTTTAATAGATAGAGTAATTTAAGAGGAAAGTTTATATGTATAATACACCTGTGCGAAGCCGGAGCGGGTGGTCGCTAGTATAAAATAAATTAAGAACTCAATTGAAAACTTGATTACTTTACTTTCTCATTTATTCTAGGATTGCAAAGTAAATTGAATGCGCGGTCCTGATTTAAAATCTAATGAGAAAATGGACGACCAGCTCGTTGCGGCCGCGCTGGTATTGGCATCTTCTTGTATCTACCACAATAGTAGATTATGCAACAAGGGTACAAAGTACTGTCTTCTGTTCTGAACTTTGTTCAGTTTTGGGATATATTGGGGATTAAAGTCTCTCGCTACGTAGCGAGAGACTTTAGAGTTCACTCCCTAACTAGTTTGCTGTATTAGAGCCCCCCTTAAATATTTATTTTATTCTGTTTCTTGTATTTTTTGTTCACTTCCTGCGCGAACCAAGATAAATTGAAACCACGAAACAATACCTAATACAATACGCATCATAAAACAGTCTACAGATAATGTGAAAGAAATAACATTTTTTTTGATAAAAACGGTACAATACAATTTTATACAAGCCTTCTTCCAAGCTTTCGGAATCCCTGACTCAGTATGATGTGCTTCAGCCATCAATGTGATAAAACCACTAAAACAATAGCGAAGCCAGTCATGCTAAGGAAAATCTAGAAAAAACGACCTCCCGGAAGAAAGCGAATCTCGTGGCTCGAAAATCTTCGGAAATGGTTTATTTTGATCAATAAGGTCACAATTCTATGCAGCAAAGTAATAGCTTTCATGATATCAAATCTCTGGTAGGAGCTGGCACTTCAAGAGGAGAAAGATATAAAATGTACTTAATTCGATGTAATTTAAAATAAATATTATCATTGTTCAGCTTTAAAAAACCCGCACACACAAAAACGTTTAAAAACACGATTGTACGATATTATAATGAATAGTAGGAATACCCATACATACCACATTGTTGTGTTAAAATAAAAAATAATAGTTTCCATTACAAAACCCAGATAACGATATCAATGCTAGGTCGCGGGTTAAATAAATAGGCACTTGCCGCCTCACCACAAAAGATTTAAACACGCTATAAATACAGTTTAACCGTGAAATGTGTACTGTTAAACTTTGTCTAAAGCGTGCGTAAAACTTTTGTGGTAAGACGGTTGGTATTTAGTCTTTTATCAAAGTGAACGTTTAAAAATTTAGGAAGATTTTATCTACTTTTTTTATTTAGGTAATATTTAGATTGCTTTTTATTCTAGTGGGACATGGAAGGATGATCTAATACTAATTTCCGTTACAAAACCCAGATGATAACGATATCAATGCTAGGTCACGGGTTAAATAAATATGCACTTGGTATTTGGCGTCTTTTATCAAAGTTAACGTTTAATAGCTATTTTTTTGCAAAAAATAGCATGACCGACTTCAACCGTGTACAGATAACGCAATATTTCGCTCGGATCGTTGTAAAAATTTTCACATTATTGTTGATTTGTCAAAAATGGCTTAGCCGATTTCGATTAAATTTAAATGGGACCAATGTCGAAGTATACACTTTCCAATAAAAAATTAATTATCGAAATCGGACCACTACGTAAAAATTTATGCTGTTATCATTTTAAGCAAGTTTAGTACTAAGACAACAAGACAAACCCGTAGGCATTAAGCTAGTTATAACTCAAGAGTTATATCAACGAAATATTACTTAATTGGATGTTTGTGTTGTTAAAAAATAAGATAAGAATTGAAATAGCGAGAGTCGCATCAAATAAATACGAGTAAGCTTCACTCATTATAGATTAATCGTTGTGTTAACATAAAATAATATACCAGACCATAATTTAAACAACATGTTTAAGTGGTTTTTAGTAGTAGCAGTGCTAGCAGTGGTCAAAGGTGACTTTATAGAAGATGAGATGCTAAACACGAATTGGCTAGCAATCGCCGCATCCGCTCGAGTCAACAGCACAGCTGAAGAACAGTGCAAGTTTGGGCTAAAAATAACCAGAACCGAAAACCAAATCTGCAGCTGTGGCAATGCAAAGGCGCATTTTCTTAAATCGACAAGAAATGACGGACTAATAGAAGAAGCATTATTCATAGCGGCAGAAACGAAAGAAGAGATTGCAGCAGTAAAAGACGTTACATGTAACTGTCCAGAAGGTGTGTCAGGAACATCTATCAAATTATTTGTGAAGCAAATAGAAGAAGATTATTTTGTAGGTGTCCCTAAATACAAGAACAACGGCTTAGGTTACGTAATTTTAGGCAAGAAATCTCCGACACAATCTAAAATTCAAGAACTAACTAAAAGTAGTTTTATTGGAGATGGTGTGAGTGGTTGGCAAATTTTTTGCTCAGTAAAAGAACAATAATACGAAATAATCGGCTAAGTGCGAGTCTGACTCGCGCACAAAGGGTTCCGTACCGTATGGAAGCCGCCCTTCATATATTTTATTCGTTTCTTGTGTGGGAGCACGCTTTGAATATTAATTTTATTTTAATTTAACTATTTATTTTTGAAGTGAATATTTATTTTAACATTTTGTGAACATTTCAAGAATATACTTGTCACCATTATTAATATCGAGTGAAAAACGGCAAAAATCAGGTTTGTTGTATGGGAGCCCCCCCTTAAATATTGTTTTCTGTTTTTAGTATTTGTTGTTATAGCAGCAACAGAAATACATCATCTGTGAAAACTTTCAACGTTCTAGCTATCACCGTTCATGAGATACAGCCTGTTGACAGACAGACAGACAGGCAGACGGACAGCGGAGTCTTAGTAATAGGTCCCTTTCTTAACATTGGGGTACGGAACCCTAAAAATCGCTGTCAAAGAAGATATATTAATGAAGCCTTTAACTGAAATTGAAATGTTCATCTTGGTAAATACGTCTACATGGTTTTTACAGTATAACGGCTCATACTTGGTATACTTGTTACTTGTTGCTGCGGGCCTTTTCCACAATTGAGCCCTCCAATGGGCCCGTTTTATGTGGGTCACCCGGCTGCAGCTAGTTCAGCCACCCGGTGTCCTCCAGGAAGTCCAGCTTCATTCATACTTGGTATATTACAATGTTAATTTCGTATTAAATAAATGACGTTTTTTTTTATAAATCCTAAGAAACCGCGGTTTTATTTTCGATTGTAAGTTATAACAAAATCCAACTTTGCGAAATAATCACAAAAATTATGGAGCGGTATCATATTTGTGATTTTAGTACAGGAAAAAAAAAAATTTTGCACTAAATTTCCGATCCAATTTTTTTATAAGGTCCTTATAAAAATATCTTATAAATTATAAGATCACATACTGAGCATAAAATCACAAAATGCTGACAGATTCAGGAGGAGCTTCAAGCGCTATCTTGAAAAAACGTTTTTGGCTGATATCTTGGAAACTATGCACTTTAAGGCAAAAGTTACGGAGACTATTATTGTAGAAAATAAAATTTAGCATCATTTGTTTTCGGTAAACTTTTTTGTAAATCTTACCGTTTAATTAATACCTTATCTTCATTAAATGGGCCATAAATCGTAAACGATAAGTTTAACAAAAAGTTTACTGGAAACAAAAGATGAGAAATTTTATTCTCTACTCGTACATTAATGATGTTCATGACTTTTGTCCTTTGGTGCATAGTTTCCGAGTTATCGGACAAAAATGTTTTTTCAGGATGACGTTTAAAGCTCCACCTGGATCTGTCAGCATTTTGTGATTTTATGCTCAGTAAGCGATCCTAAATCTTATTAAAAAAATTTGGATTGGAAATTTAGTGCAAAGTGGACCAAAGAAACGTCTTTTTTTCCTGTACTATGTTGTGAAAAACAGCAATTGCAATTAAATACTCTAAACTTATTCCAAAGGAAGATTTATTAGCGTAGAGTTTGTTTGCTTATCTATCGTTTTACTTTTTATTTTACAAAAATACACTAAAAATATTAAAATCGGTCTAGCCGTTCCGTTCTTGCCGGCCTGGAAATGAATTATAGGCTACAAACCTTTCGGTAGATGTATGTTCTAAAAGATAGTGAAAACCGCGTTGGAGTCTGTTGCGTAGGTATTCTAGAAGATCTAAGCAGATGCAGTTGAAATGGCAGTGGGCAGGGCACATAGCACGGAGTATTATGACCGATGGGATCTAAAAATTCTCGTCTGGAGACCGACCTTACTGGAGAGGCCTATGTCTGGTAGTGGATGTCTTCCGGCTGATGGTTAAATAAATGGAAGTGGACATACAGAAACGCAGACAGATATACAAAGAAGTGACCTTGCTTTACAGTATGTAGATATGAGACAATACTTACATTACAATCTGCAGTACCTACACAACTACACAGTAATTTTAGCACGGAAATGATATCATTACCAATAAAGTGTACGGTAGAGCACATAAAAATCGAATAAACAGGAAAGAGCTCAGATAAGTTGTTAGGTACTTAATTACTTAGTTGTCGATTTAACTAGTTGAAGATAACAGGTTCACTTGGAGACCGTAAGTTGTATTTTGTATTGCATAGAATCATTTTTCATCTTCATCATTATCAGCCGTAGGACGTCCACTGCTGGACATAGGCCTCCCCTATGGGTTTCCAATAAGCCCGGTTAAAGCGCGTTCCTACGGTCTTAAATGTATCGTCGGTTTACCTAGCCGGTGGAAGTTCTACGCTGCGCTTGCCAGTGCGTGGTCTCCATTCGACTTTAAAGCCTGTTGACATAACATTTTTTATACAATATATTTCTGTAGACGACTTCATATTTTAGGAAATCATTTTACTCAGCATTATGTACAAAATTGACTAGGGACCCAACCCAAAACGCAAAAAAAAAACAGCTGATCCATACACTTTTGACGACTCAATGAGTATTTGGTTTAGAACAGCTAATTATTTTCGGGGTTCGTCCCATAGTAAACGTTGTTCATAATAATTTCTATATAGGTACCTACATATATCTATTTTAATCTTTGTTATTTGCAAACAACACCTTACGAAAAGTTTATACAAGAAGGATGTTTTCTTTCAACAGTGTTTTGCGTCTGCATATTTAAATACAACATCGCATAACAATCTAACCCAAAAACAGGCAAGTTGCGTAAACAGACAAACTCACATACCTAAAAATAATTCAGTAGAACATGTGTTAGCGAGTAAAGAGCACACTTAGTTTATTAACAAGCTATGTGTTTGTGTAAACCCGATAAAAACTCAACCTAGCGCATGTATATATTTTATATACATCGTTCATTAGGTTACTTAAGCAGGATAATATTAAATACTGCGCCTGTAATATTGTTCGCACGAACCACAATGTGTTCGACTAGTGATTCATAGTAAACTCAAAAGACAAGTCGTGTCCGTTGATTAAAGCAATTGAAGTAATGAGTCTGATTTTGAATAGAAATCAGTCGTAGCGCAGCTGTGATCGTCAATCATAGTTCAAAACATAATCTCATTGGTGGAAGTGTTATTACAAACAAATCAGGAATCAAAATGTTTAACTTTATATGTTCTTTACTACTAATAGTGGCAGTGAATAGTGATTTCATAGAAGAAGAAATAATACACGGGAATTGGTTGGCGATTGCAGATTCATCTGAAACCAACCGAACACAAACAGATCAATGTAAAAGTAAATTAAAAATAACCAAAGTGATAGATCAGAGTTGCACCTGTGGTACTTCAAATGCATATTATCTTAATTGGATCAGTGATAAAGAAAACGCTGATACGCTATTCATAGAAGTGAACACTAAAGAAGATATAGAAGCAGTGTTAGATCTCAAGTGTAATTGCCCAGTGAAAGATGAAACAAACATGATATTTGTGAAGAAAATAACTGACGATTACTTTCTGGCTATGAGTGTTTATTACAGTCAATTAGATTACTCAATTATAGGAAAGAAAGCTCCAAAACAGCATGAACTTTTAGAACTCTTTAAAAGTGTAAATTCGATTGAAGATAACCCGTCACGTGGTTGGGTTACTCAGTGCTTAGAAGGTCAAAATTGAAATGTTAACTGAAGTTCTAGAAAGATTTTTATGCGTAGTTTTAATACAGAAGTATCATGAAGATAACATGAGGTACTCGTATACTAGCTATAATAATAAAAATTAGATATTTAATCCATATGGTTGTAAAAAAATCTCCGATAGGTAGAGTTTTAGATATTAGGTTCACGTGGGCAAATGAAATCAGATGCATCAATCATAGAACAATCACTGTATGGACGGGTGCGGCCGGCTGTATTGTTTTCTATGATGTTGTATGGACCTACTTACTTAATTACTTACTGCGTTGGCGCTGCAACCCCTAAGTGAACCTCCGACACTAAAAGGCACCAGGCGTCTGTTTTAGATATTATGTTCACATTTTTTTTGTTTGTATTAGAGCTCTCTGTCCAAATATGATAGAGGCGATAAATTATATTTATACTCGTATGCCTCAGTGTAAAACAATTTTAAAAGCAAGTAAAATGACTGCTAAATAAATTGTTATCATAATTTTATAGTTTCAATTAATACTTCATTTTACTCACTTTAAAATTAAAGCCTTTTCGTACAAGGATGTGCTGAGTAGATTTTGATGCTCTGTGCTGTGACATAATAAAAGTTAATTAAATTCCTAGATTAATTAAAGTTAATTAAATTCGTGACGATCTTGACTCGTTCGAGAGGGGTTGGCAGGAAGTTGCGATGGATCGCGAGTCCTGGAAGGAAATGGGGGAGACCTTTGCCCAGGAGTGGGACAGTATAGGTTAAAAAAAAAAAAAAAAAAAATCCTAGATCTCCGAACATTAAACGTAAAAAAAGGGTAAAAATGTATGAAAATGTCTAATAACAGTTTTCAAATACTATAACTAACTAGTTTTTACCCGCGGCTTCGCCCGCATGATATATTGATTTTTTTGCTATCCCATGGGAGACCTTTGTTTATCCCGGATAAAATGTAGACTCTGTCACTTTCCGTCTTTTAAACCCGAGGCCCCTACCGTAACACACATGAAAAGGCAGGTGGAAAAAAAAAACGATCTGACGGTTGTTCGATGCTACAGTTGTTTTTTTTTTTGACATTTCTTGAAGCGCACTCTAGAATAGCTCGCAGATAGCAGATTTTTTCCTACTTACTTAACACTTATCGTTATGTTATGGAAAATTTACGCAATATCATTATAATTTATAGCCTATGTGTTATTCTGATATATAAGCTATATTATTGCAAAGTTTCATTTCAATCCGTTCAGTAGTTTTTGCGTAAAAGAGTAACAAACACTCATCCATCCATCCTTACAAACTTTCGCGTTTATAATAATAGTAGGATTAGTAGGATAATGTACAATGTGCATACACAAAAATATTCATTAATTACGGTAAGATTGTGCCATTTTACTAATTTTGTTATTTTGACAACACTGATCTATCATTGCTAGCACAACTAAAAGTGTTTGGTACTCGGTAGACACCAATTCGGTTTTCATCAGTACTCGCGTCTACCAAGTATAGTCGGTACCTTGGCTGCTGATTAAAATCTTATTGTTGGTTCACCGTAACGCCACAAAGGTTCTCTTTTTGCACATACTCTAGCTTATAGATACCTAATATTGTAGTTCTCCTATAACAACATTCCCATCAAGCTATTCCTGGCCCAGTTTCTGGCGAACATACGCCAATTTCCTTGACTTGATTGGTTTCAAACATGCAGCCAGTGTTCGGAGTTCGGCATGGACGATTTAAGGCTATGTGAATACAATTTTCTCTATAGGCTGTTTATCTATGACATTGATATCAATGTAATCAACAATTTAGCACAATTAAAAGTCTGAAGAAGGTCTGTCACAGTCTGTCATAGACTTTTATTTTTATTGTTTTTTACACTTTTACAATGCGAAACGCGGAAAAAATCAGCTTTTACTAAAGCTAAATTCTGCTAAATTAATAGCTCTATGTCAACGGGAAATGTCCTAGATCCCTATAGTCTGACTACCTTGATGGCTCAGTGGTTAGTGACCCTGACTTCTGGATCAAAGAGGCGTGGGATTGATCCCCACCCAGGGCAAGCATTTGTGTGATGAACATAGGTGTTTGCTCTGTGTCTGGGTTTTATTTAGTTACTATATTTATAAGTATGTTTGTATTAAAAATATGTATATGTAGTAGGTATATCAGTCTCTAGCAGCCATATGACAAGCTTTGCTTAGTTTGGGGTCAGAGACCGTGTGTAAGATGTCCCCGAATATTTATTTATTATTTATCATGTCGTTTGAGGACGTCCTTTACTGTGTTACTTATTTTATACATCCAGAAATCAGATGTATAAAATAAGCTGTTCCCTACATTTTGTAGAAATTTTATTAATAAAATGTATTCTACGTTTTCAAGTTTGATCTCATTGTAAAAGTTGCAAATACAAATCACTACTTCTGTAAAGGGAAGAAAGCAAGCAACACGTAAGTACCTATACAATTTTTATGGAACCGGGCTTTTTGTAATAGTTCACCACTGAATATAAGCCTTCCCTCGAAGGACTATTGAGTCATATTCACCCGCTGGCCGAGTAGGTACGAATGCATGTTCGTAACGAATTTCTTCCACGGACGTAAGTTTTCCTGTTACTTTCTGGTATAAAAAATCTAGATCTCCGAAAAGCCCAGTAAACAGACGCTGTCTATAATCCCGTACTACCATAAGCCAGTCAGAGGCTCATCTCAAGAAACTTATAGGCCCATAAATTCTTCAGTCCATAAACAAAGTTAATTAGACAAATTCATTCTGTGTAAAGACCGTTTCGTTTTTATGGGACATTTACCTGAAATGTTCTAATATTAAATGATGCTTTTCCAAGTACAACGTAGATATATGATGCAGTTCATTTTTATATGGCACACTGGAGCTGTAAATTTTGGAATAGAATAGACTACGGAGATCAAGAAAGAAGGCTTTTGTTTACTCGGCGTGTGGGACATTTATATGTAGCAAATACACAATGTACACTGCAATATGTATGTTACGTTTGCTAAATGCATGTGATCTGTTGTGTCAACGGTGGTGGAACGTGGTTTCCGCACATTTTACATTTAAGTAGACTACAGTATTGTGTAAGACGGGCCCGCGCGCTAGTAAAACACATGAGAGATTTTCCGTATAATTGAGAAATTATTGACGTCAGGTGTACCTAGTTGTAATTTTAAGCTCAATTGCATTCGAATATAGATGCTCACTAGTTTGAGACATGTTCTGTCTCGCGAGATCTGTGGACTAGACGGTGGTATACAACTTAGGGCAATGGCTTTACAACTAGTCTCTAAGGAAATGTCTAGCGCTATAGTACTGTTACACGGTTTACTTCAACGATACATAGTATCAGAATTATTCGTCGTATTTATTTTAATATCTCAATACCTACATTTTTAAATTTTTATAAAACAAAATCGCCTACAGCATTGGAAAGAAAAGCAGATCGTGCGGCGCGAACAGGTGTGTAAGTACGATTTCATAATTAAAGATTGATGATTTCGTGCATTCAGCTCTTTCGGCATGTGACAGTGTGAAGTTAGCTTTAAGCCTTCTGTATTTGACCCGACGTCATAGCGTGTCATTTGAATTATGCGACCCATCCGAACATTTTCTAACCGGTTTTAGGGTTCTGTACCCACGGGACCCCTATTACTAAGAGTTCGATGACCGTCTGTCTGTCTGTCACCGGGCTATATCTCATGAACCGCGATAGCTAGACAGCAGACATTTTCACAGATGGTGTATTTCTGTAGCCGCTATAACAAAATATACTAAAAATAGATTAAGTAAAATAAATATTTAAGGGGGGTTCCCATTCAACGGACATTATTTTAAGAGTTTTTTGCTCGTTATTAACAACGGCAAGAGGAATGGGGCTCCCATACGGTACGGAGCCCTTCGTGCGCGAGTCCGACTCGCAGTTGGCCGATTTTTTTTTACTAAGAGCAGATTCGTACAACGTAAATAGCATGGCATGTGCGCTAGAACTGCAGGAACAACCTAGTCAAGCTAAGGTCTACATAAATCGCTAAATAAATTAATGAAAACAAATCTTCCTGTTTTGATAACATTAGATTACTAATTTTTTGTTCGTATTTGTAATATTCATGATATTTTCTTTTTCAATTTATTTTTGTTGACAAAAGTGTCAGCTAACAAAAATAAACCTGACCAAGCGCGAGTCTCTGTATTTCAGGGCTGTCACCGCTCGACAGGTGTCGCACCTATCGTTTTTCGATCACTTTTTTTTATTAAAGAAGGCGAGCGAACCCAAAACGTCACGTATTTATCTTTTAGGGTTGCCATTTATAAAATTCTGATATTTCAGGACCGATCCTAAGATGTGTAAGGTATATGAATGAATTTAGGCTTATCATAATTTTTAGTTCATAGATTCACACATATCAGTCAAGTATCGGAACCATAAACCACCGCACCGTCCCGTTACAATACCGGCACAATGAACAATATTATTTCATACATTCTCTATGAACGTAGGTACCCCACTTGTCAGTGCCCGTGTCAGTGCCGTCACTGACAATCACTGAGACTGACAAATGGGGATACGTTCGTAGAGAAATTATGAAATAATATTTTTCACTGTGACGGCACCGTACGGTGCCGGTACTGTGCAGAAACTGACACGAAACGGTGGTTTGACCGATATATGTGAATCGGCCTTTAAACGTACATAATAAAAAAAAATATTTAGAAAAGATTTTACGAACTAGCTGACTGCAATTTACACTAAGTACTTTCTTTCTTAAATACATTT
Source organism: Hypomecis atomaria (assembly GCA_964007245.1). Classification (NCBI taxonomy): domain Eukaryota; kingdom Metazoa; phylum Arthropoda; class Insecta; order Lepidoptera; family Geometridae; genus Hypomecis; species Hypomecis atomaria. The sequence goes on along the minus strand of OZ023285.1, from coordinate 17,917,231 downwards.
TGGCTACATTTTTATCATATAAAGTCTACTCGAAGCTACGACATAATTTTGTTGCCCAGTTGCTTATATTTATTAATCGACTTCCAAAAAGGAGGAGGTTCTATGTTCGTCTATGTATTTTTTTTGTGTATGTTCATCGATAATTCCGCCAACTGTGAACCGAATCGAAAAAATCGGTTTTAGTTCGAAAGGGTATACTCCCGAGGTGGTCCCATTTATATTTTACAGAAACCGGCTGAGCTGTTTTTGAAAAATCAACAAATATGATGTACTTAATCTAGGTTTCACTGCCCTCTTTCTTCGCCGCCTCGCTCTCCTTTTTAACCGACTTTCAAAAAGGAGGAGGTTGTATGTTCATCTGTATGTTTTTTTTGCGTATGTTCATGGTTAATTTCGCCAATTGTGTACCGAATCAAAACATTCCTTTTTAGTTCGAAAGGGTTTTTAAAAAAAACCTTTTTGAAAAATCAACAATAATGTAAACAGTCATTATCAACGAGCGTATTTTGTTCGCGATGGAAGTCGGTTTTGCCATTTTTTTGCGCAAAATAATTATTGCTAACTAGCTTTTACCCGCGGCTTCGCCCGCGTTATATTTTGATTTTGGCTTATGTTTATGTTGGCTGCGAAACTTAACCTAACCGACAAATATCAAAATACCTTAGAGGAATGCTTTTGTTGATTAAGTTACGGTTGGAGTGTATATACAACCCCCCCGTGTATTCCCGCGTTGTCGTGGGGGAGGTCTGAGGCAGCTGAAAAGGCGGCGCTCGAAGTCTCCCTCTTCTTTGGGTCTTTTTCCTCAAGGAAGCTTAGAGGCTGGCACTCGAGGTTCAGCCGCTTTTAACTAAAGCAGCTGAGAGGATGGCCGGTAGGTTGCATGCCTTATGAGGAGTGTCGCAACTTAGGCGGGCTGCAGTGCCGCTCTTGCGACGCTGCATCCGATTTTTTATTATATCGCGAAATATCCCTAACATGATCAGGGGTCTTAATTACAAATGAATAAAAACTATACCTATATTTCAATGTTTTTGGCTGTTTGCAGTTATAATAAAGATTACAATGGTACAGCAAAGTTTATACCTACTTGTTCCTAATTATTGCTTTTTTACAAATATTTGTGCAAAAATTCGATAAAATTGTTTCTAAGGCTTTTACGTGTTAGATTAATTCCAATTTTTTGTTCTAAATCAAATCTCTGCTTTCCATAAACTGGGCATTCCAAGATTATGTGCAGTGGAGTCTCCTCTTTTGTGGGTTCACAGATACACGATGGGCTTTCCCTCAACTTAAATCGATGTAAGTATTGGGAAAACTCACCATGCCCCGTCAGCACTTGAGTTATGATTCCCACTGGTGCTATTTCTCTTACGATCTTGTATGCCGCCCTTGCATCCGGAAAATATGTTTTGGTTACCGCCGCTGTGTGCCCATCCTGATACCGCCGGTTCCACTCCTTTCGGATTTCTCGCTTGACGAATGAAACGGGGCAGTTATCGTAAATAGGTCTGCACTTCGAGTGCAGTGCTGCTTCCTTTGCTAGCTGGTCCGCTCTTTCATTTCCCTCCACTCCCGCGTGCGCTTTAATCCAATAAAGTTTCACTATTTTATTTTGTGCGTGTAGTAACTTTATGTTAGCTTTGAATTTACTGCTAAGGGATGGAGGGAAGATACGCCAACTACCGTTTCCAGTGCACACCTGGAGTCACAAAAGATTTTTGCTTTTTCGGTAGCCTCAAGAAGTGCCAATAACTCGGCCTGGTACACGGAGCACCAATCGGCCAATTTCAGCTTGCGGGTACTGATCTCAGCGGCATCATCCCAAATGGATAATGCCGCCCCAATTTTCCCTTTAATTTTGCTGCCGTCTGTAAATATGTTAATTTCTCGGTTAAGATTTTGCTCTAGTGCTGCTCCGTCTGCCAGGCATATGAACTCCAGCTCCTCCTGCTGCGCTGGGTGTGGCTTCTTTTCTGTCTCTCCATCTCCAGCTACTTGCTGGGAATAACCTTTCTTAGTTTCATAAAGCAAGGCTGCTTCCTGGACTCTGATATGACAGCCGAGGATTAGGGGCCGCGGTGGGATATATGGAACTGGTGGTGTGGGTGCCGCCACCTACCCTACCTTCCGCTAGGCCGTCAACGTGTTGGCAGACGCAGTGGGGCTGCAGGGGAAGAGAGGTGTCGGTATCGCGATGGCCGTTCTCACTGCCCTCTGCAGTTGAAGAGGCAGGCGCTGGGCTACTATGACTGACCCGCTGCACTGGGACCAAGGCGTTGGAATGCTGTCTGACGTTCAGTAGTGGTTAGTCCCGAGTGGTGGATAACGATGTGTCTTGTGCTCCGAAACACTCCGTCATTATGGCGAGAGCGCAAGCTCCGTTATGGAGCCCGAGTCTGGGCTAGCGCTGTTGAGTGCCGCGAAGGAGTGCGAAAAATGTAGGAACGTCCTAAACTTGCCATGACAGGTTATTTCTGGCGCTTAGACGGCTGCTACCGCAGCACGCTCACTCAGTTTTTATCCTATCCTACGGGAACTCTTAAAGTTTTTGCGATAAAAAGTGGCCTATGTCACTTTTCGTCTTTCAAACTATATTCATGCAATAAGCCAAGGCAAGTTGCTCCGTTGCTGAGAAAAATTTATTGTTCCTACGGGAACCACAATTTTTTCGGGATGGAAAGTATCCTATAACACTTTCCGTCTTCCAAACTATGCCCACCCCAAATATCAAGTCAATCCGTTGCTCCATTGCTGAGAAACAGTTATTGTCCTATCCCATGGGAATCACGAATTTTTTCGAGATAAAAAAGTATCCTATAATCACTTTCTGTCTTTAAACCATAGGTATCCATACCAAAAATCAGGTCAATCTTTTGCTCCGTTGCTGCGTCAAAGAGGAACAAACCAACAAACTTTTCGGATTGATAATAATAAAGTATGATGATTCAGTACCATAAAGGTAGAATAAAGAAACATGTTAAACCTCTAATGATAGAAGATTTAAAATATTTTTAATGTCAGACAAAATGACGCCCTGGTATTAAACGTCATAGTAACATGTAGCATGTAGAGGGAAAATAACATTTTATCCAATTTTAATGTCAGTTGTCATTTTCAATCCATACTTTATTTCCTCTTTAAGGGGATAAAATGGTGGAAAAACAATTTGTCCCCTTGCCATGCTACTTGTGATTTATAAAAGTCTGCAGACAATGTCACCTGTCATCTAATTACGTTTGGCTGTGACGTTTCGTTAGTCCCTATTTTCGTCATAGAGGAATTAATCACTTAGCGTCTTTGTGATAGTGGCGACAGTTTCGCTTTCGATGGTTTTTGTCCTGTCCTACAGGAACTATGCAATTTTTCGGGATAAAAAGTATCCTAAAGCTCCTTCCGCCTTATAAACTATGTCCATGCCAAAAATCAAGTCAATCCGTGGCTCCGTTGGTGCGTGAAAGAGTAACAAACCAACAAACCAACAAACTTTTCGGATTTATAATATTAGTAAGGATTGTGGAAAATACCATGATTTTTAATGGAAATCAAGCATTTTTTTCAGACTTCAATTTTCTATCTGCCAACCCTACACATAGCTACTTATCCCTTGCCCGATACGGGTTGATAAATGTACCCAACCTTTGCATACTCAGTATCCACGGAATGCCGTAGATAGTAAGAAATACAAAAGTATTCCCGACACTTTCACGTAAAATGCTGCGTGAAAGTGTCAAGGGTAACTTTGGTATTTCTTACTTTGGACCCTCAAGTTTATGGTGAATGGGTTCGGTAGAATTGACGTTTCGACAGCAGAATCTTAGGGATTATTGATTTTGCAGGAAGGTGAAAATGTTTTAGGTATTTTTAGGGTTCCGTACCCAAATGGTAAAAACGGGACCCTATTACTAAGACTTCGCTGTCCCTCTGTCTGTCTGTCACCAGGCTTTATCTCATGAACCGTTATAGACAGTTGAACTTTTTACAGATGCTGTATTTCTGTTGCCGCTATAATAACACATACTAAAAATAGAAAAAAAACTTAACATTTAAGGGGGGCTTCCATACGGCGCGGAACCCTTCGTGCGCAAGTATGACTCGCACTTGGCTAGTTTATTTTAGAACTTCATATACTTACTGTGTTGATAGATCTTCTTGTCCCTTTCCTACACAGCATAACATTGTATGACGAATGACTGACACTTGTAGGTAGTGACGTCATAGTCTGCCATAGTGCGCTCTCTGTCTTGGAAGAAAGTAAATATGCTTTTAACTTCTTTACTTGTTAGTTGATTTTATTTTTGTTTTCGATAATAGGCTCTGTTTATGGTTAGCTGTTACAAGAGGACATCAGAAAAATATTGTCAACTAGCTTATTACATGTTTCCATAAACCCATACCAAATGTCATCCGTATCTGATCAGAAGTTGTTTACGGAGCGGAAACCGTGAGATCAAACATACACAAACATTCGCAGTGTGCCTGTAATCCATTTCAAATTCAATGCGAATCACACAATCCCGCATAGCACACAACCGCCTTCGGTTACCAGTTTGAAACAGCCGCCTTACTAAGCCAGTTGCGAAGGGCTCAGTTACCAAGTCAGTGTCTTCAGTTACTAAGACAGTTTCAAACGGCGATGGCGACAAGACGAGCTCTCACATTAACCGCACCTTTCGGCTCGTTTAACTTAAATCGGAGTGAAATATACAGTTTTAGTTCCGTTAATTTAACGACCTTTCAACCGGCTTCAGCATCTCACTCGCACGTGTGTAAGTTCTACATCGGGATTGATTTTCTAAAAGTCCTCTCTAGGGTGTGTCATTTATCGATCACTAGCGACCAGATCCGGCTTTGCAAAGGTGTATTATAGATACAAATCTTCCTCTTGAATCACTCTATCTATTAAAAAAAACCGCATCAAAATCCGTTGTGTGGTTTTAAAAATATATGCATACATGGGGACAGACAGCGGGAAAAGCAAATTTGTTTTATACTACGTAGTGATAGCATGTGCTTAAATTACTTATAACTTACATTTTTATTATTACCAATTGTGTTTTGTACCTCCCATTAATACTTGTTTCTGATCTCTTTCCGTTCAGTGGTTGCCTGGTAGAAATCGCAGTCAGTGATAAGACCGCCATTTGTGGCAAAATTTTCATCTGATTGTGAAAACTAAAGAAGATCGCGTTCTCAATTTGAAAAGCGCGCGCTGGAGACCGCGAAGGCTCGCCACAATTTTATGATAAATTGAAATTCATCGTTATTAATATGAAATTGCGTAAGCAAGATGGACTTTAGCGTGTAAAAACCCTTTAAATCGGAGTGAAATAATTAAACAGTCACACTGTCGTTAGTTTAATGTCGTTGCGGATGAAAACGTCAAGGTTTTCATTATCATTTGGGAAGCGTTGAGAACTTTCGACCACAATGTTAAGATGGGAAAGGCCACTAGGGGTGATGAACAAGTTTTTTGTTTCTGGTAATTGGCCTGCTTTTGTTATTAATTCCTGATAATTATTATAATCTGGGCATAGTTAAAGAAAGAAGTTTATTCATAGATAAGAATAATTTTCTAGTTCTACCTGTTCCACCTTCGGCTACAACATTTCCATCTCTCTATTCTGTGACAACATCATTTCCTACCAACTCTAGCATGGCAACTAAGATACATTATTTTTTCACTTTCAAAGTTAGTTGTCAATGTCAATCCATACTTTGTTCTCTTCAAAGGGATAAGATAAATTGGTAGAGATAAATAATCTGTCTATTTGTCATTATAGAGTGAGGTGGTAACCAAATGTAAGTTCTTTTGTGTATAACTGTACTGTATCATCCTTTTTTAAGTCCACTGCAGGACGTAGGCCTACCTATGAAGGGTGATTGGGCCATATCCACCACGCTGGCCCAGTGCGGGTTGATGCATTCACATACGCCATCGAATTTCTTCTACGGACACGGACTTAAAAAACGGTTCCTATTCCTTACTACTTTTTGCTGGCCGGAATTCTGAATATGATTGTCTTGACACGGATTGTGTCTTATTTACTTATACAGAAGTCAGTTCCACACTTCATTCTCACTAAAACTGGAAAGAAAATTCGATATGGCAGCAGTACTGTCAGATTCCATATCTGTGTATAGCCTTTGCAAAATTCCCGGGCCGCGGCAAAAAGTGTGACGCATAGAAAAAGGCTCAGCGTATTTGGACTCACACTCCGGAATAATTTGTCTCACACCTTGACCTACTTTCTTATGAAGGGAAAAAGGAAATAATTTAGTGTGACGCCCCCACCTGTGTGGCTCTTTGAAGGTTTGAAGGGCTTAAATCGAATCGTTAGGGGAGGGATTCTATTATTGGTTTTATCGTGAATTTGCTTAAGAGCCTGATATTTTTTTCGAAGAGAATTGGGGAGTATTATGAAACCGAAAAACGAAAAACCGCTCAATTTGGGGTATTTTTCTCGGCAAAGGAGTTTAATTTGCGAATAACTTTTTAGGGTTCCGTACCCAAAGGGGAAAAACGGAACCCTATTACTAAGACTCCGCTGTCCGTCTGTCTGTCTGTCTGTCACCAAGCTGTATCTCATGAACCGTTATAGCTAGAAAGCTGAAATTTTCAAAGATATTTCTGTAGCCGCTATAACAACAAATACTAAAAACAGAGTGAAATTAATATTTGAGGGGGGCTCCCATACAACAAACCTGAATTTTTAGACGTTATTCGCTCGATATTAATAACGGTGACAGGTAGATGCTTAAAACATTCAAAGAATATTTAGTGATCTAAATATGAAATTTAAAAATAAAACAAATATTTAAGGAGGTCTTTCATACAGTACGGAATCCTTAGTGCGCGAGTCCGACTCGCACTTGGCCGATTTTTATTTATTCAAGTCCGGCTACAGTGAAAAAGCGATTCAAAGATTGAAAGAACGCAGAACGCAGAAACTCGGAGCGAAACTTTAGACGAAATTGCAGCTGCACAACAATGAATTTCGTCTTTTACGTAAACATCGAGCAGCGAGCTGGATGCGGGATTGCATGTCACAAGTTCTGGAGCGTGCAGTTGGCGAAAGCGACAAAGAATCTGACTGACACGGACAACTAAGTTTGTGTATCTATCACAGGCTTGGTTTCAATTGAATGTGTTGAAACAGAAACTGATATTATTATTATTGGTATGGAGGTTTATTAATAACGGTATGACTGATTTTGTGTCATTGATATTGTACAATTATATAAAAAGAACAATGGCTTAGTAAAGTTGTAAACATAGAACAGGAAAATGTGATTGTATGTAACTAATACGACTGCCTCGGTGGCTCAGTGGTTAATGATCCTGACTTCTGGATCACAGAGGCGTGTGTTCGATCCCCACCCAGGGCAAGCATTTATGTGATGAACATAGGTGTTTGCTCTGTGTCTGGGTGTTATTTAGGTACTATCTATTTAAGTATGTATTAAAAATGTGTATGTGTAGTATATCAGTCTCTGGCAGCCATATCATAAGCTTTGCTTAGTTTGGGGTCAGAGACCGCGTGTAAGATGTCTCCCAATATTTATTTATTTATTTTAATATAATAACCATTGCTATCTTACATAGTGATTAATTAGATGTTTTTCGAACATAAAAATGTGTCAAAATCGTTTTGTATCAACGGCTGATGGATGGATGAAAGTTACAATGTAGTTAGTACCTTTTTTCCTGTTCTGTGGTAGTTAAATAATTAAACATTTTGATCATATTATCAAAGAAACCGTTTTCCCTTGAATTTTGACGGGATACATTTTGCCAGAATTTAATACATAAATGGCATTATTTATTCGGAATAAGGCTTATTTGGAGGTATCAATGGCGAAATCCTCGGCTTCTCTAATTAGCAGCATCGAGGGGAAACTTTGCGGTAAAACCATCAAAGAAATTATTCATTATTCATCATCAGTCTCGATTTCGGCGAGGATTTAGCCTCGTTTAGTGTAGAATGAAAACGGAATCTCTCTGCGAAATCGAATCAGGAATGAGGAGATCTGTAAATTTTGACCAATAACTGACTTGACGAATCGCGGAAAAGGTAGAGACTTGCGTAAGTATCACTATCTCTACATAGTACGAAACAAAGTCGCTTCCCGCTGCCTGTCCCCATGTATGCTTATATCTTTAAAACTACACCATGGATTTTGATGTTTTTTTTTTTAAATAGATAGAGTAATTCAACAGGAAGGTTTATATATTATGTATTATACACCTGTACGAAGCTAGAGCGGGTCGCTAGTGATTAATAAAGAATTTGATGAATTACGAATTTTGCAAACTAAGGTTTTAACACGTTTAGAATTTGACGAATCAAGTATTTGACGACTGCCTGCGTAATCCGTAGAAGAAACAAAGTTACCGACATAGCCCAGCTGATTGGCAAGTTGAAATGGCAGTGGGGGCTCGTAGCTCGGAGTACTGATGACCGGTGGGTTCGAAAAGTTCTCCACTGGAGAACACGTATCGGCAAGCGCAGCGTAGGAAGTCCACCTACGAGGTAGACAGATGATGATCACGCTGGATGCAAGCCGTTTCCAACCGGTTTTATTGGAGATCCATAGTGGAGGCCTATGTCCAGCCGTGGACGTCATATAGCTGATAAATGGATGGTGTTTAATGAAGGGCGTGGACCAAATATGAGTGTGGTGATATTGCGCTTGTGCCATACCAAGAGGAATAACTGTCAAAGCTATTTAAAAAAGTTAAATTCGATTTTCAGGTATCAATCTGCTGTACGATTTACCTACTTATGATGCACTAGCAGCGCCCCGCGGTTTTACCCGCGTTGTGCCCGTTCCCGTGGGAATTTCGGAAATTTTTATACATATAAACCTTCCTCTTGAATCACTCTATCCATTAAAAAAAACCGCATCAAAATCCGTTGCGTAGTTTTAAAGATTTAAGCATACAGACAAACAAACAAACAAACAAACGAAAATAGCGACTTTATTTTATACTATGTAAGGATTTTTAACCAACTTGCAAAAAGGAGGAGGTTCTATGTTCGTCTGTATGTATTTTTATTGTGTACGTTAATCGATAATTCCGCCAATTGTGAACCGAAACGAAAATTCTTTTTTAGTTCGAAAGGGTATACTCCCGAGGTGGTCTATTAAAATTTTACAGAAATCGGCGGAGCCGTTTTTGAAAAATCAATAATAATCAACAGTAAACAATTCGAGCGAATATTCGAATTGTACACGATGGAAGGTGGTTTTGCGAAAAATAATTATGAGGTATAGTAAGGAACATGTAGAGTACATTTGCATTTAGACAATAACATTTGTATTCTTTTAGTTTTCTTGCGATAGTGAACTTTGATAACAGTTCTATAAATAATAAAGTTTGATTCGTTACACTTGGTGAAAGACGACCCATAACGCATAAGTATAGATGACAAATTCGTTATCGCTTTTTGCAAGATATCTCTGCACTCGTTTAAATTGACATTCGCATTTTTGGGGTTCCATACCTCAAAAGAAAAAAAACGGAACCCTTAGTTTTCATTATTATCTAAATGTTCGGAAAGTAATCGACAGATACAACTACTATCTAATCTATGGTGTTAGAAACGACAACGTTACGAAAGAGGCCTGCTAGAATTTCTTATTTACACTTGTAATAGTAAACAAAACTCCTAGAACCCTTTTCAAACATTTAATTCATCGCGATGACGGGTAATCTGAGCAACTCAAAATGGGGAAATTCTTAAGAGAGTCGAGCAATAAGGAAAACAAAATGCAAATTCGGCTTCATTTAAAATCGCGAAACGGACTAAAAGCTAAATACAATTTGATGTTTTATTTGCGGATGTTTTTCACAATAAATAAACAGTCGTTACTTTGTGGAAGGCGGATCGTTTTAGTAGGAGTCGAGATCATTTTAAATGGAACCGATCTTATGTCCAGCAGTGGACGTTCTATACTTAGCTGAAACTACGATTATAAATGTCCAGTTTTCTCACCAGTCAAAGAAATGGTGTGTAAAGATTTCAACGTACCTGAAAAGAAAAAAAAGAAAAATTAATGATCTTTAATTATTTCTAGTCACAACTGGACTTATGGATGAGAACAGTTTAAAATGAAATGTGAAATGAGACAAATTGCCAATGATGATGATGCCACCTACAGTCGAGAGATTGACTGCCTCGGTGGCAGTGATTGAAAGCCAGTGGTGTGAAATTCCGTACATAAGTTTCAAAGAAACTCAGTGGTACGAGTAAGTACGGAACCGTGATTTGAACCCACGATCTCAAGAATGACAGGCCAGCGTTACAACCACTAGACCACCACGACTTCTACGTATTAATTTCTACGTATTAATTTTTATATATTTTTTTATTTGGCGGTCCGAGGTTCAACCTTTGCGGTCCGCCTGTAGCCTAACGTTGATATACGCTCTCGCCTAAAAGATATACAGATTCGTCCTTATTCCTACCATTTATGACTCCATCAGCCATGAGTCCTGCGTGCTATGTGTCCTGTAACATTTTCAACTTTCTAATCCACTGGGTTATGTCGGTAGCTTCGGTTCTAAGTACCTATACACGGATCTCCTGACTTCTGAATCAATCGCGCAGAGATTTTATGTTATTTTATTTACATTCCTTTACTTGTCACACTAACAGCCATGCCAAGGCGTGTGACGAGTCAACAATACAAAATTAAAATGGAGTCAAAAATAATACTTTAGATAGAGAGATGCGCGATAGAGAGATACGGAGGTTTTTAATGAATGGTTTTCAATAGAGTTATCTCTCTTTCGTAATTACAACCGAGTAAAAATAAAAGGCTTAGCTTAACAAAGCCTCTGTGGCCAGAATACCAATGCCTGTCTGCGGTCGCAGCTAGGAAGCAATAAAAACAACGTGGAATGGAGCCAAGACCAGACTGCGGCTGGTCAATAAAACCTAGCTTTTTCCCTTTTTTTGATTGACTTGCAAGCTAATGAAAATATTTTGAGAACTAGTTTTCAGGGACTAAAAATCGACAAGTTATCCATTTTTTTAATGTTTTGGAATATTTATGATTCTTATCACTGTTAATTTTGACAGAGGAAAGCTCGAGAAGCATACCTACCTATCTGCTTCGGGTCGCATTATTGTCTTTCATCAGAAAGAACGTCTGTTAGTTTGTATCTTCTATCGCGCTCAAACATTTTGATCGACTCTAACATTTTTTCGATCCGAATCCATTTTGATATCCAAATTCTAACAAGCTTTGAGTGTGTGAACTAAATCGATCTGTAAAGAGCGAGTTGAAGCCTATGAAGATTGAGTTAATTTTAATTTTTATTGCCCTGAATTTGAACGTCAACAGTAATCGAGAATATTTTGCAAATGCAAATTGTGCAAATTCAAATTCAAATTCAAAATGTTTTTATTCAATTGACATATTACATGTGCTTAGAATCGTTTCTTAGAATGTTTTTATTCAATTGACATATTACATGTGCTTAGAATGCAATTTGTTAATATGTATTCCCCCCGAGTGGGTTCATCCGGTGGTGGAACACCCAGGGATTTTGGTGGGTATACCGTCCAGCCGGCAGGACTCTCACATAACCACCCGTCTGCCCTCGAGGCGAGGTGGTATACATGAAGGATTTCCCCTGGTAAAAAATAGGTATTCAAAAATGTGTACTCACGGAGATTTCCATTCGGAGAACTACTAGAATCAAACAACCATAGCGTGTGTCAAATTAACTACAAGCTGCGCACACACCCACTTCTCCCGTAGTTGACATAACGAATTTGCTTCTGCGCAATGACTCGCCTCATGAGCCGTGGTGGTCTACAGGTAGTGACACCCGCCTTACAATTGTGAGGTCGTGGGTTCAAATCCCGGACCCATACATTAATATACTTAAATCCATACATTCCAAAGAACTTTAATAACCTAATAATAATACTTTAATAAGTTCTTTGGAATGTATGGATTTTAGTGTACGGAATTTCACACCACTGGCTTTTCCGTGAAGGAAAACATCGTGAGGTAACCTGCATACGTCTGTGGAAGAAATTCGATGGCGTATGTGAATCCACCAAACCGCAGTGGGCCAGCGTGGTGGATATGGCCCAATCACCCTTCGTGGGTGATTGGGCCATACCTACCTACCTCCTGCAGTAGACTATTAAAAATGGTTGGTATAGTACAGTAATGACCCTCCATGTTCACGGACACCATACAGTTTGATAGTAAAATTAATATACAATTCACATGCCCCACGCAGAAACCAATTTAACTTGACCTCCAATCTTGTTAGCGTATAACTAAACCTTATCTGGGGACTAAGAAACTACAATCATAATTCAATTAGGACAAGAAACATTTAGAATGGGCGCAAATTGCTTGTGAATTGCGGCAATAAATTAAAACTAACGCAAATAGTCGTACTTGGAAACCATTTTGTCTCAGACAACATAGAATGTGAGATTGCGATTGGGCTAAAGGTACCTACCTAGTGCTACCTACGTCTGATATGAAAGGGAAGGTAAATTCAAAGTAGGTATGTCGTTTGTCGTTGCGCTGATGCCGGGGCACTAGAATACAGGTTATCTCCTGCCTGTAGTAAGAGCCTACTAAAAGGGGACCTCTGGGTCCGTGAGTGGTCGGAGATAGGGCTCTGGCCATCCACTCAAACTGGCCCGAGGAGGATGACGTCCTCCTCCGATGCGTCCGTGGCAACGTTGACGTAGAAAACCGCACAAGTCTAGTACAAGTACTAGTCGACTAGTCGTAAAGAGTGCTCGGAGCACCACCGGTGCGTTCCCTTGGAGATCCCGGAGCTCCCAAGGGGGCACAAAGGCTGGCCACCGAGGGGTACAATCTTACATAACCCGACTGCACCCCAAAGCAGTCGGGAATTTTTCGAAGATTTCCCCCTCTAAAAAATAAACAAATAGCGCCACACAAATCGACGGATGAGAAGTTAGCCGCAGATCGACACTTCGCCGTCATTCGCTAATTATTGCGCATGTGTGCACAAAGCGTAGTGAGCGCGCGGGAAGCATAGGTTGATGGGCGGGTGTGCCCCGGCGTCTCGTCTCTTTGGCTCCCACTAATATCTACATTTCGGCTTTTGCGCAGCGTTCTGCGCATAACTTCCTATCCGCAGATTTGTGTGGCGCTTAGTATAAACGGGCATATTTCGGCGTGTTCGCTCGTATCGTTAGTGGTGTTGTGTCAGTACACGAGCTTTTACAAGAATAGAAGCGCGTCATTGCTCATATTATTACGGGTTGCGCGTGTGCCAAAAGGCGCGCCTATACGCGCTTACATGCGCTTCCAAAAACGAGCTTATAGTTATACGCGCGAAAAAAACGCTAGTCTGAAACCGCCCTTAGATGGTAAGTAGTACAGACCTATCGTTTTTCGTAGGTAGACCTAAGTATATTGAGACTGAGATTCAATTTGGCTTGTAAAACTCCCTTAACTGTGAAATTAGTCTTAGATCGTCTCCTTATCTTCAAAGTACTCCATTAAAAAGAACAATAACAATGTCTACAATTCGTTTGCAACAATAAAAGTTTTCTTTACGAGCTCTTGTACCTGCGATCAGTAACAAGTTCGAGTTGTAACAATAAAGTTTTGGAAACAAAGTGATATGAAAAATTGAGATATACATATAACGAGTATGTAATTTTCTCTATCCTTTTGACGTGATAACGTCTTATATAAATCGATGAACTGCGGCTGCACGCACGAAAAATAATGACTCATTGTCACGTTCCGCCTGCGCCGAGCGTATATAGGAACAAGCAATAGACATCTCTATTGCTAGCTCCGGCACGGCGTTATCACGTAAAATTATGGTCTGTAAACTTAAACTAACTTTACAGTTAGTTTAAGTTAGAAAACAAAAATTAGAAGTTAAAACTTCAAATTTTTTTAAAGCCATTTCTTTCGATTTTCAAAAACAAGCCCGACACTGGAGTACCTAAATATCATTTTTGGCCCCGCCTCTTTCACAGCTAAGAGAGCGAGACGAAAGCTTGAACAGTCATTCAGGCCTGCAAGGCAAGGTAGTATCCTTACTTAATATTATAAATCCGAAAAGTTTGTTGGTTTGTTGGTTTGTTACTCCATCACGCACCAACGGAGCAACGGATTGACTTGATTTTTGGCATGGACATAGCTTAAAAGGCGGAAGGAGCTTTAGGATACTTTTTATCCCGAAAAATTGCATAGTTCCTGTAGGACAGGACAAAAACAATCGAAAGCGAAACTGTCGCCACTATCACAAAGACGCTAAGTGATTAATTCCTCTATGACGCTAATATGGACTAACGAAACGTCACAGCCAAACGTAATTGGATGACAGGTGACATTGTCTGCAGACTTTTATAAATCACAAGTAGCATGGCAAGGGGACAAATTGTTTTTCCACCATTATATCCCCTTGAAGAGGAAATAAAGTATGGATTGAAAATGACAACTGACATTAAAATTGGATAAAATGTTATTTTACCTCTGCATGCTACATGTTACTATGACGTTTAATACCAGGCCGTCATTTTGTCTGACATTTAAAATATTTTTAAATCTTCTATCATTAGAGGTTTAACATGTTTCTTTATTCTACCTTTATGGCATACATCATACTTTAATATTATCAATCCGAAAAGTTTGTTGGTTTGTTCCTCTTTGACGCAGCAACGGAGCAAAAGATTGACCTAATTTTTGGTATGGATACCTTTGGTTTAAAAGACAAAATGATAATAGGATACTTTTTTATCTCGAGAAAATTCGTGATTCCCATGGGATAGGACAATAACTGTTTCTCAGCAATGGAGCAACGGATTGACTTGATATTTGGGGTGGGTATAGTTTGGAAGACGGAAAGTGACATAGGATACTTTCCATCGCGAAAAAATTGTGGTTCCCGTAGGACTTAACAATAATTTTTTTCTCAGCAACGGAGCAACTTGCCTTGGCTTATTGCATGAATATAGTTTGAAAGACGAAAAGTGACATAATAGGCCACTTTTTATCGCAAAAACTTTAACAGTTCCCGTAGGATAGGATAAAAACTAAGTGAGCGGGCTGCGGTAGCAGCCGTCTAAGCGCCAGAAATAACCTGTCATGGCAAGTTTAGGACGTTCCTACATTTTTCGCACTCCTTCGCGGCACTCAACAGAGCTAGCCCAGACTCGGGCTCCATAACGGAGCTTGCGCTCTCGCCATAATGACGGAGTGTTTCGGAGCACAAGACACATCGTCATCCACCACTCTGACTAACCAGTACTGAACGTCAGACAGCATTCCAACGCCCTGGTTCCAGTGCAGCGGGTCAGTCATAGTAGCCCGGCGCCTGCCTCTTCAACTGCAGAGGGCAGTGAGAACGGCCATCGCGATACCGACACCTCTCTTCCCCTGCAGCCCCACTGCGTCTGCCAACACGTTGACGGCCTAGCGGAAGGTAGGGTCGGTGGCGGCACCCACACCACCAGTTCCATATATCCCTCCGCGGCCCCTAATCCGCGGCTGTCATATCAGAGTCCAGGAAGCAGCCTTGCTTTATGAAACTGAGAAGGGTTATTCCCAGCAAGTAACTGGAGATAGAGAGACAGAAAAGAAGCCACACCCAGCGCAGCAGGAGGAGCTGGAGTTCATATGCCTGGCAGACGGAGCAGCACTAGAGCAAAATCTTAACCGAGAAATTAACATATTTACAGACGGCAGCAAAGTTAAAGGGAAAGTTGGGGCGGCATTATCCATTTGGGATGATGCCACTGAGATCAGTACCCGCAAGCTGAAATTGGCCGATTGGTGCTCCGTGTACCAGGCCGAGTTATTGACACTTCTTGAGGCTACCGAAAAAGCAAAAATCTTTTGTGACTCCAGGTCTGCACTGGAAACGGTAGTTGGCGTATCTTCCCTCCATCCCTTAGCAGTAAATTCAAAGCTATCATAAAGTTGCTACACGCACAAAATAAAATAGTGAAACTTTATTGGATTAAAGCACACGCGGGGATGGAGGGAAATGAGAGAGCGGACCAGCTAGCAAAGGAAGCAGCACTGCACTCGAAGTGTAGACCTATTTACGATAACTGCCCCGTTTCATTCGTCAAGCGAGAAATCCGAAAGGACTCTCTTGACGAGAGGAACCGGCGTTATCAGGATGGCCACACAGCGGCGGCAACCAAAACATATTTTCCGGATGCAAGGGCGGCATACAAGATCGTAAGAGAAATAGCACCAGTGGGAATCATAACTCAAGTGCTGACGGGGCATGGTGGGTTTTCCCAATACTTACATCGATTTAAGTTGAGGGAAAGCCCATCGTGCATCTGTGAACCCACAAAAGAGGAGACTCATGTGCAGTGGCACATAATCTTGGAATGCCCAGTTTATGGAAAGCAGAGATTTTATTTAGAACAAAAAATTGGAATTAATCTAACACGTAAAAACCTTAGAAACAAATTTATCGATTTTTGCACAAATATTTGTAAAAAAGCAATAATTAGGAACAAGTAGGTATAAACTTTGCTGTACCATTGTAATGTTTATTATAACTGCAAACAGCCAAAAACATTGAAATATAGGAATAGTTTTTATTCATTTGTAATTAAGACCCCTGACCCTTGCATATACACTCCAACCTTGCATTCCTTTAAGGTATTTTGATATTTGTCGGTTAGGTTATTAGGTTTCGCAGCCGACATAAACATAAGCCAAAATCAAAATATAACGCGGGCGAAGCCGCGGGTAAAAGCTAGTTATTATATATTCTTTGGCTAAAGTCCCCATAGGAATAACATTTTCTTTTCATCAATAAAGGTCACCGTGTATATTCTCGATCCAATATTTTCTAAATATAAAATGTTAGCATCCATAACTCAAATTTTGAAGGAACTTACATTCAGGCGATCTTGCGGTCAAACGCGGATATATTCGTACTAAAAAAATGGTTGTCTGTAAAGTTAGTTTAAGTTTACAGACCATAATTTTACGTGATAACGCCGTGCCGGAACTAGCAATAGAGATGTCTATATGTCTATATGAATGTAAGTGTCGACATAGTCGAAGATAAAGCACGCACGCAAGCAACTGGTGTACTAAGTCAGAAGGAGGTGATTCAGAGATGATCATGAGCAATAAAATCAGCTGTTACATACAAAACTGCAACTTAGAATCTACAATATGTATGAAACAGCAGATTTTTTTCTGGAATTTCTGTTTGGCCCTATATTAAAAGTTGTACATAGCGATGGTCTTAATCACCCTCTTTTGGCATTATAGTACAGGGTAAGCAACTAACCACGAAGTTAATTTTAAAGACATTTGAAAACGAGTCAGTTACTAATACCAGTACTTAGTCACTTTCGAACGTGACTTACTCGTAAAGAGCCGGAGAGAGATAGAGACTCGAAGGTCGATCCCATCGTTCGCGACAAATTTTTGAAATGTTTATCACAAACAAGTATTAGGTATCCTAAAATATTTTTTTTTAAACATTATTTTACTGAACAAGTATGTACTCGCCAAGACGAATCAAACTAGCCGAAACTCGATAGGGTTGCGTCGTTTCATAACAGAATTTCTATGACCACCTTCCAGCTTCATCATCAGACACTGGTTACCATTGAAAGACTAACTACTCGCCAAGACCATTCAAATAAACCCAAACTCGACGACGTTGTGTCGTTTCATTGCTAAGTTCTTTTGGCCAGCTTCAGCACCATGTCATCATAATATTGCATTGTCACGCGATTTACACATGTATGCAAATTTCAGCTCAATCGATAACCGGGAAGTGGAACAAATGTAACTTGCAAGATTTGATTACGGACCGACGGACAGACCACGGGACAGGTGATACTAAATAAAAGCTTGTAAAATAACTCTGAAACATAAAGAGTTGATAAGTATTTAAAATGAAGCGACGAGAATGGTAATGGGAAGAATGGGGCTGTGTGAAATCTACAAGGGAAGCATATGCCCAACAAAGACGATAAAAGAATACATTGATAAGAAAACCCAAATAAAACACCCGCCCGGCAATTACTTGGCATATAGGTAGGATAATATCAATCAATGAAATCGTTTATTTTCTTAGAATACATGCACAATTTACATTTACATTGCATTCAGTCTGCAAGCAGACGAGCAAATATTAGTTCATAAAAATAGTAAAACTGATTATTTAGTTACTAAAAACTGTTTTCTAATAGCCAATCAGTTAAAGTTTTCTTAAATTTAATCCCGTCCAACAATTTTATTTCATTAGGCACATGATTATATATTGATACTAGCTTCTGCCCGCGGCTTCGCCCGCATGATATTTCCAGGCCCTACCTTACCACCCTTAATAAAAGAGGTGGAAAATGATAAAAAAAAAACAAAAATTCGATTGACATTTGTTCGACTCGACAGTTCTTTTTTGACATATCTTGGAGCGCACGCTAGAATAGCTCGCAGATGTCAGAATTTTTCCTACTTACTTAACACTTATTGTTATAATATGGAAAATTTACGCAATTTCATTATAATTTATAGCCTATGTGTTATTCTGATATATATAAGCTAGATAACTGCAAAGTTTCATCTCAATCCGTTCAGTAGTTTCCATCCAATCCATCCTGACAAACTTTCACGTTTATAATATGAGTAGGATAGGATACTCAGTCTATTCTAGTACCATTCACTGGTTAGACGAAGCATCTTTTAAATGTCATGATTGATAAGACTATAAAAGGCACTATATCTCCATTGAAGACTCTTGAAGTAATTCTGTCTACAGTCCAACAACTGACGCGCCATTTAGATATGACAATAGACTTGATGCCTTATTCTTATCACAAAAAGGACGCAAATAGCCACATTTTAAGTTTAATAGCGACATAAAACAGGGCCCAGAACAAAGTGAAATAAAAATAGAAATGTTCCTGCAGGAAGACGACTGAATGCCTGTTATTAATTAAAAGTACACAAAGGAATTTACAGTTGTGTTTGTCTTAACTGAGTTTTCTTTGTGAATCAAGCCGAGATACTGATATTATTCAATCTCAAATCGGTTTGACTTTATTCATTGTTTAGTTTTCCTTCAAAATTTGAGTTATGGATGCTAACATTTTATATTTAGAAAATATTGGATTGACAATATACACCTTTATTGATGAAAAGAAAATGTTATTCATATGGGGACTTTAGCCAAAGAATATATAATAATACTACCTTTAGCGCAGGCCTGAATTACTGTTCAAGCTTTCGTCTCGCTCTCTTAGCTGTGAAAGAGGCGGGGCCAAAAATGATATTTACTCCAGTGTCGGGCTTGTTTTTGAAAATCGAAAGAAATGGCTTTAAAAAAATTTGAAGTTTTGACTCCTACTCTAATGTATTTCTGCTCCGCTAATTGCCACCTAAATGATAAGCATTAGCGTAATTAAATTGGGGAAAGTTCTTTATTAAGTAGGAAAATAGGCTTTAACAGTTTGGTAGGTATTGTGATTATATTATTTTCTACAGCGTGTCGAATTTCCAGTCAAAAATAAGCTGAAATTAGAGGGCTAGTTTAATTCTATACTAATTTAGAACTAGAAAATTAAGCTATTCAAAAACGTTCCTAATTCTGATATAGCCGAAGTATCAAGCAATAACAGTTGAGTAGGTAAGTATACGTGTAGATATTATTACACAATTGTTTATCAACCGACATTGCTAGTTTTATCGAAAGTCTTGTACCTACAACTACATGTACGTCCAGTATTTGTGTGCATAGTATTTATAAAATTGTTTGTCTGTAAAGTCAGTTTACAGGAGGCCTATACCCTGCAAGGGATTCCTATAAATATATAAATCACTGTATATACTAACACTAGGTTTAACGCGTCGTGAGATCTGCTTTAATTTTTTACATATTACCCTACTAATATTATAAACGTGAAAGTTTGTAAGGATGGATGGATGAATGGATGAATGGATGAATGGATGGATGTTTGTTACTCTTTCACGCAAAAACTAATGAACTGATTGAGATGAAACTTTGCAATTACATAGCTTATATATCGGAATAACACATAGGCTATAAATTATAATGAATTTGCGTAAATTTTCCATATTTTAACAATGAGTGTTAAGTAAGTAGGAAAAATTCTGCCTGCTCGAATAAATGTCAAAAAAGAACTGTCGAATCGAACAAATGTCAAATCGAATTTATTTGTTTTTTTTATTTTCCACCTCCTTTATTAAGGGTCGTCAGGTACGGTCTCGAAATATCATGCGGGCGAAGCCGCGGGCAAAATCCAGTAGGTACGTATATCTGCATTCTTCAGAAGATGCGGGCCCGCAACCGCGGCGGGCGCGACTAAAAACCGCCCCGTGAATCCATAGCCTAAGCTTGATATTGAAAATAAAAGTTTGCATTGTGCGAATAAGCTTCTAGTAAAATTAAGTTCAAAACTCATTTATACTGCAAATATCAAGCGCCATGCGGGAATAAATTAAACAGTTAAGAGATCTAGCGAAACTAGCTGTTTAGTTCCCAAGTAGCGAAATTAAGTTCTCAGTTCAAATATTATGGTCGAAGTTTAGAGCAATAACCGTTAAGTTCAGATATTATTGTTTGCTAAACGCCAGCAGCTTTTATACTTTTAAGTCATATTTTTTGGGCAAAAAGAAACATCTTTACTATAGTCGCATTGATTTGTTCCTTGATTGTGGTAACCAAAGATTGAGAAGTGAAAATACAGGGTTATTCCTAATGAATTAGCATCCTTTTAGGGGCTTATTCTGTACATCAAAACTAACAACTTTTGTTCGGCGATTTTTGTCAAAACTCAAAAAAGAAAAATAGCTGCCATACATTTTGTCGAAGATGAACGATATTTTTCTATGGAACAACAAATATTTTTTTGAGTTTTGACAAAAGTTGCAGAACAAAAGTTGTTAGTTTTGATGTACAGAATACAGAAATACAGAAAATTTTATTCGGGACAAAACAATTAGGTACAAACAAACAAATAAGCCTCTAAGAGGATGCTAATTGATTAGAAATAACCCCGTATAAGGCTCCATAACTTATAAATGTTACAACGTAATTTTGCTAGTTGGAAATTAAACAGTTAGACCGTTTAGCTGTTTAATTTCCTACTAGCAAAATTAAGTTCCTAGTTCAAATATAGTCGAAGTTCCGAGCAACAACGATTTAGTTCCGATATTATTGTTTGTCAAGGAGCAGCGGAGTTACCGGAAGTGGGGCAAGGTGAGCTCCACTGAACCGCGCTGCGGATAAAATGGCGAATCGATGCGTTTCGTTTCGAGTGCACGTGCGATTTTGCTATAATTTTAATATTGCAGCTTTGTTTGGCTGGGTTATGTGTGGGTTTTGTTGTAGTAATTGATATACTGACTGCCTCGGTGGCTCAGTGGTTAGTGACCCTGACTTCTGGATCAGAGAGGCGTGGGTTCGATCCCCACCCAGGGCAAGCATTTATGTGATGAACATAGGTGTTTGCTCTATGTGTCTGGGTGTAATTTAGGTACTATCTATATAAGTTTGTATTTAAAATACGTATATGTAGTATATCAGTCTCTGGCAGCCATATCACATCCTATGCTTAGTTAGGGGCCAGAGACCGTTTTGCCCCAAAAAATTATTTATATAACGTACGAGTATAGCAGATGAAAGCTGGAACTAAACAACGTAATTCCTGCATTATCATTTCAATTCACTAAAACAAAGGTAGACAACAATCACTTCCAAATAAGATCCTGCAAAGTCGGCATAGATTTTGTACAGAAGCCCAAAAACAGCGTTAAAACATAGTAAATTCGCAGAAAATAACAACAGCAATCAATCATTAATTATTTAAGAATTTCATATTTTTTTATTTATTTTTGTTCAAGGCCGCCATCATGCCGCCATATTTTACAAGCATTGCCATAATATAGAGATCATGAAAATATGTAATGCCTTGAAATGGATTTTGTTACTAAAGAAAATAATAAAAAAAAAAACATTTTCTAAAACAAATAAAAATGATTAACTACTACTGAACAAGCTGATGGCCTAAGGTCTATATATTTTTGCATTATCTCTTTTACTTCAGAATAGTCCGTGTTTTGTTGTTTAAAAGTGAATTACCTATATGGTCAAATAAAGAAAACCAAAACACGACTAAATACCTACAAAAATATCTTGCAAAGTGCAGGGGCTTTTAGAGGTACCTACATACAAATATAGAACCTCCTCCTTTTTGGAAGTCGGTTAAAAAGTTCATCAGCACTCGATAAAATGTACTTAAGGAAAAGATTTGTTTTAACGCGAAAAAGTCCGCTTGACCGCCAACTCGCTTAATGGTCAGCGTATTGTGGACGAAACACGCAGCCTTAACAGATACCTATTCACTCTGATCTTGAAAAGCTTTAGATTATATCTCTTAGGAAACAGGACAGCAGGAAGATGATTTTTTTTTCGGGGTTGACCCTTACCAGAAGTTGTTCATAATGACGAGTAACAGCTTGTAGAATAATGCCTCATTGTGTAATAACTCTTGCCGTGGAATAAGTGATGTTCAGATATTGATATAGGGAGATACGCTCAAAATCTCACGCACATCATCAAAACAATAAAATAACAAGACTGAAATTATTTCGAAAGAAATCTACAAAATTGCATTTTTAAACATCATCTTAAAGATCAATCTTCCTTGTTTCTGCTTTCAAACCCCAGCTTGCAAATGACAGCCCCAAGCGTTTTACTCCTATACTTAATCGTCAAACAATTACCTGAAATCCGGAAGACTACGCCTACGCTCAATAATTCATGCCACGTAAAAAGACGTAGGCATAAATAAAGTAACGCCAAATTGAAAGGGGCGACGGGAATTTTGCCTTGTCTTTTGTACGCCTTTCACATGAGTACATATTTACCTGTGCTACGCGTAGAAACTGAAAATCACTATGAGTATGTGTTATTATCGATATTCAGGGCTGAAATTTTCGTAAATGTAAGCAAAAAATGTTATAAGCTATGCATTGAACTATCAAAACGTGTAACGTGGACAATAGGCTTGTTTACTAAAAAAATATAATTAGTCCGTCAATTAGATTGTCAAAAAATATTAGACACGTATTTTTTCTTTGGTCAATTTAACGAAAATTGATGAAGATATAGCCCGTTAAAGTTCCGCGTGACGTCACTAACCGCTATCAAATGTACCAGCTAGTGCCGTCACGAGCCCCCACTCTCAAACTTTGACAAGGTTTAACTATGTCACTAATTGTTGGATTGACAAAAGAAAAAATATGTGTCCAACATTTTTTAATAATCTAACTGACGGACTAATTACAATAATTATTTTTATACCCAGTAAATATCCCTACTACTGATGGTTTCGATATGTAAAGGTAGCACAAAGTTACCGGTAAACTAAGCCTGTGTGTCGACTGCTGTCTGTTTTTTTTTTCAATTAATCATGCATTTCTTATTACTTATTACAACTTGAACACCAAAAATGGCATTTAGAAACAGTTACAAATAACTAAAACCGCGTAATGCGCTTACTTGTGGTAGAACACTTCACTATCATTACATAAGAGTAGTATAAAACAAAGTCGCTTCCCGCTGTCTATTCCCATGTAAACTAATATCTTAAAAACTACGCAACGGATTTTGATGCAGTTTTTTTTTAAATAGATAGAACGACTCAAGAGGAAGGTTTATATGTATAATGCACCGGTGCATAGCCGGGGCGGGTCGCTAGTAAAATATAACTATATCGTACGTATACATATGTTTATGATTTAGGAAACAGCTACTTTATATTCTGTGACAATTATTAATTCAATCAGTTGATTCCCTTTCCTTGTTAATTTGCGAAAGGATGCCAGTCATAAAGTGTTCCCTTTTTCTACGATCCTTTGTGTCCATTATTTTTTCTTTCATAAAAATTGAAAAAGAAAGAAGTATACGTCATCACAATTTCTAATGCTGTAAAATAGTAAAATGATACGTAGTAAATAAATCAGAATAAAAGTATATTTTTTTTCTTTTACCGCTAGAAAGTGTACGCATGATCGCATTTGACCAAGCAGTCTACAATGTAGCGCACTTTAAAAATTACAGTTCCAGCAGCATACACAGCCGCAATAAGTTTTAAAATAAATTGCCTCTAGCGCAATCCCGCTAATCGCATATCCCATTAGATAGATACTTTTTAGAGTTCCGTACCCAAAGGGTAAAAACAAGACCCTATTACTAAGACTCCGCTGTCCGTTTGTCTGTCACCAGGCTGTATCTCATGAACCGTTATAGCTAGAAAGCTTATATTTTCACAGATGTATGATGTCTGTTGATATGATATGAGATGATGTCGGTTGCCGCTATAACCACAAATACTAAAAACAGAATAAAATTAATATTTAAGGGGGGCCCCATACAATAAACCTAATTTATGAGCCGTTTTTCGCAAGATATTTTTAATGGTAACAGTATTGTGACTCGGCCCTGTCCTTGAAATAAATACCTACAGCCCTACGTGGCTACGTAGTACGTAACACGCGCTAGGGCTGCCCACCTGCGGGCTTAGCATAAGGACCATAAAATAACTCTATCGACGTGTCAGAGCGTGACAGAGTTATGATGAAGTATATATCTGTCACCTTTGCACACGTCGGTAAACTCTTGTCGTGGTCTTGTATGCTAAGACTGCTGGTAGGTAAAGCGCATGCTTACTGATTACAAACCGACACATTCGTTCGTCACTACGGGGCGCATCTGCGACTGTTAGTGTACCGAGTGTATACCGAACTCCAAGGCACGTAGGTATGATTCGCGTTCCGACCGTTTGTATGACGGAATACTGTTAGATATCATAACCGTGCTGTAGCACTAGGTCTGGAGTCGATTGAGAGGCGGGCCAGGAGGCTGATTGACAACACCTTGACTAAGTCGCAGCTGCAAAGTCTTGAGCATCGACGTAAGGTGGCGTGTTTATCAGCCTTCTATCGGATACACTTCGGAGAGTGCGCTCAGGAGTTGCACAATCTGGTCCCACCTTTCTTCTATCGTACGGCTAGACAGACGCGACCAAAGCACCACCCTTTTATGGTGGACATTCCGCGCGTTAGAACCAAGCGTTTCGAGTCCTCATTCCTCATACGAACAGCCAGAATGTGGAACGCTTTGCCTGGGTCTGTCTTCCTGCTAAAGTACTACGGTGTCTTCAAATCCCGAGTAAATAGGTATCTTCTAGGTAAGCGTGCTACACCCTAGACCGCATATCTGCTCAACATCAGGCAGTATGTAGTCAAACGCAAACCTTTACGGAATAAAAAAAAGGCAAAATTTAGTCCGTCTAGGCCGCAAGCCAACGTAATACTTGGCTACGTAATAATTATTTCTCGCAAAAAATGGCAAAACCGCCTTCCATCGCGTACTAAATTCGAATATTTCGCTAGAATTGTTTTCATTATTGTGGATTTTTCAAAAATGGCTCTGTCGATTTCTGTAAAACATAAATGGGACCACTTCGGGAGTATCCCTTTTCGAACTAAAAAATAGTTTTTCGATTCGGTTCACAATTGGCGAAATTATCGATGAACATACACAAAAAAATACATACAGACGAACATAGAACCTCCCCCTTTTTAGGAGTTGGTAAAAATGTGACAGCGGCAGCATGTTACATAAATTCCCGAAATTCTGCGGGAACTGCACTCGTAAAACTATTTTGTCTCGACACTACAAAAATTCACGACGTTTAGTTTACGCCAATTTTTATAGCTGCTTCGAACTTTCCGGTGCCTTATGTCTTACAATTGCTGCTGTTTAAAGCTAGAGAAATGACACGATTTTATCGTGTTGCTACGTTATATAAAATGAACTTTTGCGCTATCAATAAATGGGTTACTGTCCTATGGCAACAAAACTGTGCTATTTTTGTTTCTAAATTGTGTCGTTCTCAGCGTGTGTATAAATGCTATATGAGACTAAATGCTATATGAGACTACCGGATCGTTGAGCGAATTATATCTTTGTTGACGACGCGAATTACTCGAACAGTGAGAACTGAATGGTACTCCAAGCTGTGGTAGCTTGGAGTACCATGAATGAAAGTAGTAGATTAGAAATCTATAAGTTATGCCATGCCGTGCCATGCCCAGCTGTCGACCAATGCCAGACGTGATGATATTTACCGTAGATATTTTTGCTACAGCTGAGATAATTATACTAACTTTTACGATACATAAAGCGGCTATAAATATGGCTCTAACTGTAAAGGAAAGTAAGGGAATGCGTGAACCAGCAAGTTCCAAGCTATTATTTGCAACGACACTTCAGCAGCGCATAGAGAATAGAGCGACTTTGTGGCACACCCTGTTATTTGAATTTGTTCGGAAAGAGGTCACATTTTCAGTGCTTTCATTGTGAAAGTGGGCATAGTGCAGATACAAAGGAATATAATTTCTACTTGTAGTATTAAAATTGTAGGGTTCTGCTGCAACATAGAGATATAAAAGAGCAGTTTTGACCCGATTGTTCATGTAAGGATATCTGAGGCATTTTTAGGGTTTGTAAGAACTTAAGAAGGTACTTATCTATTATCAGAAGATTCTCCGGCACTAGTTACTAGTGCGTTTTCTTGCAGAGCCTGGGAATCCCTAGATCTTGGCCGGATTCTCAATTAGTTATAGGTACATTATAAATGTGGTCTGGTGATAGTTAATCTTATCTATGTGTGTTTGTTTACATCACCGACAAAGATAATCTTCATGTGCAGGTCTGAGTGCAAGTCAGGCATTAGCTTAATTATGAAGGCACCATCGTAATTATACTAGCTAATTAGACTGTTTCTGTTTCTTTTTCACTTTAGGCATATGATGGAGAGAACACTTTTTACGTTGCTATTAAATTTACGATGGCGACTTCATAATTGGGTTTATTAATTAATTATGTACTTCTAATGTATATGTTCATCGTATTATTTCAAACTTCCAAAAAGTCAAACAAGTTCTATTCTAAAGTCAAAACAACGTTATTTTTAGAAACTGCACCAATAAAAAGAATAAAAGCTCTGTCACACTTTGAGATAAAATTTAAAACCATCCAAAGTCAAATAAAAACTGCGATAACTTTATCTCAAATGTAATTTCTGTCGAATTCCCGTACATATCGAAGCATCTGCTTTTGAAGTTTAAACTGCTTTTGTTGAAGGATCAGCAGGAATTTAAATAGAGCTCTGGTAGTTCAAGTTAATTGCTACACGTTTTCAATTTAGTTTTACAATGACCTGCGCAAATGACATCAAAAAACAACTGAAATCGAAGTTAATTTATATTTTGATACTTGTGAAAATAACTAAAGTTACCAAAAGGTAATTTCATCTAGAAGGGACAAAAATGGCACCAGAATTTTTCGTTTTTTTATGTTGGCTGAATAATTCGATTTGATTATGGCAGTTAACGTGGTTTTCGCACATTCTAATTACAATCCAGCACAGGTGTTATTCACATGTTCTCAAGTAATGTTTAGTTTCGACCGCATATGGTCGAAATTACTTGATCTTATGCATACTTGGTCGGTATGCATTTGTGCTATGTGAGAAGAGCCCACGTGCTTAAATCTTGGAAAAGATCACCAAATACGGTCAAAACTAGAGTACTCATAGTAATGCCCTAAAAATACGTAAGTAACTCCTGTGCTATATTTTAATTAGAATAAATCGATAGCCCACAGCCAAAAACGCGCATACATGGGATGTTTAATGAGTAGATATGAAATATTAATAATCGGCCAAGTACGAGTCGGACTTGCGCACGGAGGGTTCCGTACTATGTGGGAGCCCCCCTTAAATATTTATTTTATTTTAATTTTATTATTTATTATTGAAGTGAATAAAAAACTAAATATTCTGTGAAAATTTCAAGCATCTACCTGTTACCATTATTAATATAGAGCGAAAAACGTCTGAAAATTTAGGTTTGTTGTATGGGAGCCCCCCTTAAATATTTATTTTCGTTTTAGTATTTGTTGTTATAGCGGCAACAGAAATACATCATCTGTGAAAATTGCAGCTGCTTAGCTATCATGGTTCATGAGATACAGCCCGGTGACAGACAGACAGACAGACAGACGGACAGACGGACATCGAAGTCTTAGTAATAGGGTCCCGTTTTTCCCTTTGGGTACGGAACCCTAAAAAGGCGATAGCGGAAATCATTTACCACATTATTTTATTTTTCAATTTTCATGTCCACATCAGTATTTTTAAATTGCGATAAAGGCTCGGCGCAGATGGGTCACTGAGGTGGCTGTGGTCTCAATACAAGATACGATGAACACTTTTCCAAAACCGTTTATTGAATTGCCCAGAAAACAAAATGTCCTGCGAATAAAACAAAATAGCAGAGGAAATAATGGAATTAAATCTTTGAGCAAATCTAGATATTTGCTCGAAGAATTAAATCCATATTTCAGAATTCTCTAAAGAGGAATAAATGCACCGCTTGGACTACATTTTCAATGGAGAACATCATAATTGCAGCACAAATGAAATTTTGAGCGGAACGAAAATCAAAGGCGCTCGAAAGAGCACTATTATTTTCATACTTTTCTGTTCACTCGAGCGATGCAACAGTTTTGTCGTGATGCACGGAAGAGAGATAACTGCGGGCCGATAGTCATTTGGCACCACCTATGTGGCGTTAGCCATCAATTGCTTTGCGCGGATTGCGAAAGCAATCGTTGAATGAACAACTTTAAAAAATGTACTATTGACAGCTGAATTGGTACCGCCTAAATATTCAAGATGGCGTAATTGCTTTCATTGACAGCTATCACTCTGGTGGAAACGCAATGTGCCTAATATATTTTGTATGTCGGAACCACTATCGCCAACATTACACTAACTAAAGGCTATTTATTCGTTTGCTTATGCCATAGGACGATCTTCAGTAAGATTTTTTACTATAGTGGACGTCCTAAGGCTGAAGCCGGTTGTAAGCAGCTTGCATTTAGCGCCATCTTGCGGTCGTTATGAGGTTGTTCGTTCACGTTGCGCTTGCCAGTCACGTACTGACAAGCGTGTGGGCAAACGTAACGTGAACGAATTAAAAAAAAACTAAAGTTTAAAAAATCGCCTTTAAACCAGTGTTCGCTGTATTCTCATCAAAGTTTTAGATAGACAACAGTCTCTGAACGGAAAAGAATAAAGTTGATCATTGCACCTATGTCAATGCAGCTATCATCAATTTTGGTACGCGCGCACTTCCGCCTGCTTTTCTCTTCCATGTCATGACGGGAATGTAATACAACGTAATCTAGCTACGAAAGAATGCTTTTTCTTCATTTTTCCTCCCGTTTAACGCAATTTAGTGGACGTTTAACACTTTCCTCGACGTAAACAGAATCTGGTTAAGATTCAGCCAGGCGGAACGGCTTGTTACAGATTTGTAACAAAGATTTCGGAATTTCGGTAGGTTTTCTTAGATCCCGGGAAATTGTTCGGGGAATGGGAGCTAGCTGTAATTACAAGCTTTTTTTAGGAAATTCTTTGGGCATGAGATCGTTCTATTGTGTTGTTACAGTAAATACTTTTTAGAGTATAAAATTCTGAACAAATTTTTTTTTTTTAATTCTTACGAATTATAAAAACGTATAGTTATTAATACAAAAATATAAACAAACAAATTGATATTTTAAATTGCACTAAATGGGAAAGTAAACGCAAAATTATAACCTACCTTAATAATCAGCACTACAAAGAAACAGAAGAATTAATGCGAATTGTCAGTTAAACACTCATACATAAAACTAGGTAGTAATCTCACACAAATATTTACCTAAGGCATACTACTACATTTTCACTGTTGTTCTACACTTACTTTAATACTAAACTTTTATTATTATTATTATTAATCAACCATGTTTAAAAATTTTAATATTTTCAAAATAGGTACGTTAATTTATTACATTTTCAAAGCCAATTTTCTTTTTCCCTTGGAAGAGACTAGTTAGTCATCGCAACGCAACACAGGGTATAATAATACTACAGCAATGACTAGAGTATTATACGTAGTATCCGAAAAATACGAAGATCTATGTCAAATTGACAATCAAGTTCAATAATATTCAATACCTATAAATTGTTATTTATGTCACTTTTGTTACTGAATACTATGTTAAGCATAATAGTTTTGCAACATGCCTACAAGATCCCATTATTACATTTTACAATATTATGATGGGCGCAGAAAAAAAACGACTTTCGTAATTACATATATACAATAGAAATAGAAAGTGTAGTTAAGTGCATCTGCTACTTATAAAGAACACATGAGTAAACTGTCTTTCTGAGAAACAATAGCAATTGAATTTTTTTTATTCTTTCAAGTCTTTTTCAGTATTTTTTCACCTAGTGAAAAAAAAAGGGATTTCATGACAAAGTATACGCTCATAACGATTCATTTCATGTTTTGGCACTTAACGTAATTTTGAGTAAGTATAGTTCGGTAAGTTCACAAGTAAATAGAACTAGAACTTCAATCTTAAAGTGCAGTCTCCTACTATTAAAAACTTGACTGTGTAAATAAAACCACACCTGATCAGCTTAATAAGTATTTCAGTCGAGAAAATAGTTGAACTAAGAAAATGATTTCCTAAGCATTACTATTCACGAGCTATTTAACTTACAAATTTAAAGATAAAACCATTCGAATGATAAATCCATTTGGAAAACGAGAGTGCAACCGAGAAAACTGCCGTTGAAATAGGATAAGAAATAGAGGCGATTTGCGGATACTTACATCTGCAACCGTCTCTAGACAATGTAGAATAGTCTAGGGAAAAGCTGCCCAACCGATGGTGTGGGTACATTTCTGGCAGTTAATTTTTCATTCAAAGTCTCTAATTGTAGCCGTGGTCGTCTAGTATGATAGTAAGACCCGCCCTAAAATTGTGAGGTCGTGGGTTCAAATCCCGATCCTGTACCAAAGAGTTTGATTGGAATTGGAAGAGTATGTACGGAATTTCACACCGCTTGCTTTTCAGTGAAGGAAAATATCGTGAGACAACTTGCATGCGTCCGAAAAAAAAAGGAATTTGATGGCGTATGTCAATCCACTAACCCGCCCAAACTAATCACCCTCGGTGGGCAGGCCCTCTAGTGGACTATTAAAAAAGGCTTGTACAGGTACAGTATCTTAAAAGTATTCTATGTGATGGAGGAACAGAAGTCAAGCCAAAGAATTAACGCCGAAAACAAGTAGGTGCCTACAAGATAGATCCAGACCGGGGACTAACAAACATTTGACAGCAACAAATTTGTACAGCTGCTGAGAATTGAATTCGGTAGGTACCAGAAAATTTGAATTCGGTATTCGATATTACAAGATAGAGTCGAGCCGCCTACAGTTCAGTATTTAAATCGCGGGCCGAAAGTTGGGCAGCTTTATTTCACGCTGCAGTAGAAAACAAAGCTATAACAATCTCACTCAAGTTGTGTCTGCTTACAATGAGATTTAAATTTTACGTCGTCTGGTCGACGTGGTCTGGTTTCCACATAAACGATAACCAGTAGCGCATCTTTCTTTAGCTTATAATAGTGGAATGAGTAGTTTATGAACCCACCTATGTTAGTAGATGGGTTTATAAACTACAAGTAAAAATCTAGACGACTAATTTAGTGTTTGGTCGATTTGCAGTGTTTGACATCATCATCATTATAAGTTGTTGGACGACCACTTCTAGCTTGTTCCTGCGGTCAGGATATCATCAGTCTACCTAGTCGGTGGATGCCTTACGCTGCGCTTGCTAGTGCGTGGTTTACATTCGAGAACTTTTCTGCCCTATCGGCCATTCGTTCTACGAACAGTGTCCTTCCCACTGCCAATTTAAACTTGCTAATCTTTTGGGTCCTGACGGTAACTGTATAGTACCACCTAATACTTAGTAACAAAGTCAGAAAAAGAAATACGTACTTTCATAATTTTAATTGTAACCAAAAAAAATGTTATATCCACATAGTATTTATATATATTTATACTTTAGTGAACATAAGTTTTTTTTTTAAGATAAAAATAACACAACAAGTAAAAACAACTTTTACTGTTTTTAGTGTCCGTGTATATTACTGTAAAACGCCAAGTGGGTTGTGTTTAAGTTAATTTTACTAAATTATGCAAAGTGTATTTAACTGCACGACAATGCGCAGACCTTTCAACACCCAGAGTGTGTTCACTGAAAATTAAATTACTTTTGTTAAAGTGTTGTTTTAATCTGAATGCTGAAACGTCATCGGCAGATTTTTTTGGAAAAATAAAAGACGATTTTGAGCTTTACCTATGAGTATAGAAAGGTAAGGCTAAATGATAAGCTAACGAAGTTGGTTTGGCGGAGTTTATATAATTACGCTGTGTTCCTATGCCAAATGAAGGGTCTTTTAGAGGCTCATTAATATGAACAAATTTGACTACGAGACCAATCTCGAAATCGCAAAAAATAACTGAGAAAAAGATTATCAAGTCACATGAAAGTCTCTGACATAGCTAAACATTTAATACAACCGGGGACTACAATGTAACTTGTCATCCGGGCCACGGTAGTGCTCATTTGTAAAGTAAATGTCACCGGCGGTGATCTATCCGAAGACTGACCGTTCCGAAAGTTGCTTAACTTAGCAAATTAAGCTACGAACGCTATCATGATAATAGTTTTTAGGGTTCCGTACCCGAAGGGCAAAAACGGGAAAAACCTATTACTAAGACTCCGCTGTCCTTCTGTCTGTGTGTTCGTCCGTCTGTCTGTCACCAGGCTGTATCTCATGAACCATAATAGCTAGAACGTTAAAATTCTAACAGATGACGTATTTCTGTTGCCGCTACAACAAACATACTAAAATCATAAAAAAAATATTTAAGTTATTCCCATACAAGAAACTGTTTTTTTTGCTCGATCTTTATACCTAACGGCATTGGGAAAACGCTTAAAATATTCACAGAATATTAAGTTCTACATTTCCTTCTAAAATATATAATTAAATTAAAAGAAAATATATTAACGGGTTCCCATACGGTACACAACCTTTTATGCGCGAATCCGACTCGCACTTGGACGATGTTTATTATAATGATGGTCCGTAAAACCATACATTTCCAGTTAGTTCCAATATTTCGCTAAGACTTTCCATCAGAAATGCGTCGTGCATTATCTAAACAGGTAGGGCGTGCAGTGAGGCAGTGGGGCTTTGCAACCGGGCCGCGACAGAATTATTAATGACACGCCTGTCTGCACCCGAGTAGGACATGTTGCTCCGAGGCAAACCAAAGGTTACATCCACAGTTACCTTGCAGACTGACACTGTAATTCATGTTCAAAACATTTACTATTAAAAGTGACATACATACACATTTTGGACACAGTGATACGAGTAGGACGTCTTCGAAGAAACAATGAAGCATGGAATTCGAGTCTTCTTTTAAATATAATTTATCACAATAGTCACCGCAAAAGTAGCAAGTAAGTTTTACTTTAAAAGGATTGCAGATAGTTGTATATATTATTTTTGTTGTTGTTGCTCATGTATCATAATTATTATATCTCTTAAGAAAATAGAGCATGGCATCGGTGTTTTCTTTTATTTTACTGTATCATTTAGAATCAAATGTATATTTTAGCAGCATAATGTACGGACGTTTTTATAAATAGTTATGTTATTTTCTTTTCTAAGCAAGTATTCAACGAGAAAGTGGGGCTTTGGAATTAGGCCACGACAATTTATTAAGGAGACGCCTCGCACCCGAGAAGGACATATCAGCTCCAATTAAAGGGTTAGGTTACTCTTACTGGCAAATTAACGTTAATTATACTTTTAGTAGTATTAATTCAAGTCAAGTCAAAAACATTTATTTCCGTAGGAACACATATAATTAAAAAGAATTATCAGATTTCAGTCCTTAGTAATACAAACCCGAAAGTACCCATGTTTCATGATATGATTTTATTTAGAGTGCTTTCCACACTAGGTTTTATCTCAAAGAGTTATATTTGTGATAAGCATTTTAAAAAATCGTAGGAAGCGATCTAGCTCAGTTGGTTGAGCGTCGGGCTAATGATTCGAAGGGGCAGGTTCATATCCTGCGTTCGCTTCAGAGTTTTGAAATGCTTAGTACAAAGATAACCCTATGTTTCATGTTTCTTGTTATACTCTTTCACGCAGCAACAGAGAGAGGGTCGATTAGATTTTTTTGCGTATTATAGTTAAAAAGTTCAGATAATGTCATAGACTACTTTTTATCCCGGAAAACTAAAGGTTCCTACGGGATATTACAAATAACAAAATTTCATTATGTACGAAGTAACAGGCAACAGCTAGTAGATATAACATCAATATTAATATCACCACATACTATAAAATAAAGTCGCTTCCAGATTCGTGTCAGTCTGTCCCTATGTATGTTTTTATCTTTAAAACTATGCAACGGATTTTGATGCGGTTTTATTAATAGATAGAGTAATTCAAGAGGAAGGTTTATATGTATAATACACCTGTGCGAAGCCGGGGCGGGTCGCTAGTCGTTCATAAAGTAAACATGAGGTGGATATGTTAAGACAATCTTATAAATTTCCAAGCGGTTACAAAGTCTAATAAGTTACGATGGAAAATGCCACGTGCTACTTTATATCTCATGCAAAGATCGGTGCAGAGAGCCACTAGATCCTGCAACCAGGCCGCGTCATTATTAATGAAACGCCTGTTCGCACCCGAGTAGGACATAACGGATTTTCATTTTATGAAGTTTAAAAACAGTTTTGCAGGTAATTTGGGGAATTGGTTTTGTTGATTGTTATTGACCGAAGCGAGGTCTGTGCTTCAAGTCGACGATTTTGTTTTCGTCTGTCCGAATGTTGATTTTTGTCTTCACGTCGTCATTAAATATCGACGAAACTTGATGTACAGATTTTATATATCAATGGATTTTTGATCGTAGGATATTTTTGACTGGGAGATTCTCGAAAACGTGGGGAAATTTGGTGTCGCGCTATTTATCAGCCGCTTTCGATAATATTTGACAAATTTGCTAAGTATCTAAGGACCTTTAAAAATAGTCTTGCGATTGTCGATTCGCCCCGCGGTACGAACCGCTTGCAGTGCGGAACGCCCCAGTACTCAATCTTAACACGATTTGCGAGTATGCACCAAATCGGTCCAAAGCGAGTCGAGAAATAAGCTAATGAAGATTCCGAAAAAGAAATCCGACAAAAAACATTTTCATGTAAAATGGGGCCAAGACGATACTACTGTTCGCACCATCAAAAAGTAATCAGATCTCATGTAGAGCCAAGCTTCTAACTTTACAGGACTTAACTCTACAAGCCCTTACTTCACAAACTTTACAACTTAGTCAATATATGCTTGGCATTGGCACTACCGTGCCCCTAGATGTATTGTGTCGCGCGGTCTACTGTTCCGAGAACTATTAGTAATTATGTTCAACCAACCACCCTAAAAAAAATGTGTAATTTAAGTTCAAATTTAACAAGGAATATTATCAATAATCAGCCAAGTACGAGTCGGACTCGCGCACGGAGGGATCCGTACTTTATGGGAGCCCTTAAATATTTATTTTATTTTAATTTTATTATTTATTATTGAAGTTAATATAAAACTAAATATTCTGTGAAAATTTCAAGCATTACCTGTTACCATTATTAATATAGATCAAACTACGTCTAAAAAATCAGGTTTGTTGTATGGGAGCCCCCCTTAAATATTTATTTTATTCTATTTTTAGTATTTGTTGTTATAGCAGCAACAGAAATAGATCATCTGTGAAAATTTCAGTTGCCTAGCTATCATGGTTCATGAGATGCAGCCCAGTGACAGTCAGACAGACAGACGGACAGACGGACATCGAAGTCTTAGTAATAGGGTCCCGTTTTTGTGGGTACGGAACCCTAAAAATATCACGTGCTATTTTATTTATGCCGCAATCGGGGCAGAGTCACTTGATCCTGCAAACAGACCACGTCATTATCAGTGAAATGCTTGTCGGCACCCAAGTGGGACATACTGGCCTTTAATATGAAGCTTAATTATAGTTTCGTAGGCAGTAAAAAAGAGGGGTAATTTAAGTAAAAAGTTTTGCCAATAGATTCATTTTGAAATTAATTAATTTTTATTGTTGATTTTTCAAAAACGGCTCGGCCGATTTCTGTAAAATTTAAATGGAAATCCCTCGGAAATATAACCTTTCGAACTGAAAAAGAATTTTTTAATTCGGTTCGTAATAAGCGAAGTTATCGAATAACATAAACAAAAACAAATACATACAAACTAACATAGAACTTCCTTCTTTTTGGAAGTCGGTTAAAAATACCACAGCTTTATCCGATATTTAGAGATCGATGCAGTGCCAGTGGA
The DNA here is from genome assembly GCA_964007245.1 of Hypomecis atomaria. Lineage (NCBI taxonomy): Eukaryota > Metazoa > Arthropoda > Insecta > Lepidoptera > Geometridae > Hypomecis > Hypomecis atomaria. Next base: position 17,880,833 of record OZ023285.1, on the reverse strand, counting down.
GCCTGCAACCAGACCGCGTCATTATTAATGAAACTCCTGTGGTCACCCATGCGGAACTTACCTACCAGCTTTTAATATGAAGCTTAGTTACAATATAACAAATCGGCGATTGGTTGAGTAACCCCCAGCCCAAGAGGCATGATATCACAACGGATCGAAAATACACTTAAGATTTATTCAAAACAAAGATTTGAAGAACTTTTGCAAAGTAACGCCCGATTCAACTATCACGAGGTATGTTTTCAAGTTACTATCGAAAATATCACGTACTATTTTGTCCAGGACGAGATCAGTGCAATGCCGATGGAGCCTGGAACCAGGCCGCGACAAAATTATTAATGAAACGCCTGTTGGCACAGAGTACATGGAAGTAACTGGCTTTTAATATGAAGTCTATTTACAGTTTCGCAGGCTATTCGAGGTTGGTTACGCTGGTTGGTGTGTATATTTTCAGCAGTCAATTAGTATTAGTTAAAGGGAGTTAATCATATCATGTAGAGTAACATATGAAAGAACTTTAGCAGCACTAGCTGTTAGTGTCTAAGTTCTTTCATATGTTACCCTACATGAAGACAGGTTTGTAATTATTTTTATAACATATTTGCTCGTGTAGTGGCTGTAATTACACCAATTTCAATATCGAAATGTATTTCATTATGCACTTGTGCGTTATTGTAATGTAAAACGCACGCCGCCACCGATTGCAGAACTCTGTGGTCTTGTTTCTCCTACATTCACTCAAGAGAGTGAAACTAATAATAATAACTTGACATTAAAAATGCCAACTGGCAACGTAAAAATCACTTTTAAAAATTGTGCAAATTTCTAAAACTGCTTTAACAAGTAATTAAAGATTTATTCGTTTAAGAAAGCCAGAGTTTTATTAATTTCCTAGCAAATATGTCATAAAACGTCGTATGACATATATGACATATCGTGCGCTTTGAAAATTACAGCCTCTGCTTCCTTATAGGCCTCGCCTACAGCTCGGGCTAGCAATATCGCCTCGGCTGTAATGTTCAACTTACAGCACTTATATCATAATGTACTATTACGACATGTAACTTTTGATTTATATATGACGAGAAACGTAAAAAAAAAAAATATTTTAATTATTTTTTCCCCTTTTTGTGTTAAAGGACGACTAACTCCATACCGCTTCACCACAAAAACACTGTTTGACCGTGCAATGTATACTGTTAAACATTATAATAAAGCGTGCGAAAAACTTTTGTGGTAAGACGGATAACAATCGATTACCAGTTTCGCTCTAAGGTTACTAACTAAACTTACTTCCCGGTTTCGTGCGATTTGCAGGATTTGTACGGAACTCTCGGTGAGAGAGCTCGACTTGTACTTGTCTGGTTTTATGAAATTAATTGTTTCTATACGCTTTGCCTTCGTGTTATGTACCACATAAAATATTTCATAAATGAATCATTTTTTAAGGTTTAGTTTCAAATTTTCGCGTTTATGTATACTCGTCTTTCAATAAAATCAATGGTTGGGAGCATTTATGTCTTTTTGGTATAACAATTTTAATTATACTAATTTTGTACTTGACGACAATTTCAGTTATTGGTATATGAATTTGTATCGTCCTTGATAAAATATAGAAACCTTTCCTGACAAAGAAGCAAAACTCAGAACTAGAAAAGGGAAAAGTTGTCAGACTTTTAGGTCTTGTTTAGAAACTAGCTTTCACACTTTCGGAGAAGAAATCTCACTTAGCATAACCATTCTAGACTTATGTTGATTTGTTTTTGTCGATATAAACCAGATGAAGCGGGATGTGAAAGTTTTTCATTATATATTTCAGAGTAAAACTGAGTAAAACAAAGTTACCTCTTTGGATCGATTAATGAAATCAGTGGTAGGTACTAATCAATGGTACTAGCGACGTAAAGGTACATAGTACGCGAAGTATACATAGGTACGTGAGTAGTATCATCAATGGAACTAATCAATGGTACTACTGACAGAAAACAAAAAACAAAAATTATAATTGAAAAAACTGCACCTAATCACTAGCTATTATCGTTATCGGTTCTGTATTATATTGTTTTCGATATTATAAAAAAGCTTGTTTTTATTACGAGAAGAGCATAGTTTACTGGCTTGTAGGCAGACATTTTGAAAACACGAAAAACCATTAGAACAAAATTCATTACGATTTTTTTCTTCAAGCGGTAACATGGGTATGTAGTCTAAATAGATATGAACTCGAAAACTCCAGGATATAAATCTAACTCTCCTAATTAGACCTCCATAACACCAGCCAGCCTAATCCACCACGAGATAATTTTTGTCGACGTCTGAAATAGTAAGGGTATAATTATATCTACTTCTTTAAAACTGTCTTGTTCTGTCAGGTCGATAAAATTATCTCGTGTTGCGTACTAGCCTGGCAGGACACACAACCTAATTAAAAACTTTATTTATTGCTTACACAAAATTAACTAAAGCAATAAAATAGCGGCTAACTAATTTAGTAGTTTGCGTGAAATAAAAACAAATGGAAGGCTACCCAATGGCACCCGTTATAATAGTTAAAATAATCGCCCAAACACCTCATAATTCTGACATTAACCTAACCTAACCCTAAAGTCAGCCATAGTCGTAACTAAGTCATTACGCACTTTCGAGTTACCACTTCGAGCTACCCCACGGGGTGAAATGAACCTGTGGCTTGATTCTGGACCAATTATTTGCTTTGTTTCGTTTTCCCCGTTTGTAGTATCGTAGTATATCATCATTTAATTCACTGCGTAGATAAATCATCATTTAATGCACTATGTAATGGTAACTATTATTTAGGAATACACTACTAAGCTCTACTTGTAAAAACGGGGCCCTGATTCAGCAGCCAAACACGAAACTGAACTCATTCTAGTTCGTTTTGTAATGCGATTTTGAGTATTTTTATTGAAGTAAAACTTCTAATGCGACTTCCAAGAAGCTTGCGTTAAACGATTAACACTACCATGAAGGGGGTATGAAAGCACTGTTGCGTCGAAATTTCACTTCTTCCGCGCGGAGGGACTCCACTTTTTTATTTAACAAAGAATCAAAATTTCATATTTCCGCATTTCATTCATCGATTCAGACCATTGAATCTTTTTCTACAAAGAATAATGTTTTTCCGCATTTTATTCATCCATTCGGTCCAATGAATCTTTAAAAAGATGACCAATCTTTTGGAAAGATTCGTAGGAAAACAGCAAATAAATAGTGGAATGATCAGACTAAGTAGGAAACTCGCTTGCACAAGCAGAAGCGTGGCAGCAAAACATTAGATTCATAGTGAATCATCCTCAAAAATTTACAAGGAAAAGCAGCTATAGGAGTAAGTATAATATCAGTTACCTACATTACTGGCAATTAAGTACTACCACACTCATTGTGAGTTGCAGAATTGTTTGAGCTGTAATTAAAGTTAAGAAAATTATCCAAGTTATTATTATTTTCTCATGCACATCAACAATTTCAGATGAAAACTTATGCGTGTGTCATAATTGTGTGAATTATTTTTGATTATTGTACGACAAATTCAACTGATTATTTTATTATTTTATTTTGGGTTTCTAGATATCCTAAAATATCGTATAATACGGCAAAATCGGTATCAGTAACATATGTCATTTTATCACGAGTTGATCACTGCTGGATTTTTCTTCAAATTTCCATTAGGATTACTTGGAAGTGACTTGTATCCCACGCATCTCTAATTCATCTAATTTTCTCATCCCTCAGCAATAGGACGTCAAAAAAGAACTGTCTAATCGAACAAATGTCAAATCGTTTTTTTTTGTTTTTTTATTTTCCACCTCCTTTATTAAGGGTGGTAAGGTATAGGGCCTCGAAATATCATGCAAGCGAAGCCGCGGGCATAAGCTAGTATTCTATTCTAACTTAGCGACTTTATTGAGTCTGTGTGACATCATATCTGGCTAAAACATAAAGCTAAGGTTTGCATAAACCGTCGCGAGATGGTGGCTCATAAATTGGATATTTTACGGCTTCCACTATCACAGAAGATTATAGCTCCTAGGTTTGCAAATTTTTTATTAACACTACTCTGTGTCGTAAATATATCGCTTCAGGTTTTTTAAAGGTGGGGGTTTATGTGTGACATGACTGATAAGATAAACGTTAAGATATTGTCTTTGAATTTTCAACTTAAAATGTAGAATTAATCCTACTGCTGGGCAAAAGCCACTTTCCAAGTTTTCCAGTTTTGAATGTACAATGCCGATATAGCCCTATCGTCATATTAGCCGTAGAACGTCCACTGCAGGATACTGGTTTCCCCTTTATATCTCCTGTACCTTTAACAGCATTATTAATAGTACACTGCAGGACGCAGGCCTACCCACGAAGGATGATTGGGCCATATTGACCACGCTGGCCTAGTGCGGGTTGGTGCATCCACATACGCCATTTAAATTTTTTCTGTAGACGTATGCAGTATGCATATATGACGTTGCGTCACGATAAACCTTTACCGAAAAGCCAGTGATGCGAAATTCCGTACGTAAATTCCGAAGAATTCATTTGTACGAGACCGGGATTTGAACCCACGACTGTAAAGCGGGTGTCACTACCACTGGACCACAACGTCTATAAAGTCTTATGCTCATCGTGAATAAATTTTTAAACAATTGGATATATGTATACAAAATTTTGCATGGCTATGTCATATGAGAGACAAAACAATTCTTTCGTAGATTGGTAAAAATCTGACAATAAGTATTCGGTGAGGGGAAATATGAATAATAATCTGATATCGGTCCTCCGAAACACTAACTAAAAGCAGCTTAGTAGATATCTCAAAATAATCTGCCAAGTACGAGACGGACCCGCGCACGAAGGGTTCCGTACTGTATCGGAGCCCCCCTTAAATATTTATTTTACTTTAATTATTTATTATCAAAGTTAGCATGCAGCTATAGGTAAATATTTTGTGAATATTTCAAGCATTAACCTGTTACCATTATAAACATCAAGCGAAAAACGGCTAACAATTCATGTTTGTTGTATGGGGGGCTCCCATAAATATTATTTTTATTCTATTTTTAGTATTTGTTTTTATAGCGGCAACAGAAATACATCATCTGTGAAAATTTCAGCTTTCTAGCTATAGCGGTTCATGAGCTAAGTACAGCCTGAAGACAGACAGATAGACATACGGACATCGGAGTCTTAGTAATAGGGTCCCGTTGTTACCCTTTGGGTACGGACCCTAAAAACTAAAGTTAAAACTGAAACAAACATTTAAAAAAGATATTTAACAATAAAATGGAGAAGTGTTTCAGTGAACTGGAAGTATTGGCTAAATAACATCAGTCTATTGTGCAAAAGCGGTCGGTCGTTCAAATATTTTCATTCAATAATACTCGTAATAATCTGTTCGAATTGAACCAAGCCTTATGTCCCAGCTCATTGAATGTAACCGTTCCGGTTTTCGTTCTCTATTGATTGATTTTACCAAATCGACGATTTAAATACGTTGTGTACTTCGAAAACCAAATACCATTAAGTTTCGTTACAATTTGTGGTCAAATGGTTTAATCTATACTTCTATACTATATTTATACTTCTATACTAATATTTTTTTTTAACCTTTACTGTCCCACGACGCAGTCAGGGAAGGCCCAAGAAGCGCTGGCGTGACGATCTTGACTCATTCGAGAGGGGTTGGCAGGAAGTTGCGATGGATCGCGACTCCTGGAAGGAAATGGGGGAGACCTTTGCCCAGGAGTGGGACAGTATAGGATACTAATATTATAATGAGGTAAAGTTTGTGAGTTTGTGAGGTTGTAGGGGGTAATCTCTGGATCTACTCAACCGATTTCGAAAATTCTTTTACCAATAGAAAGCCACATTATCTGCGAGTGTCATAGGCTATAAAGTAAGCGCGGGCGAAGCCGCGGGCAAAGGCTAGTATTATAATAAAGAGGTAAAGTTTGTGAGGTTGTAGGGGGTAATCTCTGGATCTACTGAACCAATTTTGAAAATTATTTTACCAATAGAAAGCCACATTATTTGTGAGTGTCATAGGCTACAAAGTAAACGCGGGCGAAGCCGCGGGCAGAGGCTTGTTTTATATATAACAGTGTCATCGTCATAATAATCCGAAGCATTCTCTATACCTCCTCTCTCCTCCTCTTACGGTGCCATATAACAGTGTACCTAATCGAAAATATCATTTTAGGTAGAGTTAACTAATCTAATATAGTTTCATGTAGGAACTGTTTACACTAGATATATAAGTAGGTGTATCTGAAATTCTGAATTTTTTTCATATCTACTAAGATTTAATTCTTCAAACAGCTTGAGACATTGAATGGGTCGATGTGTTAGTTGTTAGTTACATACTATACAAAATGTTGTATTGCGGAGTGTAATACTACATTAGAGAGGATCTAAAGATGTACATTTTTATTATACTCGTAGTCAAGAGTAAAATTCCGTTTTGGAGCAGCTGATTTTTTCGCGATTTCGTAAGTTGGTTAAACACTACTTACCAGTTGTACACTTTTTAAATCCCTGCACTTTACAAAGCAACTAAACATCTTGTTCATACTCTGCTAAAACTTACGTCTATCTACGTTAGCAACAACAGACTTGGCTTATTTTAAGTGTATTTCCCAAAAATCAAAACCATTGCTGAAAAGGAAAAGTTCTCTTGTACGGCGCGAAAATACAAAGATTGCCCGTCAACCTGTCACTTGGAACATGAGCTGACCCGACACATCTAGTTCTGCTGTTCTGTGCCCGACACAATGGCTTGGCTGTTGTTATAACATTTACTTTGGCGACATTTTCGGCATTACCTTCTCTTGTTTAGGGCACAGAAATGAATTCAGCGTTGTTCATAATAATATAATTTTCTGACGCTTAAACTTATTATTTAGTTTAGTTTTGAACGAGGAGTTCTCAGATATAAGTGTTGAGGTTATTACAATAACAACATAATATACTAAGACCATTATTATAATGACCAAACCAAAATTAATCAAAAATTATGCTGTACTTCTAATTACTATCTATCTATACACGTCATGAAGAGCGGGCTGCTAGAGCTATCAAGTTCTTTCCAGCACAAGGTGGTCAGATAACCACGTTTTGACCGCGGGATTGCGCTGGATTTTGCCGCTTCTAACCGGTCTTATTAGAGATCTATAGGGGAGGTTTATGTCTAGCAGTGGATGTCCTGTGACTTAAACGAACGAAATGACTTATGGATATTATGTGCTTAATTATTAGGCATGATGACTAAAAAAATTAAATTAGTCCGTCAGATAGGCTATCAAAAAATATTAAACACATATTTCTTTTGTCAATTAAACAAAAAATGATGAAGATTAGTCCGTCAAAGTTCCGAGGGAAGTCACAAGTTCCATACAAATGTACATACTTTTGTAAGAGAGGCGACGTCACGACCCATCAAGCCCACCCCATGTGTGCTCGATGTCACGACCCCACTCCCAAACTTTGACAATGTTTATCTTTGTCATTTGCTGTTAGATTGACAAAAGAATAAAATACGTGTCTAATATTTTTTGATAATCTAACTCACGGACTAATTATAATAATATTTTTTTACCCAGTCATCTTGCCATATTTATTGGGATTTTATGATTGAATTGAAGTTGATTTATCAACCAAGTTTAAAAGATTCGACTAAAGCAATTAGCCAAGGTCTAAAACATCTTACATTTACGTATTTATTGGATTAATGGATTCTCATTGAATCACTTGTACTTTGTGTAAATACGGGCTGATTGAGAATGTTTTGGAACAAACTTCAAAATTTTGGATCGATCTATTCATTAAATTAATTTGTAAGATTAAGTTGTACGCTTCAACAAAGTTGGAAATGGTTAAGACGCAGCAAAAACTGCTATTAAGATACGAGTATAAGTCAGTTCGCCAGTAAGTAATAAGATGTGGTTTTTAATTATTCGCCGAGTTTGCTAAGCTTAGTTTAATGTGCGCAAATGTAACCTTTGGGTTTTGGTTGTCAAAAGTAAACCAGATATTGTCGACTCCCAACTTAATTTTTTTTTGAGTTCATATTTTCCTCAGAACCTTTCGCTTTTATTAATTGATTGTATGAAAAAGTGTAGTGGTTTATTTCACACAAAGTGAAATATTTCACGACTAAACGTTTTCCTTCGCTTTCTTTCATTATTCCATACAAAACTTTAGCTGGTGAAAGACGGTGTAGCCCCCATACCTTCTCGTAGGCTTAAGTAATTCCCGAAATGGGGTTTACAAAAAGCCCGTTTTTAAGTTTTGTTAGGGCGTCGGTTAGTTCGCGGCTCAAATTGCCACTAATTATGTTTTGACAGCATTTTAGCGCATGATTTCTCTTTCTTGTGTTTCAAATAATAACGGATGGCAATGGTACTTACTATAGTTAAGAGAAATTCACAGGGACCTGCGCTTTACCTCTGCCATCTAAACAGGGTTATTTGTTATCAATTAGCATCATTTTAGGGGCTTACAGAATAAGCCCCGGGCTTATTCTGTACATCAAAACTAACAACTTTTGTTCTATGACTTTTATTAATTATCAAAAAAAAAAACTTGTTGTTCCATAGAAAGTATCGCTCACCCTCGACAAAATGTGTCGCAGAAAAAAAGTTGTTAGTTTTGATGTACAGAATAAGCCCCTAAAAGAATGCTAATTGATTCGACATAACCTTGTATATCTAAAAACGTGCCTCTAACAAGGCCCTACACGTGCCTATAAAAAGAACATTGGCAACAAACAAACCCAATATTTATACCGCGGCTCCGACAGGAAATTAAGCTACCAATACGCACATAAATCAACCGAAGTGAGACTTTACATGCGCCATTACCTGAAACAAACAAACAGAACATGTATCATTTTTTGGTTAATAATTTTCATGTTTTATTACGGTATTCGGTGATTTAGAAAACGACATTTGACAATCGGTTATTGCCCAATGTTCGTTACACGGAATAGGGGTTTTAATAAAGAGTTATTTACACTGTCACCTTTATACGAAGTGTTTCGATACTATTATAGGTAGACATATTGACATATTTGAGGATACTCGTATCATCGAACTAATTATTATATTATGAATCAATATGTATCTCGTGATGAATCACAATCGCTGTCATCACTCATAACAATCGCTTTTTCATAAAAATAGAATATAAGCAACTCTACATTTTAATTTTTATAATTTTTTGGCTTAGATAAAATATTTTTGGAGCTGATTTAGACCATCATTATGAACAACGAATACTATGGGGCCAACACGGAATCCGAGAAAAAAAACAGCTATTTCATAAATTTTGAGAGAGTTTAGTATGGAACAGCTGACTTTTTTCTCGATTTTTTTTTTTGGCTCCAGAAAGTTGTTCATAATGATGGTTTTAATCACCCCCTTGTGGTTTAGTATAGGGTAAGCAGATATAACCCTGTTTAAACTCAAAATAACCGTAACCGTACGAAACATAATTGATTTTTAATTGCTTCGGACACGAAAAAACGGATTTTCGCGTTCAAATATTAGAGCTTCATAAACTGACCTAGAGCAAAGAAGATAAAATATTACTCCTAGAGCAAAGAAGATATAATAATACTCCTAGAGTACTCGTATTGCGTACAGCTTCTTCCCGTCTTTCAAAACAGAGAAAAGGATTTTATCAATGCCAATTATAAACACAGCTCATTTCATTCAAATGCAGCAAGAGAGTCCTTCTGGTTTCTCCTATCTGTAACCGAGGATTTTAGTACCCGAGCTACAAAACAACTAATTTCAATATTCACATTTAAATGTCCCTGTGGCTAGTAACCGTTAAGGCAACCGTCGTATATGAAGCTATCAAGTTTTTACCGTCCGGAATATGAAGTCTATAATAAAACCGACTGTTACGACTGGCCATTATGGTTTAATATTTTACTTATCGGTAGGTAGCGAAAGTGTTTTTTGCTTCCGTTGACTTTAGTGAACTGATCGCGACACTTATCATTTTAGGATCGGAGGCTCGGGCGTGAATATTATAGGTAAAGATCTTTGAGCAAATATCTACAGAGCCACAGCTTCTAAGTGAAAGTAGTAAAAAAATGTCCAAACACCGTCATACATACCGACATAGATATTTAAATTAAATAATTCACAATGACTAATTGCTTGTAACCGAGCACTTTGCCATCGCACGGCCTTGTAGTCGGCTTGCAATTGCCTTACCACTAACTGAAAAGCCTGCCCATTGCGTAGGTTGGGCAGAGTTTTGGCTCGGACACTTTTTATGTTCAATTGTGACTTTATAGATATTTGATCGAAGGTCAAGATATAATGATCGCCTTCCATTGCGAGCAGAATGAACGAATTACGGACTTTGCTTAGCTTGTAACGACAAAATTCATACAAGTGCTTCAAAAAAAAAAATATTTTTGCAAAAAATAGCACAGCCGACTTCAATCGCGTACAAAATTCGAATAGTTCGCTCGTATCTATTTCTTATCTACAATTTTTACGTTATTGTTGATTTTTCAAAAAAGGTTTAGCCGATTTTGATAAAAAGAAAATTAAATGTAAATAAAATAAATTACACTACTGTGGACACTATTATACTTTACTTTATCAACAAGTTTGAAACCACTTATTCCATCCATTTTTTTAATCGAATCATACGGACTATGGCACACGCACAAAAAAATCGTTTCATTACAAACGTACACCATATTGTGTAATTGTATGTCTGGCCATCACTTTTTTATAGACTAACAATATCACAAGAGAAAGCCAATAACAAATATACAATTTATTCTTCAGAAAAACAGAAATGCGGAAGAACATTCCAGTTGCCAAATTGTCTTATGCGTCTCTTGGCCCGGATATATTGCTATCAATATGATTTAAGGGTTGCGGTGGGGACGCTTTAAGTGTGGGAGGCGGCCGTTTCCTTTTGCGAATAAGTTTTGTGGCAAAAGGATAGGCGAAGCGCGAAAGGGAGATCCTCTCAGAGCTTCCAATGCGCTGGTGAAGAATTGGAATTGGAAGGATGGTCTTCCACGCTCTTCTCCAACCTCCATAACACGGGGCTTGAGCGTCGGCATCAGGAGAGTTCGTTGCCCGACAAGCGTAGCCCCCGAGGTGGCGCGCGCGGTGTCTCCGCGCCTCTCAAGAAAAGTAGGGTGGAGGAGCTCTACCACTAAATAGGGTCGGGCCTTAGGTATCAGCGCCGCTGGAGCCGCGGACGAGTTCGAAAGCGTTCCCGCAACTCCAGTACTTGGGCGTCAGGCCGAAACACCCCAGGGTTTTTAGTGGGCACACCGACCAGCGGCGGAACTCCCACATAACCACCTTGCTTACCTCGGGGCAGGGTGGTAATTTTCTCTGGGACAAAAAGAGGACGCTTTGAGAGATAGATTTTTTAACTCAATATTTCCTACATGTATTCGAAGATTTATTACTTATATAGGTTTGAGGAATTTGTCATTAAACACCCAATAGGTAAATGCAAATCGTAAGTGCTATTTGATAAATTGCGTTGAAAGATACTGCTATTGTGGCTCGATATTAAGCATCCACACCCGCTACGAGCAATCATCAAAGTTTTTTAAAATCAATTAGGTATTGTACTTAGAAAATCTTGTAACAATGTCATGACTTAATTTATTGTTACGATATCATGGCACTATGTGATTGCTAAAATATTGCTAAGATGTAGCTATAATATAATTACGATCTCTACCTACGATATTGTAAAGGTGTATCTATGATATCGCTCGCTACGATGTATCAATGAGATTGCTACGATATACCTACGAAATGGTCACGATGTAACTTAGCGACGACATCGCTACGATATTTTTACGCAAAACGCTACGTGTTGCTACGATTTCATTCGTGTCTACGTTCCATAGAGACGATAAAATTAGCTAGAAGTTCTAATTTTAGGAATATTACATTAATTATAGGATTTTTCTCGATTATTCTTTTAATAATGGTAATGTATATCGATATAAATAAGACTCGAAGATCGCGGTATTTTTAGTACTGTTCTTTATTACAAAGTCTTAGTAAGAATCATTCTTAAAAGCGGATTTATGACTACCTCAGCAGAGTGCTAAAATAATAAAATTCTTTAAGTTTAAGAATTTCACACGGTCTTTATACTACCACTATAAAACTGTTATAAATTGGCTGCAGTCACTAAAAACGGTAGTAAAGTAATAGCTTTGTAATACTATGCTTAAACACGAACTGTCTCCATACTTTAGGTTAGCTTGAATGACAGAAAAAATATTGATAGATTGTAATGATATTACAAGAAGGCTAAAAATTATTTGGTACGAATTAAAAACATGCACAAGTATTAATCTTTGTCAGTGTCAGCTTTGTTTGGTATGCATGTGTCTAGAAAAAAAATATGCCAATTTTGAAAACATAACAAAATTGCACTAAGTAATAAACTTCCATAGCATTCTGCAAAGCAACCTTGTCACTACATAAAACGCCAAGGAATACTATTATTATGTTGGTACGAGTATGTGTGCAGATAACTTAACAAACCGTAGCTCCATTATATCTAGACACGCGGCAGCGTGTCGAGCCATGACTAAGAGAAAGACGACGCAGCAGCCGTGTGTAATATTACACGAACCATTTTGAGCCATTTTTGACCTCTTCATAACTCGAAAACTATTTAACCTAAATATTTAAAACTTACCATATTTGTTAAAGTTCTTTAGCTTATTTACAATACCAAATTTTATTCATTTTACTCTAACAGTTGTAGAGAAACTAACCTTTTTGTTAGCTTCTCTACATTCAGACTCTTCCAATGATAACACTGCCAACTTATAATTCTAGTTATGAAATTCAAATTTTTGAAATGTTTTTCTTTGACAGGATCAGCGATCCTTGTTTTGAAAAATTGGGCAGTCTTGAGTTGGAGGTGATCTGGAAGACACCTTTTTTCCTCTATAATGTAATGAGTGTGAATTTGAGTTTGCGTGGACGAGCCCTGCAAACCGCATGAGCGTCGCGTGACAGTCAGGGTGAGAGGCTCCGGTCCCTTTGACTTTGATTACAGGTGGATCTCTTGTTTTGGGGCCACTGACCCCTTACCCCTGGAGCACTGGGCTGGCGCTGACTTAGAACCCTGTCGGCCAGTTTGGGCCGGCGCCTGTCGGCCGGTTTGGGCCGGCGCCTCCACCTCAGTCGACAGATGTCTTCACGCTAGCGCTCACCTAGCGCTACCTGGCTGGCGCCACACTATCGGCGGGTCCAGCTCAGGCTATTGAAAATCCTCGGCCAGCCTCCAGCGTGGTTCTACGAGTGCTACCCTCTCCCTTTTTGGCTAACTTTCCAAGGACTTCTACAAAATTCTCTCTCTCTCTCTCCGTCTCTTGAAGATTTAATTGACTATAAGTGCAGTGCGTGTTGTGTAAATAAATGTGTAAATACTAAGGTTAGTCTTCTGTTTTAATCTTCTCTCTCCGAACCGTTAGGAATCCTATCCACTAGGTAGGACTCTTAGGTTGGTTAGGTTTCTCCTGAGGTCTCTTAACCTGTGGTGCTGCAACCGGCTCCCCCGCTTGCAACATTACGGGTTCCTCTCCAATTCTCTTTTAACTTGTGGTGCTGCAAACGGCTTCCCCGTTTGCAACATTACAGTTTGGCGCCCAACTTTTTTAATTATCCACCCCTGACTCCTTATATTTTCTTATTTTACTTTACTTTCTTATTTTTTTTCCTAAATTCTAAATCGATACTTCCACAAGTATCCACCCATCGCTTACACCTTAGGTATTTTTGGATTCTCTTTTGGTTATCATACTCCGATTCTTCATACATTACTCTATACTTGATTTTTCAGTACACAGGCTACATAAATACCGCACCCCTACATACAGTCACTTACTACCTGGTTACCTCTGTAACCTACACCCATTCTTCGCTTGGCGGTGTTAAAACCTAACGGTCACCTTCAAGTTGTGGTTTGGGAGACTATACGGCGAGCTGGAGGAGAGTATCCTCTCAGTGTACGTCACATACAGTTTGTAATTTACCTAACTTACAGCTGAACACTCATCATACTTTCGTAGTACATAGTAGTACATATCAACACTTGGCCTCATATATAAATTATATTCTATTACTACCTGGTATTACGTGTATATTATTCCGCGAGTCTCTCTCTGCTCTCATACGTCTTCAGTCATTTCTTTGGTCTTTGTCTTGGAGGACCCTAACGGTTCGAGAGGTAGATGGCATGTTAAGATATTAAATGCTAACTGTACATATAATATATTATAATGATTTTTATTTTTTTTAACTAGTGCTGATCTATGTTTTTGTTTTCTTAAGAAGGTTGTAAATAGTTTTCGTTTTGTTTGGTGTATAATGAGTACTAATAATGTTATGATTTTGTATTCATGTAATTCTTTTTTACGTATAAAAGTACTACCTGTTAATGCTTCACAAAGAATCTAAACCCTTTGGCTTATTTTTTGTAATACCCTTGATTTTTTTTTTAATAAAAGGCTTGCACAATGGTTAAGTTACCAATAAAGCCTATATTGTGCTTTTATCTTTTGATATTTCAAATTGCACACGTTGCAATTTAAATATTAACTTAATTTGAATAGAAAATTACTTTTTTTCTATTCATATCTCTGAAAAGTATTAAGGCTTACTTAGGCCATAATATGTGTAACTTGTAAATATTTTTTATTTTGACTTTTATAGGGTTTTCGAAAAGGTGCGGGTTACGACACCTAACTCTAAAAAAATAAGCCTTCGTTATAATCGAATAATTCCTTGTGGAGTATGGTCATCATGGATTGTGAACCATAACCCCAACTTATGATTGAGTGTGCGTGCGAGGGAGTATGGAAGATGTGTGTGAATCTGTCTGGATGGTCAAGGTCTTATTCTCAACCTGCAAAATTTTCAATGAGTGAAAATTTTTCTGGGGTTTTGGGGGAAATGTAGAGAAACTAACCTTTTTGTTAGCTTCTCTACATTCAGACTCTTCCAATGATAACACTGCCAACTTATAATTCTAGTTATGAAATTCAAATTTTTGAAATGTTTTTCTTTGACAGGATCAGCGATCCTTGTTTTGAAAAATTGGGCAGTCTTGAGTTGGAGGTGATCTGGAAGACACCTTTTTTCCTCTATAATGTAATGAGTGTGAATTTGAGTTTGCGTGGACGAGCCCTGCAAACCGCATGAGCGTCGCGTGACAGTCAGGGTGAGAGGCTCCGGTCCCTTTGACTTTGATTACAGGTGGATCTCTTGTTTTGGGGCCACTGACCCCTTACCCCTGGAGCACTGGGCTGGCGCTGACTTAGAACCCTGTCGGCCAGTTTGGGCCGGCGCCTGTCGGCCGGTTTGGGCCGGCGCCTCCACCTCAGTCGACAGATGTCTTCACGCTAGCGCTCACCTAGCGCTACCTGGCTGGCGCCACACTATCGGCGGGTCCAGCTCAGGCTATTGAAAATCCTCGGCCAGCCTCCAGCGTGGTTCTACGAGTGCTACCCTCTCCCTTTTTGGCTAACTTTCCAAGGACTTCTACAAAATTCTCTCTCTCTCTCTCCGTCTCTTGAAGATTTAATTGACTATAAGTGCAGTGCGTGTTGTGTAAATAAATGTGTAAATACTAAGGTTAGTCTTCTGTTTTAATCTTCTCTCTCCGAACCGTTAGGAATCCTATCCACTAGGTAGGACTCTTAGGTTGGTTAGGTTTCTCCTGAGGTCTCTTAACCTGTGGTGCTGCAACCGGCTCCCCCGCTTGCAACATTACGGGTTCCTCTCCAATTCTCTTTTAACTTGTGGTGCTGCAAACGGCTTCCCCGTTTGCAACATTACACAGTTAATGCCTATTTGACCAAGTACTTAGGGTCACTAACCACTGAGCCAACGAGGCAGTCAACGTGAGATCTGACAACTTTTTGATAGTGTGAACTGTGATTTAGTCTTGGCTACATTTCACATGAAAATGTTTTTGTTGGATTATACTTTTAACGTCACTTTTATGCCATAAAATGGTTCAAAGCATTCTTCCACAACCACAAAAACGTAGCATTTCATTCTATCTCATTGCGGAACTTTTATACGCCAGTTTAAGTTCTAGCTAAAGTTTTGCGTATGGAAAGAAATTCAAAGAGCAGTTTTAGAATTTTCCAGCACGTTCATTAGAAGCAGAACAAAGTATAAGTAGTTTGAGTATGCATCATGAGCCGGTTCTTTTATAGATACTACTGGCATTTCAACTTCTAGTTGGTCTAGCGACGCTACAGGTAAACAGGCTTGCTTTAGTATAGGAATATCTACGATACAATATTTCCTCACAATTTATAATCAAGTAGGCTATACGTTTTTACTGACTTTCAAAAAGGAGGAGGTGCTACTTTCCTTTGTATGTATTTTTTTTTTCTAGTATGTTCATCGCTATTTTCGCCAATTGTTAACCGATTAAAAAAAATATTTTATTTTTTAATTTAATTTAAAATTTTATCAAAATCGACAGAATCGTTTTTGAAACTAAAAATACAACATTGATGACACATTGATCCGTGCAAACTATTCGAATTCTGTACACGGTGGAAATCGGTTATGTCATTTTTGGCGAAAAATAATTATTACGCAAGGTATATTGATAGTGAATCTACGCATTGTGATTATATTTTGCTATGGAATCCCCATAATCGCAAAGAAAACTGCTATTGGATATAAAAAGTTCATCGTCCCACGACAAAATAGGACAGCTGAATTTTTTTCACTATTTCAGGGTTAGTCCCGAGGTATTTCTTAGGATATAATTAGGGAAATCGTAGTAAGATCCACAGCTAAGTATTTCCGTAGGGATAATGGCAAAATAGTACATTGCTGCATTGAGTTACATTATGTGCGCCATAGAAGCAAGGATGGTGACAGTAAAGTAAGTAAGTTCGTACAGGCCGGGTGGCTAGCCCTGGTGTCAGAGTTTTTAGGCCGCCTGAAGGCCTCTGACATGGCTAAACGGTTAAAACAACCGGGACCTACAATTTAACTTGTCGTCCGAGCCACGGTAGATAATGGTGACAGTGCCAGTGTTTATCAATTGACAAATGACGAAGTTTTAAATAGATACTTTTTATTGCTAACCGACTTCCAAAAAGGAGGAGGTTCTATGATCGTCTGTATGTTGTTTTTGTATGTTCATCGATGATTCCGCCAATTGTGAACCGAACCGAAAAAAACTTTTTAGTTTGAAAGGGTCACGTTTAAATTTTACAGAAATCGGCTAAGCCATTTTTGAAAGATCAACAATAACGTAAACAGTTCGAGCGAAATATTCGAATTTTGTACACGGTGGAAGGCGGTTTTGCAATTTTTTGCGAAAAATATTTTTTATTGATTAAATTTTGTAACGGTTTCCACCAAAATGCTCCTAAAGAAACAGTCAAAAAAAAGTAAAGAAACAGAAGTATTACATCTAGCTAATCATTCTGACTATGCTATCATCGAAGCTATGGTTATAGTCGTAAATCAATTTGCGTTTACTTTCAGTATTTTCCCGCGGAATTTCATACAGTTTCCTCGAATAAGGTTAAGTAAAGTTGCCGAGATACGGTGGGAGGTCCTTTCGCATTTTAACAAAAAAAAGCCGCTTCAGACTACGCTACTGCACAGAAAAATTGTAGATATCGGAACTTGAATGTATGTTGATTATGAAGCGTTGTTACTACGGAAATTTCTGATAACTATTGTTCCACAGCACACCTTATCGTCCAAGATATTGCTGTAAATTGAAATATATTGGAGAAAAAAGATCCCTGCCCGGGTAGCACGGCAAGGGGAGAAAACCATTTTATCCACTCTTAATGTCAGATGTCATTGTCAATCCATACTTTATTTCCTCTTCGAGGGGATAAAATGGTGGAAAGACTATTAGTCCCTTTGCCATGCTTCCCGTGCAGAAGTGTATTGTCATCCTGAACCTAATTACACTATATTCTTGTAAACTTGTAGTACTTTAACAAGTTAAAAGCGCTTAAAATCTGTCCTATTTCACAGTCATTCTTGTGTCATTTATAGTAATTACTAAGACGTCGTTATACAGTATCTGCTTTATTCTAATAGCTCGTTGTTGGACATAGACCATTAAATATAAAATTGTACAATTCATAATAATGCAATTAGTATGATGGCTATCCATCAAAATACAGGTGTACGAGACGGCGGACCGCTTTGCAAGATTAGCTACTATAAGTGGAGCAGATATGTACATTACACCAACCTATTCAGAATACCTCCCGAAATATAAAATCAGATGTTACGATGCTTGGCGGGAATATTTTGACGAACGTTCTATTTCTAAAGGAATTTGGTACAAAATAATACAAAGCCAACCTCATCGATCACCGTGGTTTAGTGGCGGTGTTAGTGGAAAGACCACAGTTATTGCGCATAGAATACGTTCCGGACACATTCCACTAAATGCATTCGGATTCTTAATGGGAAAAGTATCGTCACCTAATTGTGAGGAGTACTTATGGAATGTGTTCGGAATCAACGCGAAAGAGAACGGATCTTTGCCGAACTTCAAGTGACCGAATCCAATGTGGGGGCATTACAAAGTTTGTTATGTAATCCCGTCTCTGAGGAGGCTGGAATGATTTACAGACTGGTGGAGACCTTCTTCCAGTCTCTAAATCACGCCAACTCCACGAGACTTCCTCGCTGGCTTATTATATCTTAGTGTGTACTTTTGTATTAATATGTGTGTGTCTATAATATGTAATAAGCCTGTAATTATAAGGGTACGATGGTGCTGGCATGGACTTTCGGTCCAAAAGCTCCCAAATAATAATAATAATAATAATACAGGTGTTCTCACAGCTAGTTTGATGGCCATGGCTATATATTTTACTAGCTGCCCATCCCGGCTTCGAATACGATACGAATGAATTATAGCTATAAACCTTCCAGAAGAAATATTCTAAAAGATAGTGAAAACCGCACTGAAATTTGTTGCACCTATATAGTTTGAAAGATATAAGCGGATAAACACACACACAGAAATAACGGTATTGCTTTATACTATGTAGTGATGACTGATGTTATATTGTAGGTACTAAAATAAATAAATAATTTTTCATTTTTCACGGGCCTATTTTCGAAGAACGATTGGCTCATATCTACGACGCCGATTCAGTAAAGGTTGGCACATATTATTATTTCGAATAATTCATAAAATAATACCTACTATAAATAGTAGTTTATGAAACTGTCATATAATGAAGTCACTCGTTACTATTATGAAACTCGCTGCGCTCGTTTCATAAACTCACACTCGTGTTTTAATACCCGTGTTATATGCAGTTGCATACACTACTTTATCTTCACTAATAAAAATAAAAATAAAAAAACATATTGCGAAACATTAAATTCACGCGTACGTGACAATACGTCACAGTGAACTTGGCGCCATTAAAATTTAACCAATGAGAGCGCAGCTGCACGCGCAGGGCCAATCAGGAGCGAGCGCGCGATGTTATAATGAGATTTTACGATATCGATGTGGATATTATAACATCATGTGAAATTGCTTAAATTGAGTGTTTTGTTGTCTGCGCTATAACAGTAGTCATTATAAGTCAAGTATTGGAAACATAAGTAGAATGTTACAACATTAGTGTAGATAAAATTTAATATCTTTACTTAATCGCTAGTAGTAAGGTTTAATTTACTCTCATAGCTTTTTGGTCAGCCTTCATTCGATTCTAAGCTCGTACACTGACACCATACCAATACTGATTGATTTATTTTTTGTTTGATTTTTTTTAAAACGATTTTTTATTGGATTTTGTTAACTGCACTTTTATTTTATTAATAACAAATCATACTAGAGTGTTAGCTGAAATATGTTAGTATGTGTAATGACGTGTAACTAGTTGTTATCAATAAAGAGTATGAGTATGAGTACTGATACGTGCAAACACGATGAAATATGCCCGTTACCGCGAGTCCGGTTGTTTCAAGCGCGTAATGAGCGCGCGTGTAAGCGCGGTTGCCGAAACGACCGTATACGCGCAGAAAAATACGCTAATCTGAAACCGCTGTTAGACGGTTAAACAAAACTAGTTATCGTAGTCTGCAGAGCCCGTAACTTGTGAGATATCGCCATATTTTCGCAAAAGCTAGAGCCAGTTGTTCTGCCGTATTGCGGCGAACTGAGTAATGTACGTATGTGTGCGTTAAAACTGCCATTTCCGGGGGTGTGTGAGTTATAGACGTCGCTCAGGGAATATCGCAGAGCCAACGTTAGCTTTGTTTGACGATATTGTGATACTTTTTATGAATTCGAACAAGATGTGAATGTTTATAAGCTCTGGGATGGAACATATTGGCAAAAAACGATCAGTTGTAAAGACACCGTAACTACGTCTGCTAATATCTCATCGCAATCACACACCATCCATCCATCAGCCATAGGACGTCCACTGCTGGACACAGGCCTCCCCTATAGATCTCCAATAAGACCGATTAATAGCGGCTTGCATCCAGCGCGATCCTGCGGTCTTAATGAGGTCATCCGTCCACCTTGTGGGAGGATGTCCTACGCTGCGCTTGCCGCTGCGTGGTCTCCACTCGAGAACTTTTCGACCCCATCGGTCATCAGTCCTCCGCGCTATGTGCCCTGCCTATTGCTACTTCAACTTGCCAATCCGCTGGGCTATGTCAATCACACACACAAGCATCAATATGGAATGTAAGAGAAAAATATGCACAAAATGAAATTGCCAAATGAAAGAGACTTGTCTTGTAGACTTGTAGAGTAAAGTGGGCTAATAAGCAGGACAAAATGAGCTTTAAAGTATACAATGTATTGTATCCCTTATTTTTACAAGACATATTTATTTTATTCTTTTTTTAGTATTTGTTGTTATAGCGGCTTCATCAATATATTATTTTTGAAGATTTCAGCTGTCTAGCTATCACGGTTCATGAGATACAGCCTGGTGACAGACAGACAGACGGTCAGACAGAAATCGGAGTCTTTGTAATAGGGTCCCGTTTTTACCCTTGGGGCGCGGAACCCTAAAAAATGAAACTTAAAATTCGAGTGAAATCTGCGTGTTATATCTTCGACCATAACGTCACTTACAATCAGGCGAGTTGTTGATGAAGCGCGATAATTTTGGAGTATAAACGACAAGTTTCTTTACAAAAATGTTTTTCATTTTATCAATACACACGCTGTTTCAACAGTTTTTTGTGAGTTTTCCGGATGAAATCGCAGTCCTGAATAAGTGACGGGTCATATTGTAGAGTCCGGTGCAACGTGGCGGCACGTTAATGACGCCGAAGTGGGTCGCAGTGTTGCCTGCTTTTACTTACCTACATATTTTACCTTCTTCCAAAATGGAGAAACTTTTCGAGGCCACAACTGTATGATATACCTAACTATATTATAGCTGCAGTTAGTTACAGACGCCATTAAGTTTGATTTGCCATAGCGGTGATTTCTTATCTTGTGGGCCCAACTAATAATTTTCTATCTAAATATAAACATATTCTACCTCTCTCGAGTAAAAACGGGCCCCTATTACTAAGACTCCGCTGTCCGTCTGTCTGACTGTCACCAGGCTGTATCTCATGAACCGTAATAGCTAGAAAGCTGAAATTTTCACAGATGATGTGTTTCTGTT
This sequence comes from Hypomecis atomaria, assembly GCA_964007245.1. NCBI lineage: Eukaryota > Metazoa > Arthropoda > Insecta > Lepidoptera > Geometridae > Hypomecis > Hypomecis atomaria. The sequence goes on along the minus strand of OZ023285.1, from coordinate 17,859,130 downwards.
GCCGCTATAACAAAAAATACTAAACATAGAATAAAATTTATAATTAAAGGGAGGGTCAACATACAACAAACCTGAATTTTAAGACGTTTTTCGCTCGATATTAATAATGGTTACAGGTAGATGCTTCAAATATTCACAGAATATTTTGTTGTATATTCACTTCAATAATAAATAATTAAATTAAAATAAAATAAATATTATAATGGGGGGCTCCCATAGAGTAGATACGGAACCCTTCGTGCGCGAGTCCGACTCGTGCTTGGCAGATTATTTGGAATCTGTACCTAGATGACATTCACAAAATCGTCTTTAAAAAAACAGAACAGTTTTGTTTGAAAGCAGTATCTAAATTGAATCCCTTCAAAATTGTACAGCAAACAACACTACTAAATACACAACGTTCTGTTTATTCCAAGCAATTTATTTTTATGTAAATGACGAGGTTTTTATCAAAAGATAATTAAATTCTCCTTCTTTATCAAGTCGTGTAAAAGCTGAAAATAGTTTTCAAGAAAACGTAGGAAAAGTTGGTCGAATTTCTCTCTGTCGACATCGTTAAACTTCAATTTGTTTTCGTGGATCAAACGGAGCTGATATCGAGCATCAGAAACAAGACGTCAAAGGATGACAAATCACCAAAACAAATAATAAAATGGGATAGAAGAAATAAGTATAAAATGTTTAGTAATTGAACCAGCAAGCGAAGCGTTTGTGAAGACTGACAAAGCTTGTTGAGATGTTGATATAGGCCGAATCATACAGGTCGGCGTATGTGAAGTTAGCTTCAACCTGCGCAATATTCAATCCTGACTGAAACACACAAAAAGCTGCGCGTTGATTCGGTTGCGCACAGCTTGTAGCATCCGCTGACTTATATAATTCGACCAATATCTACTTATCTACAAAGATGGCACCGGCTTTATAATGTAGATTTTTAGGGCAGCATCACCTACGAAAACGGGAAAGTTTTCGTGAAAGATTAGAGAGCGTGGAATGCTTTAGGTACCAGAATATTTCTCTGACAGGAACGAAAAACGCAAGAGCATAACTAAAGGTCACGTACGCACTATGCGGGTGCGGTTGCGACGCACCCATACACGCGTACGCACTACAATGCAGTATGGCAGCCAGAATGTGGAACGTTTTGCCTGGGTCTGTCTTCCCGCTAAAGTACGACGTGGGTGTCTTCAAATCCCGAGTAAATAGGTATCTTCTAGGTAAGCGTGCGACATCCTAGACCGCATATCTGCTCAACATCAGGCAGTATGTAGTCAAACGCAAACCTATATGGAATAAAAAAAAATGTTATAGTGAGTGCGCATCAAAACTGCAGTTTCATACATTATCTCGAGTTGCGGACCACAACCGCAACCGCATAGTACGTACGTGGTTTAACACAGGCACATTACAAGCTTCTTAACATATAGAATAGCGCTGCCGTATTCCGTATATCCATTGCGCATTTTAAGTACTATAAATTCAAGCCAAAAATACCAGTTTTATCCGACAACTAATATAAACCACCGCACAACGTACTCCCACGCTTTCACCGGGTAACCGGTTTGCTTTTCATACTTCTTTTGTGTTCGTTTTAAATGAATTGTCGATGTTAGAACTTGGTTTTTGAGGAAACAAGTACATAAGCAAGTGTGTGTGATATTCCTACCAAATTAAAAGGCAAAGCATAAAAAATCAGTCAACATTAAACATACCTAAGTACGAGTGTTTTTCGTACTCGAAAGAATTTACTTATAGGATAACTTGTATAGGAAAAAGTTGCTTAGTATTTTACAGGGTCCCAGTTGCAATAAAAATTTAATGGTAGATTTGTTTGCTAGACTGAAATAGTGTAAATTAAAAACAAAAAAAAATACGTCGCCTAAATTATAACATTCTACAACAGCATCAAAATAATTCAGAGTGAAGCAAAAAGCTTTATTCCCTAAAACATTAAGATACTAATACCACTTAAGCATGCATGCATGCATTGTAAAATTAAGCTTTGACATAGCTAAACAGTTACAACTACTGGGACTTAATGTGTCATCGAAGCCACGGCAGCGCTCACTTGAAAATGCCAATCGCGGTCAGTCACCCGAAGACTGACCGTGCCGACCGTAGCTTAACTTCTATGACAGCTGAGAAATATTTAGTCAAACCACGCTATGAATGCATCGAGCAAATACCTATAGTCACAATCGTGCAAAAATAGTGTCTGAGCCAAAACCCTGCCTAAACTACGTAGTGGGCAGGCTTTTTAGTTAGTCGTAAGGCGATTGCAAGCCACTACAACGCCGCGCGATACCAAAGTACTCGGTTACAAGCATTAATTAGGTGACATTAACGTCGAGTTTCGAGAAAACGGGTCATTGTGATTTTTTTAATGTAAATATCGAAGTCGGTATGTATGACTGCGCTCGGACATTTTTTTACTACTTTCACTTAGGGACTGGGGCTCTGTACTTAGATATTTGCTCGAAGTATGAATGCTACTGGAATAGTGTAAACACCTTAGAGAAATAACGTAAACTAAGCACTGAAACAGCGCCCCGCGCGCCGCTAGTCAAGTCACGCGTCGCCGAGAAATTTTCAGCGACGTTCTCCAAACTACACTCTACAAGAGCGTCGTAAATGAACCTGAGTGAAGCACAATGGCGCTCTGTTCCGCCGAGTTTAGTCCCTGTAACATCACGATAGTGTATCGAATTTCCGACCGTCCTATTCGCAGCTATGACAGCGCCGGAACAGAGCCGCGAATCGAGACAGATTCCATTAGATAAACTCAATATTTGAACGGCGCCCGGTTCCGTGCGATATCACGGATTGTCACACTTCTGGAACATTTTACAGTGAAATAAAAGCACTAATATAGCTTGCATTGACTAGGTGCTAAAGAAATCTCGGTTCAAAAATAAACTTTATTGACCGATTCAGACCAAGAATTCAAATCTAAACGGAGCAAAATGGTGCTGGGCAAAACAATAAGCCCGATTACAGAGGCGCCAGCGTAAATTTAATAGCAACGTAAAAAGCGTTCTCTCTATCGATTGCCTAAAGTAAAAAAGAAACAGAACTATGCTATTTAGCTAGTATAATTGCGATGGCGCCTCTGTAATCGGGCTTATTGTGGTTCGAAAAACTTTAGTTCAACCAGAGCATAGAGCTCTGCGATTTTAGTGGAGATACCTATGTCACACAAGCGGACTTGAACAGAAATTTAAATTTATTAAAAAATTTAAATTTTCACTGTTTTTTCTACGTCCACAGTCGGGGCAGGTCGCTAGTCTAGGTAGCCAAATTAAAATCTAAAATATGACATCATATAAAATTCACAGATTATTCAGTTTTACAATGAGAACATTGTTTCAAAATTGATCCCATTAATGTTTACTGAAAATATACGAATCCCCAATTTCATCCGTTTTTATTAGTATCAAAATCTACGGTACTCTAATAAAACCGTCCTACACGTGTTTCCGATACCATAAGCGTAAATTGGTACAAAAACGTATTTTTCGCTTTTTTAATTTCGTAAAACAGCAAGAAAAATCTGTCGGACATGTTTGCTCAGTTACCTGAAAAATGGCTGTTCTCGGACGTTAATTTTGCCCTGAAAATAATATTAATCAAGGGAAATGTAAATTTGCCTTTTGTAGTAGCGAGATTCATTTACTTAGGCTCCGCGGTGATGACCAGGGCATGTTCTCATTCTGTTTACTGTTTTAAAAGCACTTTTGAGCGGGAATTGAATAAACGTCCAGGGATTTTCGAAAAAGGCAAGCTTGGTCATACAAAAGTGAGTCTAAAGGCTTGGTTAAATAGATTGACGGATTAGATTTACGTACAAAAATGTACAGTATTGAAAATATTATGTTATACTGTACCGAATTTTGATTTCTAAGACTGCCGTAATTTTAGAAAGTGGAGATGTATTAGTTCAGAGTTTAACTGGATTTTAATAAAAATTTGACGTTACATTACGAGGGCTATTATGATTTATCATAATCATTACAATAAAATGTATATAACGAAGCGTTTTTTTAATCAATTCAAATAAACAAATCGTTTTTTTTTTCAGCTGAATTATTATACGGCACGGTACTGCAACTGTTACGCGTCATTGAGAAACTTATAAAAATAGGTCTTCATCTTCAACCACAACGTCGCTTACCATCAGGCGAGTTGGTGGTCAAACGCGGACTTATTTTGGGTTAAAAAAAATAACCCAAGGTAGTTTTAGCATCCCCCCCGAGTGGGTTCCCGCCTTGTCGTGGCGGGGGGGCTTAGTAGCCAGGTCTCGCCAGCCTGGTGAACGAAGAGGAACCCGAGGTGGGGCCGGCCTCTCCGGGTCTTGGGCCTCGACAAGCCCGTGCGGAGGCTGGCCAGTAGGTCGCAAGTCGACTGAGGTGGACTGCGGTGTCGCGCTCGTCGCGATACCGCGGCCGAGCCCATCGAGGCGGGGGCGGCGACGGGATGGACGGGCGGCGAGTGTGCCGCTGTCTATCCGTCCTGCCAGCGGCCCTAACGGGTGCCGCCAACGTGTTGGCGGAGGCGGTGGGGCTGCAGGGGAAGAGGAGTGTCGGTATCGCGACGGCCGTTCTCCCTATCCCCTGCAGCCGTAGTGGCAGGCGCGGGGCCACTTTAATTGACCCGTTGCATCGGGACCAGGGCTGTCGGACACGGGTGCTGTCTGACGCCCAGTGCTGGTTGGTCCCAGGTGGTGGATGACGATGTGTCTGGTGTTCGGCACATCGTTTTTCTGGCGGGAGCCGAAGCTCCGTGGTGGGGCCCGAGTTGGGCCAGCGCTGTCGGGTGCCGCGGAGGAGTGCGCAAGCGTGCCCGTAGCCCCGACACCAAGCGCAGTGGCGGAACACCCAGGGGTTTTGGTGGGTATACTGTCCAGTCGGCAGGACTCCCACATAACCACCCGCCTGCCCTCGAGGTGCGGTGGTATCTATAAAAGATTTCCCCTGGTATAAAAAAAAAAAAAAAAAAAAAAAGGTAGTTTTAGCATATAAAGTAGTATTGTATTTTGTTGTAGTTAATAAACCCAAACCCACATGATAATGATAAATAATAGAAACTGAAATCAAGGGTATTTTTATCTCAATTAAAAATTTGTATACACTCATATTAGTGAACACATAATGACGAAGATAGTACAAACTTCTGTAGATTAAACCGCAACTATCATGAAACTCATAAGTTACAAATAACAGTTCTCAATCTTCTAATAATGTGCTCGAGACCTACTTACAAACTCAGTGACACGTTAATATTGATTCATATTACACTGGCTCATATTTCACTTAAAATAGAACTCTATGTCCAAGTATTGAAGAAGAGATTCCGATGATTTTACTGTGGACTCTGTGAGATGTATTATTATGCATACTTGACTCAGATATTTTGCTCTTAGTAACCTACTAAAAAGTTCGTATAGGACGGGTGGCTAGCTGGCTAGCCCTAGTGTCAGAGTTTTTAAGCCGCCCGAAGGCCTCTGAGATGGCTAAACGGTTAAAACAACCGGAACCTACAATTCAACGTGTCTTTAGAGCCTCAACAGCGCTCATTTGTAAATGCCACCCGCGGTCACTTAAGTCACAGTAGGTACAACCTACTTTACCTATTAATTTTACTGGGTGTTTCTCTCGATGGCGGATATGTTGTAGGATATAATTTTACCCATCAATGTGAACAATTTTTACGATGGGGTCAACCTAGAAATCGTGAAAAATTAGGTGATTTATACCTCGCGTCACCTAAAAAGAACGCTGGAGCTTCAAACTGCCCACAACGAAATTTAACTCCTATTGCTTACGTGATAGGAGTTAAATTTCCTTGCTACAAATAAAGTTGCGTACTAGGATATTTAACTCCTATTACGTATGTAATACGAGTTAAATTTCCTTGTGCGCAGTTTGAAGATCCAGCGTTCTTTTTAGGTGACGCGAGGTATATGTTCTGTATAAAAAGTTTGTTGACTTCTGACAAAATTGAGGAAACAGTTTTTCTTGCCTTTTTGGGGTAGCTTTTGCCTTCGAGCAAATATCTATAGAGCCACAGACCTTAAGTGAAAGTAGTAATAAAACGTCCGAGCGCCGTCATACATACCGACTTAGATATTTACATTAAATAATTTACAATGCCCCGTTTTTTCGAATCTCGACGTTATGTCACCTAATTAGTGCTTGTAACCGAGCACTTTGGCATCGCGCGGCGTTGTAGGCGGCTTGTAATCGACTTACTACTAACTAAAAAGCCTGCCCACTACATAGCAGAGTTTTGCCTCGGACACTTTTTTTGCACGATTGTGACTCTATGGATATTTGCTCGAAGGGTGGGCCCTTTTAAAAGTATGTCATAGTGTCATAACGATAAGACACCTAGAATTCTAAACTTCTAGAGACACATCCGGTTTATATGCAAATCGCAGTCGCCCTTTAAGAGGATCGTGACCAGTGTTTTCGCGTTTTCTGTAGAAATTTGCAGTACATTTTCGATAAAATTTACGTTCCGGGAGAAAATTCTTTTCACCCCTTAAATTGTAATAAAATGTTATGGTTTTGGTGTCAATCGCTTAAGTAAGAAATATTGCTCGTTCGTACTCGTAAGTCGTCTTATTTATTTCAGAAAAGTTTTTAGTTTATATTGTATACTTTTCAGCCAAATTTTCGCGTAAAAATGTAACTTTTTAGAGGTTTCAACTTTAAAAGATCATTTAAAAAGTGTAAAAAAATAAGACGTATAAACCTAGAGATTGAAGTGCTGATTACATGAAAAAAAAACAGTGAAATCGGATAATGTTTAGAGGTAGATAACAGCTTCTTGTTTTTGTATGGACATGTTGGCACCTCACAAACGTCTTAAGGTTTTCGTTTGATTTCATGTCAAAACCAGCTACGGCAGGAGAATTTCACGAAAACTGTTTGCAAAGGCGAAGCCGTCATAGATCTCGCGAGCTAGGGCATGTCGCTTTAATCTCGCGGAGGATTTGCACGAAACTCTCTGTTAAAAATCACAACTTGTTTTTGTTTCTACGTACGAGTACCACTCCCGTTTGAGTGGCGTTATAGTTTAAAAAATATTGTAGATTCATTAAAAACGGGAGAAACTGGTCGTAAGTTAGCTAAGATAATAAGAAAAACCGCTTTTTTATTTAATAGACTATTCGGATTTTTGATTATCCGAATGTTTAACGACACACATTAGTCCGGTTAATCTAGGCTTTACTGTATTACCATCACCTCAATTCTTAAAGAGCTCCGTATAACAACACGACTGTCGACGACTTGCCTCCAGCGCATACTAGGCGACTTTGGTCACATTACTCGCAGAGACCGAATAAACCTGGAGAAGTTAATGGTACCAAGTAGAAAAGGTCGACGAGAAAAACAACGCGGTCGATGGCCTGCAAGATGGACGGATCAGATAAATTCTTTGACCGGCATGCCCATCCCTGTCCCCATGAAATCCGCAGCGGACAGGTCTGGGTGGAAGAGTATTGTCCAAAAATTGATCCAGTATCAAACTCCTCCAAGTTAGACACAACCTTCAGTAATGAAGGACACGACTAAGAAGAGAAGATTACATATTATAAATGTCTTGGGCGCCGGGTAATAGGCCTTTCTGTAGATCTCTATGGCAGGGTGCCTCCCCCGAAACTGCAATATTTGCTGACACGTGTTCTCACGTCAGGCACTCGTTATTTCGTACCTATGAGTACGTGACTCTTAGGATGGAATTTCAAAGAGAATTTATACATAGTTACATATTTATATCCAAAAACATTACTATTTTCTAGCGCCGTTAAAAGGTTTCCTAAATAGTGGGTGATATCTATGAAAGTACATAGTGTAGGTATTTTATTATAACAATCATTTTAGCCGATAAGTAGCTGACAAAGATTTTCAGTAGGACCGATCGTAAGCCGCGGTAAGCGGTAAGCCTAGGATCATCTGTGCACCTTGTGAGTGCGCTTGGCAATACATAGTCTGCATACAGGTGTTTTGATGATTAGAACAATTCTGTGTTTCTTACGTCGATCATCAAAGCAATGTACGGTCAGTTTTCGGATGGGTGACCGCGCGTGGGATTTCTAATGGAGAGTTTCCGTGATTCGGACAACACACGTTATAATGTAAGCTACGAGTCATTCAGTCGTTTACATCGAACGCCTTAGGTTTAAAAATATAGACACCAGGGTTGCGAAATAGACATTGAACTTCCAACGAGTGTTTTGCAAAGGTCACCAATCAATATTATAAGCTAAGTATAAAATAACTACAGTGGTTTTACACAATGTCTTGTTATCGAAACTCGCTAGTGTGAAAAGGCTCTGTACCATGATCTCTTACATATCTTGTTCCCCGAGTAGAAAATCAAGTTTGTGACGCGCACGTTAGAGTTTGCGTAGACTACAGTTTTGTATGGAAATGAAACTCGATGGCAACAAAAAAATATGACATTGTACAAATACCATAAAAAATTGGTTTACCCTCATTTTTCGCCCGCGTATAAACCTTGACGAACTTATACTTATACGTTGAATCGCATTGGCTTTTGTCCGTTTTTCGAACCGATAAAGTGAAACGAAACTTAAAGCTATGCCATTATTTTCGCGTTAGAAACGAATACAGATGGATATTAAGTTTAAGTGAAGGAAAATATCGAGAATATATCTGCATACTTCCAGAGAAGAAATGAAAAAGGGTCACTGAAACACTATTAAAAAAAAGCATCAAAATCCGTTGCGTTGCTTATAGTTTTAAAGATATAAGCATACATGGGGACAGACATCGGGAAGCGACTTTGTTTTATACTATGTAGTGATAATTGTAGACGTCTTAAAGCTCTGGTACGATGGCGATTATAATTTTGATAAGAGCTCGTGGTATGCGGGCGAGGTAGTAAATCATAATCGGTAGTTATATTCTACAGTGTAATCCGCGCTTAACGCCGAAGCCTGGTTAAACGATAATGTAGTAATTAATTACACAATAAGGTTAACGTTATATCAGGTTAATTAACCTTTACAAAGAAGGTAGCTAGGAATAAAACGCAATTGGAATTTAAGATCAATTTCTGTTTTCACACACCTGACTGTTAACTTCTTCACCATAAGAACTTAAGTGCAATTGATGTATAGTTTAATAGTAGATTTTGTGTTGTGGTAGGATAAAGCCGAATGTTGAAGGAAAGAAAAAAAAAATGCATTGATTAATCTCGAACACTAAAATAGTGGTATTGAAAGACGAATGTGTTAGAGTATGTTAGAGTCAATGTGTTTGACTGTGTGGATTTGTATGTCTTAAAAAATGGAGCTAGTTATTTTTATGTTTTCAGCCTTCGAGAAAATATCTACAGAGCCACAGTCCCTAAGTGAAAGTAGTTCAAAAATGTCCGAGCGCCGTCATACATACCGACTTAGATATTTACATTAAATAATTCACAAAGAATTTTTTTTTAAATCTCTACGTTATGTCACCTAATGAGTGCTTGTAACCGAGCACTTTGGCATCGCGCGGCGTTGTAGTCGGTTTGCAATGGCCTCACGACTAATAAGCCTGCCCACTACGTACCTTGGACAGAGTTTTGCCTTGGACACATTTTTGCACGATTGTGGCTCTACAGATATTTGCTCGAAGTTTTCAGCAGATTTTTTCTGTGATTTCGGGCGTTGAAGTCGAAAGTTGAAGCGTTGAAGGAAAAATCGCAAATGAATAGCACAACTATATTCTAGAGTATGTCGATTGATCAACCGGTCATCTTGCAGGTACCTACGTGTAATAAGAGAGTAAGGTATTCTTCTTTTTGATATCGATTCAAAACGTACTAAATTATTCTTCGTGTCGTTTTTAGGGTTCCGTACTCAAAGGGTAAAAACGGGACCCTATTACTAAGACTCCACTGTCCGTCTGTCTGTCTGTCTGTCTCCAGGCTGTATCGCATGATCCGTTATAGCTAGAAAGCTGAATTTTTTTACAGATGATGTATTTTTGTAGCCGCTATAACAACAAATACTAAAAACAGAATAAAAATTTATAAATAAGGGGGGCTCCCATAAAACAAAACCGGTTTTTTGGTCGTTTTTCGCTCTATATTAATCATGGTAACAGGTAGATGCTTGAAATTTTCACAGAATATTTAAATAAATATTCACTTTAAAAATAAATAGTTAAATTAAAATGTATATTTAAGGGGGGCTTCCATACAAGAAACGAGTTTTTTTTGCTCGATATTAATGACTGCAACAGGAAGATGCTTGAAATATTCACAGAATATTTAGTTGAATACTTCCTTCAAAAATAAATAATCAAATTAAAATAAAATATATGAAGTGGGGGCTTCCATACGGTACGGAACCCTTCGTGCGCGAGTCCGACTCGCACTTGGCCGTTTATTATACTCGTGCGCTTGCCGATTTAAAACTTTCTCGACATAACTTCAAAGGTCGCAACCTTGGAACTTTCCCTTTTTCTCCTGTAACACGCTTTTTACACGACTGAAACGTGAGGTCTTATAATGTCGAATTTTTCATGCGTAAAATGGATGTCGTTTTGACTTTTTTGCTGCGGATTTTCTGAATTTAATGGTAGCGGATACTCGAAAAGTACAATACGGTCTTTTTAATCACCATCATCTGCAGCTTTTTATTTTCATCCCACAGCTGGATATAGGCCTCTCGCTTACTTTTCTCTCTATCTCGGTCCTGTGCCAATTGTATCTAAGTTTGATCCGCGATTTCGACAATACGATCATAGTAATATGTCTATGTAGTATATCAGTCTCTGACAGCCATATCACAAGCTTTGCTTAAGTTTGGGGTCAGAGACCGTGAGTAAGATGTCCCCTAATATTTATTTACTCGTATTTATAGATAGTGACATAGTTGAGATGGCAGTGGGCAGGGCACATAGCTCGGACTGATGACCGATGGGCTCGAAAAGTTCTCGAGCAGAGATTACGTACCAACAAGCGCAGCGTAGGACGTCAAACAAGGTCAAGACCGCAGTGTCGCGTTGGATGCAAGCAGCTTCCAACCGGTCTTATTGGAGATCCATAGCTGAGGCCTGTGTCCAGCAGTAGACGTCCTATGGCTACGCTATATTTCGGGGTTAGTCCCAAGGTACAAAATGTTTATGATGATGAGTAAACTCTAAAAAAATTTGTACTTTGAAAGAGAAACAGCCTGGTTTTCCAAAAGGACGATGACTAATGTATGAACCTCGTAGAACAAAATAGCAATTGGAATGCTTTTGATTGGAAACTGTACCATATTAATTGGCAATTAAAACAATATTACAGAGCGTAATTGAAGGGAATCGATTGTAATTAATGATTCCGCATAAGAGAAGAATTTAATAATGTTTTAAGGATAGAACTTCGTCCCCATTAGAAGCTAAATGAAATAAGTTTTATGCGTCCGAATTTTAGAACAAAAAAGTGTTTTATTATTAAACGGTTATATTTAACTTCACTTGCTCGTTTTTTGGGTCAAATCTAGTAATTGAAATTTGACCCCCTTCCCGTGGATGGATTGATATATTTTGTATACAGCTTTAGTTTCGATAACAATATATTTTTTTCTATTCAGTATTGACGTAAATATAAGATGGCCACCGACAAAACATGGCGTATTACGTTTTTTTTACACAATCCCCTCAATATGGGTATCAAATGAAAGGGCTTTTTATGTAGAACACAGTTTTTAGTAACAAAATATTTTCTATGTCGTTATGTGCAGAAGTGCCCACTTGTTGCTTTAATAGGTGCGTCAGCAGTATACATAATACAAGTGTCGAATTTTTACATACCATCGAAAATCAAAAAAGGGATCACCATAGTTAAAATAAGCTCTATAAGTCCACAGTGAGTGCCCAAGTTTGATATGGCAATGGACAGGGCACATAGAGCGAAAGACTAATGACCGATGGGGACGAAAAGTTTTTGAATAGAGACCACACATCGGCAAGCGCAACGTAGGACGACCACCCACCATGTGTAGAGATGTCCTCATTAAGAAAGTAAGATCGCGGTGGATGCAAGCCGCTTCCAATCGGTGTTATGGGAGTCCTACCTCTAACTTGCAACAAAGAAATGGCAAATCGATGCTAGCAATCTCTATAAAAATCAAGGAAATGTATATTGTATAATTAATGTGGAACAAAAGTAATATGTATAAGTTTGTTACCACGAAATGCAATAAAGCGGGTTATCGTAAACAGAAATCATTCGGACAGTCATAAAAGCCACATCAATGCTTCGCTTGGTTGTTTCTGATTGGTCAATAGGGAGGAGTCGATTTATCGATTTTATCGACAAAAGGTAATCGGCTAGGAAACTTTCGCCAAAAAATTTAAGTCGTATATTTGATGATTTAATCAAAAACTACAAAAAAAACGGTATTTCAATAAATTGACAAGAAAAGTAACAAAAACAATTTTAGTACGTATATTTTACGGTTTAATCAAAAACTACAAAAATATCACCGTAACTTAATATTTTAATTAAAATTATAAACTTAAAGAAATATTTCTGTTACAAAAATCAACAAAAATTTCTTGGCAAAATTTCGATTTAGTTGATAGGTACAGAATCAGCATATTGCTAATTCATATTTTTTTCCGCCAAAAATGGCATAACCGTCTCCAACTTGTACAAAATTCGAATAGTTCGCCCAAATGATTAAAAAAAAACTCAGCCGATTTGGATCAAATTTAAATGGGACCACCTCTGAAGTATGATCTACAAAACAAAAAAATAATCTTCAAAATCGGTTCATAATTAAATTAAATTAATAATTCATAATTCTGAGTAATCGCGGAACATATGTACCAATTGTACATACAATAACATTATAGATTAAAAATTTAAAAAACCCCCGACACAAAAATATTTGTCAACAAACTTTCAATTGACAACCATTTTGGGCACATTTGTAAAATTTTGGTTCTTGCATCCCCACTTTAACCCACCATAACTCTTAAACGGCTCAATCGATTTTTATAAAACATAGCTGAGAACACTCTCGATTAAGTCTCCTTTCATCCAAAAAAAACTAAACTGAAATCGGTTCAGTGGTTCGGGCGCTATGATGCCACAGACAGAAAGACAGACACACACAGACAAACAGACACGTCAAACTTATAACACCCCTCTTTTTCGTCGGGGGTTAAAAAATAAATATGTCGAATGAAGAACCTCCGTTTTTGAAGTCGGTTAAAAATCACAAACATGACCAGAAAAATGCTAAACTAATAAATTAATACTCTGTATTCTTCAAAGTAACATCATAAACATGTAAACGCTTGAACATCTGTTGATATTTTCAACGAGTATAATTTCCGTCTACTCATGCTTATGGTAGCGAGCATTAACATTCCAAAGCGAAAGCACTAGTAAGCGCTACACTGTTGTGCATACATTTACTTTAATAACATTTATCAAACTGAACATAAATAATTTTTATGAATCGTCATATACGACAAGAATAAAAATTATGTTTGAGGTCAGTGGTTCCCAAAGCTGTCTTTGCTACGACCCATATTATAAAAGTTTAGAAACTACCACCCACCTCTAAAAAAAATCACAATTAGGACTTTTCAAATTAAATAACTACACCAAAAAGTTATTTCAACTGGAAGGATCAATTGTTTCCTATGTTTCGCCATTACAGTAATTCTACAGGCCCCAATCAATATTCGCTTACGACCCACCATGCAGTGGGTCGCGCGCGATCCCCAGTTTGAGAAACCACGTTCTAGAGTAATGTGTTTCATCAGCGACTGTATGTTCTAGTTGCTCGCTTAATGAAATGCAGCCCACAGAATACTAATTGATTATTAAAACCTAGAGAGGCTTTTTTAAAGCTTTCCAGAGCAGTTGCGCTTGCACGCCAAAATTGTTGAAAAGCGTGCCCCTAATATACGTAGTGCCTTTGCTATACCAACTATACTTAAAGTAATCGGCTAAGTGTGAGTTGGATTCGCGCACGAAGGGTTCCGTACCATATAAACCCCCCTTAATATATTTTATTTGATTTTGTAGGAAAAATAGAAACTTTAAAGAACTTAACATTCTGTGAATATTTAAAGCATCTTCCTGTTGCCATTATTAATATCGAGCAAAATACCACGTTTTTTGTATGGGAAAATAAATATCAATTTTATTTAATTTTAACTATTCATTTTTAAAGTGAATATTTAACTAAATATTCTGTGAATATTTCAAGCATCTAACTGACACGGTTATTAATATCGAGCGAAAAACGGCAAAAAAAAATCAGGTATGTTGTTTAGGTTTTAGCTTTAACTATATTATTTTTTATTTTAGTTCTTATTATGTGTTGTTATAGCAGCAACAGAAATACGTAATCTGTGAAAATTTCAACGTTCTAGCTATCACTGTTCATGAGATACAGCCTGGTGATCGTCAGACAGACAGACAGACGGACAGCTGACTTACTAGGGTCCTGATTTTACCCTTTGGGTACGGAACCCAAAAAATGGTATGTTACACGTCACTCCCATTAAAATTTACAATCCCACGTGCGACAATATTACACCTATAAAACCTTCCATAAAAACAAGACAAATAAACCACCGATTTTCAATCAAAGTTACTCATATTCTATTGTACTCGCATTTATTGTCCGTTTTCAATCAAAAACGGATAAATGTAGAGTCGATAGCACATTTCACTATTATCGATAGATCTACCTCATCACTAGTGGTCATAGAATTGAAGCTAGGGATGGCGATGGTTCTCTTCGTATTATGTTCGATAGCAATCGGTATTGGAGTGGAAGGAAAATTTGTGCCGGGGAGGTTTTACCACGACTATCTTCAAGATGGACGTAAGTATACTTTTTCGTGTACATATTTTTGTACGTAGCTTCATCAGCTTCGTTGTCGTATACTAAGCTAGCTGGCGGCCTTAAATTAACAAAGTAAATCACATCGCTAAACATACTCTACTTTTCCCCTACAGGCGTGAACGAAGGCCCATTCCCCTCGAGCTTAAAGAACATCCCCTACTACTGTTACCAAGTGCCCTCGAAAGGCCCGTGTGCGAGGATGTTCGTGGTCTACTTCTACGACGTCGTAAGGCGACGGTGCATGCCCATGATGTACTCTGGATGTGGTGGGAACGAGAATAGGTTCATTAGTAAGGCCTCTTGTGAGATGCAGTGCGAGAGTCAGAGAAAAATATAGGGGGATTAAATGGCATGACTATTTAGGACTTTTATTTATTCCCTTTCTCTTACGAGATGTGCAGACAGACAAAAGTTACCGATATCGCCGAACGGATTAGCAAGTTAAAATGGCAGTGAGCAGGGCACATAGTTTAGAGAAGGATAGCCGATGGGGCTGTAAAGTTCTCGAATGGAGACCACGCACCAGTAAGCGCAGCGTTGGATGTCTATCGACTAGGTGGACTGACGGTATAATTAAGATCGCAGGATCACGCTGGAGACAGGTCGCTTCCAACCCGCCTTATAGAAAATCCATAGGGGAGGCCTGTGTCCAGCAGTGGACTTCCACAGCTGATGATGATGATATCCCATTCCTTTTCCATTGTCGCGGCGGCTGAAAAGCTCTGACACCAGGACTAGTCATCTGGCTTGTATAAGTACGAACTTTCTCAACATAAATATAAGCACATGAGTATCAACAGAGAGAGTATCAATAAAGATTACCCCACATGGGTAGACGAGTATGTCGAGTAAAAGTAATCCGCAAACATGAGATACGGAACCAAACAGTAATTTATTAACTTTGCTACAGAATATAATACAGCAGAGAGACAACTGCCTTCAATCTATGTACTGTTCTGCACAAGCTTCAATTATTATGAATAAGTGATAATTCATCACGCCCGATAAAGCCGAAAAGTTATCCAGTGAAGAAGACGTATCGGTAAGTGCAGCGTAGGACGTCCACCTTGTGGGTGGACGTCCTACGATGATGATTTCACGAAGATGATTTCATTAAGACCGCAGCATCGAGTGCAAGTGCGAGTCGGACTCGCGTACGAAGGGTTCCGCGCCGTGTGGAAGCCTCCATATATTTTATTTTACTTGATTTATTAATTATTTTTGAAAAGAATATACCACATAATACTTGAAGCATCTTCTTGTTGCAGTTATTAATATCGAGAAGAAAATCACTTTACTTGTATGGGAGCCCCCCTTCAATATTAATTTTATTCTGTTTTTAGTATTTGTTACTCTAGCGGCAACAGAAATACATCATCTGTGAAAATTTCAGCTTTCTAGCTATAGTCAAACCGCTAAACTCAGACATCGCCTGCGCGGTACAGGGGCGCCGGGGGAGACGACACAGGAGACTGAGACCGGTGCGGGCGGCGGGTCCCTGCCGCCCGCACCGGTCTCAGTCCCCCTTTGTCGTCTACCCCCGCGCCCCCGTACCCGCGCAGGCGATGTCTGAGTTTAGCGGTTTGACTATACATATAACGGTTCATGAGATTTAGCCTGGTGATATACAGACGGACAGACAGACAGTCAGATAGTCTTAATAATAGGGTCCCGTTTTTACCCTTTGGGTACGGAACCCTAAAAATTTTGATATTATGTTTTGGTCGATCAGAATTATTTTGAAAATTACAAACAGATTAAGTAAAGCACGTTTATTGGTACTTCTGCATCTATTTTATTTTGTGTCTGCGGCGTACACAGCAATTAATCAATAAGACAGCAGATCGCAGCGGCCAGAATAAAAATAAATCCTTATCTAATTAGCTATTCCAGAGTTTGGTAAAATTAGAATATAATGTTGAGCTATGAAATACCTACTATTAGAATAGTAGTTGACAATATTTTTTGATGTCCTCTTGACCACAGCTAACCATCAGAGCCGATCAACGGAAACAAAAATAAAATCAACTTAAACATGAAGATGTTATAAGCATAGGTATTTTTTTCTTGCTAGACAAAGAACGCACTATAGCAGGCTATGACGTCACTGCCCGTAAGTGTCATACATTCGCCGTACTATGACAAGCTTTGTGGGAAAGGGACAAGGTATCCCCTCTCTATCCCTACCAAAATCTTTACAAGCTTATATCTCTGAAGTAGACTAGCCAATTTTAATTACCTTCTCGGTTTTTGAATCGTAACTAATTGCAGAATTCACTAATCCTAATACTTTTAATTAATTCAAAACCAGTCAACTACCCTATTGTGATAATATAAAAATGCCGTCAAAAACCTCTTTACATTAATGACACAACCGATTTCAATCCATTGCAATCTACGTAAAATAATTATTTTTCCCAAAAAAAATGGCATAAACGACTTCAACCGTGTACTGAATTCGAATAGTTCGTACGGATCGATGTAGTAATTATCACACTATTGTTGATTTATTAAAAATGGCTCAGCCAATTTCGATAAAATTTAATGGGAACACCTTTTAAGTATGATCTACTAAAAAAAAAGAATGTTCAAAATCAGACCACTACGTAAAACTAGTTAAACATAAAAAATATATACGCGTCTACTTAAACCGCCTCCGTTTCATCAGCGATGGCGAATGATAACTTTTTAGAATTCCGTACCCAAAAAAAACTGGACCCTTTTACTAAGACTTCGATGGCCGTCTGTCTGTCACCGGGCTGTATCCCATGAACCATGATAGCTAGGCAGATGAAATTTTCACAGATGATGTACTTATTTCTGTTGCCGCTAGAACAACAAATACTAAAACAAAATAAAATAAATATTTAAGGGAGACTCCCACACAACAAACGTGATTTTTAGGAGTTTTTTGCTCGCTATTAATAACGGTAAGAGGAATGGGTCTCCCATACGGTACGGAACCCTTCGTGCCCGAGTACGACTCGCACTTGGCCGATTTTTTTTATTCAAGCAGGTGCAAGAATTGCGTTTGACTACATATTGCATGATGTTAAGCAAATATGCGGCCTAGGGTGTAGCACGCTTACCTACAAGATATCTATTTACTCCACATTTGAGGACACCTATATGTTGTATTTTAGTGGGAAGTCAGACTTGCTCTTGCTCTTGACTTGCGGATGTGCTCTTATTACTGTAAGTACTCTTACCAAGAAATCGGGTAACAAAGTTAAGAATGTAACTTTTACCGTAGCTAAAGTAATTAAAACTCATTAAAAGTTACCTCTTACATCGCGAAATCGATGTTTAAAGTAAAAGCTGTCTTTGAAGTTTCAAACTTTCCAAAGTCGTTATTTAAAAATATCTCAGTAATTACATTGCAATTTGCAATGTAAGACGTCTACGTTATTACGTATTTTGAATGATTAATTGATAATGTGTGATGACTAAACAACGGATTATATTATATGCATTTGCATGTTTGCATATGCAAAATGCATATAATGAGTATTTAAGCCGTCTCAAGGCTTGTGGCGTGAAAAACAGTTTAAACAATCGGGCTTACAACAATTAAACGCGTCATTCGAGTCACGGTAGCGTCAAGGATAAATATACTTTTATTTTAAGTTTGACAGTGTAAATAATTTTAACATAAAATAATTATGACAAATAGCAAGAAAGTCTAACATATATTATATTTAATTAGGAGAAAAATGAAGAATAGAACGGAGAGATTAGAAAAGTGTGAGGTTCAAATAATACAATACTTTTACAAACCTTTGAGTAATTTTCCTAGATATCGAAAACGCTGACAAGAATAACCAGATAGTCCCCGAGCTAGGTACACACTTTTTCAACCATTTCTTTCCAAGTTACTTCTTGTAAAATATTTTGGAATTTTATTATGATGCAGAATTGTATCATGAGGCACCGTGAATTTCTGCAACGGTTCCGTAGGCACCGAGAGTATCTCACACACCTAGAGAATCAGTCGGCAATTAGTGGAAGCATTTTTTTCAATGTTTGTAGGACCAGTTTAGTATTCACCACTATCGCTGCGCTGGAAACAACGAATTTTTTTTCTACGAGTTTGGGTGGCTCCCTCTGTTTACTCGCCTACGTAATCGCATCCGACGATCACAGGACTTCATGACACAACTGTCTGCACCCTTAGCGAGGCAAAGGGAATAAACCATTTTATAAATTCACTTTTAATGTCAGTTGTGATTGTGAATTCGTAATTTGTTTCCTCTTCGAGGAGCTTATTTGGAGGAAATTCAATATGCCTGTTTACCATGCTCTCAGACAAAATAAAAAATCAAGACGGAACGTCGTGAACAGCAAGTGAAGCCGGTTTTTTATACATGTGGTGATGTGTGTGTGTTGCGCCGCATAGTTCAACTGACGAGCCACGGCGTAGTTTCGTTGTAAGTATTTGTGTGTGTAATAGTGTCAGTCCACGGCGAGGCGTAGTTTTGCCGGCTTCACTTGTTTGTTCACAACATTCTGTCTTGATTTTTTAATTTGGTCTGAGGCCATGATAGGGATGTGGAAGTTATCACCCGATAAGAACTTGGTCATGAAAATCTGTAGCTGGCTCGGGGACTATAATAGCTCGGAAATATTAAAAGGCACCTTTGGCTTGGCTTGGGTCTCGAGGAACCCTTACAAGATTGAAAGCATCCTTTCGGCCAATAGTTCAGGGCACATTAATTTTAATTCTATTGTTATTAGGGACAGGTATCGGGCCCGCATTTTCTTATAGGCTACCTGAGGCCTTATTGGGCATAGTTTGACGGTCAGCTGTGAAAACAAGCTTTGGATTGAAATGAAATAGTCTTATCGGTTATCAAAGAAATCTTATATGTCAGCAAGATTATGTGCAACTGTTCAAAAAAATGCTATCACGTTAACTTTAAAATTTGCTTATTCTTTTCAGTCATTAGACAGCTATTGCGGGCATCGTCTTGGCATTTTTTTGTTGTTTTGCGGGACATAGACCTATGTATCCAATATGACCAGTAGGAAGTAGCTTCGAATCAATGCGATTCTGCGGTTTGAATGAGGTATAAGATATTTCGGTTAATTTTTAATAAAGAAAAATGCGTTTGTCGGTCACATATTTTATATTTTTGAAATTAGATCAATATAGATAGCATTGAAAATAATGCTTCAAAATGTCATATTATATGTTATGCAGGTATATTACACAGTAAATGAATTACCGTTGTTACTACTGCAGTTGAACGTTGTTAGAACAGCAAATGCAACTTCAAGGATTTTTGTAATACATCCATGATGTTATGTGATTTCGCAAGCGCCCCGACGTTATGTAGGTTAGAATGACAGCTTTTTTACTGTTATTTGATTTGATTACTTTTTCACTAATCACGTCAGTTGTGGTTCACAAAGCTTAGAGCTTACAGACTTACATTTGGTATACAAATCCTAAGACCAAATATATTATACCTAAGAGGCTAAGACATAACATAGTTGCTGACCAAGAATATATTACAGCTAACCATTTAAGCTACTTCTTTTGTATGTGTGGTGGCCTTCGCACTGTTTCTACTCGCTCCTATATACTTTCTCCACAGGAGTAAGCGAGATGAAATATGAAGACCATAGCCACCACAGCTGTGTAAGGCCTGATATGAATTAAATTATGGCGTTCATAAATCGAAGAGATCGGAGCTCTTTGATAAAGTTAGGTCTATTCTGTACAGTGACAATGAAGAATTCGGTTTTGATTGTTTGATTAAAATTCTATAAGGTGTTTTAGAAAAATGCTTTTCAATTTATTTAGTTTTTCTGTAGAAAAGTGTATGATAACTACATTTTTCGTAATTTTTTGCTGTCAAAGTTCAAAGCGCGGTCGGTTAAAACCATACCACTGAGTTCTTTGGACTTATGTACGAAATTTCAGACCGCTACTGGCATTTTGATGAAGGAAACCATCGAGAGTCAACTTGCGTATGTCTATAGATGAAATTCGACGGCGTATGGGAATCCACCACTAGCCTAGCCCGTAGTGGACATTGATTAAGCTATATAGTCTCAGTGGGTTTTATACATTGAGCAGTGGACTATTAAATAAGTTTTCAAGCGCGTATCGAGACGCGTAATTTGTACGATGCCGTTTGACTCAACATTAAATTTCTGATTCGTACCGCCAGGGAATGGAACAGTATTCCTGCTTTCCTAAGAGACATAATCTAATGCCTTTCAAGATCAGAGCGAATGGGTATCTTCTAGATCTGCGTGCTTCATCTTCTACCACAACGCCTGATGGCAAGCGCATCAGGCGAGTTGGTGGTCAAGCGCGGACTTATTCGCGGTAAAAAACAAACAAAAAATAGGCTTTTGTACTGTACGCGCGCGAGTTGAATGCAGAGCTTAGGAATGCGAATGTCTCCCCCCGCTATCCGCACGCCCAACCCGCCCAGGCGCGTGAGGTGGGGCGTGCGGGTAGCGGGGGGAGATGCTCCCGCTCTTTACCTCAGACCCCGACTGCATTCAACTCGCGCGCTATCAATAGATGGTGATGACAATTATATTTACATGTCATTACATGATTGACTACTAGAAAAACGTAATTGAGTATGAAATATGTTTGTGCCTCTGAGTAATGTGCGAACTAAAAAAAAACTTTTAAAACTCAAAAAGGATGGACGGACACAACGAAGTTATAAGGGTTCTACGTTTTACTAAGTAACCCTAAAAAGCTGGAACAGTACAGTAAAGTAAAAAAAAACTGTGTAAAGAGAAGAAATTAAAATCTGTGTTACAATTCAAAGTTGAGTTTCCGCGTTTCCGCAACAGATGTCATCTTATTAGTGATGTTAATTGCTGATGGGTGTGTTCCCAAATCGTCTCATCACAGTCGCTAAGCCAAACATCAAACGGGTAGACAACACAGGCCTTAATTAAACCGCGATGGAGACAAAATCAATACCTTGTATAATAACATATTCGTAGGTTTGATAATTTTAACATAGTCTAGAAGCTAGTATTCGATTTAATCACGAATCAAAAACTGATCGTAGCTCCTTTACACGAAACGCTATTTTACGTATCAAATAATGATTACCGCGGGGATGTTTGTTTTGATTTCAAAAATTCAAGATATTTTAAAAAACTATGTTTTTGAACAATAATTATTGTATTGTATTGCAAACGTAACGATGCCTTTTCGGGCTAATTAAACTTATACATGGTAATTTATGGTCACGCAACAGTTAAATATGTCAACAATATTGGGGAAACCGTCATTTAAACTCGCAATTGAGACTTTACCAAGTTAAAATATAGCAGTTTAGTAAGAAAGAGACTTACACATAGCAGTAAAATTAAAAAGGCTGAATAATGACGACGATCTGTAAATTAAATGAGTTATTAAATTACGCCGCAGTTCCCAATCTAAAACTGAAGTTGTTGATATACATACAGTGCGTTCGAAGAAGGCACCTAACCTATTCGAGTTTAGTCGAGCAAATAACTGATAAATATCGAACGGTGTACTAATTTTAACGCTTCCTGGAACTTAAAGGTTGAAACCGCAGTTTCCTGAGCTCCCCGGGACGAAGCTGTTAGTTTGCATTATTACGAGTATTTTTGCGTACTATTAATAAGAGATTGAAGTAGTATAAACATAATTATTTTTCGCAAAAAATGGTAAAATAGCCTTCCATCGTGTACAAAATTCGAATATTTCGCTCGAATTGTTTACATCATTGTTGATGTATCAAAAACGGCTCAGCCGATTTCTGTAAAATGTAAATGGGAATACCTTAGCAGTATACCCTTTTGAACTAAAAAATATTTTTTCGATTCGGTTCACAATTGGCGAAATTATCGATGTTCATCGTGTACAAAATTCGGATATTTCGTTCGAATTGCTTACATTATTGTTGGTTTTTTTCAAAAACGGCTCAGGCGATTTCTATAAAATTTAAATGGGACCACCTCGGGAGTATACTCTTTAAAACTAAAAAAGAATTTTTCGTTTCGGTTCACAATTGGCAAAATTATCGATGAACATACACAAAAAAAATACATGCACACGAACATAGAACCTCCTCCTTTTTGGAAGTCGGTTAAAAAATGGACGAGAGGAATAATATAATTGATGACCTTGTACGAGTATTTCATGACAGTCAAATGAAGCATAATAACAAGAAAAAGAGGAATGGAGGACCACGAAGAGCATTCATAGATCAAATTAAAAGGTAGAGGTTATGTCATGGGTACAGGGAGATGAAAACACTGGGCCGAACAGCTTGCGGGGCGAAACGACGCAATACTCGGCAGAAAACAGTAAGACGTGGAAGTTGCTACACCAACAATAGCCTTACTCTTAGGCCGATTTACACATATCAGTAAGCCACAGTTCACTATCGACTAAGCATTTTTTCTTTAACATTCCATATCGAGGGTCCGACACAGGATGGCATTTGTAAATCCAACTCCAACCTGCACTGGGCCTTATTATCGACATTATCAGCCGTAGTTCGCCCACTGCAGGATATAGGCCTCCTCTATTGTAATTTACGCTATGTTAAAATCAGTAAAAGAGATAATGCAAAAATATATCGAACTTAGGTCATTACCTAGTACAGTATTTATTTGTTTTGAAAAACGATTTTCTTATTATTTTCTGTATAAAAAATCACAATTTAAAGGAATTTCATATTGCTTGTAAAATATTGCGGCGTGATGACAGCCTTGAACAAAAATCAAATATCTAAGATAATAAGAAAATCAATTTTAACTAAGCATTAAATACCTACCGTTGTTTTCTTTTTGTAAATTTGTTTACCACATTTTAAAGCTTTTTTTGGGCTACTGTACATATAGTCTGAGTGCACTTTGCAAGTTATCCTTTTGTATTTATGCTTAAACACTAGCCCAGCGTCGAAAGGAGATCGATAACACTTCAGAAACAGCACAGTTAACTTCCCAGAAACCTTTCAGCGTGAAACTGAGAAGTGAAGCGGAAAAATGAGTACTTCGACAGCGAGACTAATTAACTACCAAACTGGATATTTGTCTTGAGGCTGTTTGCAAATGAGAGGAATATTTTATCAGCCTAGTATCTGACTTGAATATTTGTGTTACTATGTAAATAGTTCGTTGTTAAATTTGAAGGAGTAGTACATGTAAATTAGTCAGAAATATCATCTGTCGATGGTTCTGTTATTTTAATATGTATTGAACTCGTTATTATGAATTGGCATTTATATACAGTGTGTTTCTCTAGATAATGGAACTATTCTAGAATATTATTGTACTCACTCATGATTGACCAACCCCAAAATCGCGAAATCAGAACAGCTGTTTCTGTTCAATATTTTTTTAATTGCCGCTCCGCATTTGTTTTTATTAACATTAGCTGACGCAGAATACAGTAGATATATGTATATGGTTATTTCTAATCAATTAGCATCCTCTTAGGGGCTTATTCTGTACATCAAAACTAATAACTTTTGTTCTACGACCTTTGGTAAAACTAAAAAAACAGTTGTTCCATACATTTTGTCGAGGGTGAACGACATTTCTATGGAACAACAACTTTTTTTTGAGAATTAATAAAAGTCGTAGAACAAATGTTAGTTAGTTTTGATGTACAGAATAAGCCCCAGAAAGGATGCTAATTGATTCGAAATAACCCTTTATATGTATCTACTGTATTCTACCGTTCTTTACTTTCTTTGAGTTTAATTTTCGAAAAAGAACCATGCATGGTACTAGTACGAGTATTATTAACATGTTCAACGTTCGCTCCACCTGTTCTCAAAATTGGCGCTTAGCAATAAACACATTTCATTTTTATTTATGTAGATGTTTAATTGTCTTTATGCTCCTGGCAACCCAGTGTTACGCGTCGACAGCCCGAAATTACCGGAACGTCGGGTTTTTCTCTTTTTGTATGGCTTTCCCGCGTTTTGTTGCTACCTAAGTAAGATTGAGGAAAAGCTATCCATTTAATTTCTGTGGCCTTCATGTTTGCAAAGCAAGGTTGACAAGATTTTTATTTTAGACAAATAACTTTACATTACACAACATCGCTTATGTAATTTTTTGACTGACGAACCGAACCGGAGGAAGTACTCAATTTGACGCATACGAGTTTTTTTTTTGTTTTATTTTTTTTTATTATTGAAATCGGCTTTTGATAAATCATCAATAATGTGAAAAATGCTACATCGATCCGTGCGATATATTCGCGGGTGAAGTCGGTCATGCTATTTTTTGCAAAAAATAATTATTATGTTTGTGATTTATGGATTTGGCCCATAATACTTATATTCACTCACTGAAAAAGTAATAATCACTTACTGAACATAATTATTGCGTCTATTTTCTAGACTGGTAATTACATGTAAGTACTTTTTCTGCCTTTCTATGTGATAAAACATAATATAGTTTGTGATTTATGGGTTTGGCCCATAATACTTATATTCACTCACTGAAAAAGTAATAATCACTTACTGAACATAATTATTGTGTCTATTTTCTAGACTGGTAATTACATGTACTTTTTCTGCCATTCTATGTAATAAAACATAATAAAAGTATATTTGAATTAGTGTATAAAAATTGGTACAATATCATTTTTATTGTAATAAATAGTTTGTTGCAGATGTGATTTTTAAAATATTTCTTACAATATAGATTGTAAGTAGATGAGAATATTAATATTTCCCACAAACAGAATACAAAAACATACTATACACTAAATATAATACAGAGTGGCGACAACTGGTGGCCATGTCACTTAATTAAAGTGATCTAATTCCAGGCCTTGGTTTGGGGAGGATTTAATAGGGGAAGCAATACCGTATCCTAGATCCTCGCAGTTTCAGCCATAGGACTTCCACTGCTGGGCATAGGTCTCTCCTATAGATCCAATAAGACAATATAAGAGCAATATCATTGTTAAGGAATCTTTCCTCAACCCAGCTTTTATACTTTCATTAGAAAATCTTTTGAAAATGTGAGAAAATAGGCAAATAGCGGCGCCGAGACAAGAGTTTCATTTCTCCAA
Organism: Hypomecis atomaria; assembly: GCA_964007245.1. Lineage (NCBI taxonomy): Eukaryota > Metazoa > Arthropoda > Insecta > Lepidoptera > Geometridae > Hypomecis > Hypomecis atomaria. The sequence continues at coordinate 17,833,205 of OZ023285.1, read as the reverse complement.
CATTTTTCGATCCTTTCTAAAAATACTTCTAAAACAAACCTTTCTCAAACCTGCCCAAACGTTAATCACGGATCCCACTGTCGCTCGCGAAATTTGAAGGACTCAAAGGATTATAAGGCGGCATCTTTATATTAAATTCCGGTACGTCTGTAAGCCTTAAATTAACTTTGAGGGAGCGTAATTGGGACTGTTTTGGTTATACTGCCACCGGTGCTGTGAAGATAGGCAGGTAGGTACGTTGGTAATGAAATTATTACCGTGATCATACTAATAAACAGGTATAATCAACTCTGTTTATTTTATGTATTACGTCTGAAAGCCCTTTCAGACGTAAAAAGATTTGAAGGCGCCCGCCTTTAAATCTGCCGCAACGTGCAGCGCTGAAGCCGCACTGCTTTCTACGAGTATATTCAAATAATTTATATGGATTTACCAAACGAGCGACCGTAGCTCTGCAGTCGTGAGTTTTTTTTTTTTATATAAGTAGATTTACAAAATAGGGCGGCTGCATCGCTGCATGTTGCGGCAGATTTAAAGGCGCCCTACAAGTCTTGTTTTGACATATGGTACGATATACCTACCTTTTTAATTTTGACCGACTTCTAAAAAAGAGGAGGTACTATGTTCGTCTGTATGTATTTTTTTATGTGTATGTTCATCGATATTTTCGCCATTTGGAAACCGATTTAAAAAATATTTTTTGGTATTTTTTAGTTCGATGAGGTATATTTCCGTGGTGGTCACATTTTAAATTTTATCGGAATCGGCCTTGAGAAACCGAAGCCGTTTTTGAAAAATCAACAAAAATGTACATGGATTCTTTACACGGTGGAAGTCGGTAAGTATTGCGATTTTTTGCAAAAAAATAATTATTATACGAACAATCCTTTAGATTTTAATTTTTAAATAAGTCAAGTGGACTCGTTTTGAGTCTAACAGACACATTTTACAGGTGTGACACAAAAACGTAAAACCAATAACTTAATGAGACAAATTCTCAAGATTTATTATTTTCTTTTTCTTCGTTATTGTTCCAATTACGTCACACAAGATTACGTTCCCCGCATTCTTTATAACGTATTGTAATAACAATTTCGGTTTCGCAGTTCTCGAAAAATTCGCGAAATTTCAGCGCGAATAATTCGCGAAGTAAATGAAAGGGTGTGTCGACTGATTTAGGAAATTACTTTTCAACTGTGATTGATAAAAAAAGTGTTCTGGATTTTTATTGGAATTTCGGTATGAAAAGAAATGTGATAAGGTAAGGATTTGGTATTATTTATAATGAAAAAGAAAGAAATGTTTATTCATTAGTCGTCAAATGAAAAGATAATAGAGATCGTTCCAGTCTACGGGTGAGCTACCTCCTAATCAAAGTTTACTGTTAGCTAAATTATCATGACTTCGCCAATAGATTCTGGATTCATTACTTATAAGCATTTTATGCAATTACAGTAGAACGCCGGTTATCCGGAATAATTGGGACCGGGGTCAATTCGGATAATCGAAAATTTGGGTAATCGGACATACATAGACTGGTAATAAAGAAAAACGAACTGTCACACATTGAGTAATAGGCACTGGAAGGCAAGAAGTTGTACACCGTCACATTCGGGTTGCCGCTCCATCCACTTGAGAGCGTTATTGAAGCACATAAACGCCTTGCTGTGAGATGGTCTTGTCTTGTGCCTTTTCCCCTTCGGAGGACTGATTCGGATAATTGGCGATTCGGTTATTCGGCGATCAGATAATCGGCGTTCTACTGTAGTTTTATAAATTGAACAATTGAAGTGATCTTGTTAATAATTATTTTTCGCAAAAAATGGCAAAACCGCCTTCCATCGTGTACAAAATTCGAATATTTGGCTCGGATTGTTTACATTATTGTTGATTATCAAAAACGGCTCAGCCGTTTTCTGTAAAATTAAAATGGAACCACCTCGGGAGTATACTCTTTCGAACTAAAAAGGATTTTTTCGATTCGGTTCACAATTGGCGAAATTATCGACGAACATACACAAAAAAAAATAGACACACACGAGCACCTTTAGTGTGCAATACGAAGGCTATGATCGTTTTCGTTTGGTTCTTAAATTGTCACAAGCGAATGCTCACTGTGATCCAGAAGCACCTTAATATTTTTAACAGACTTCAAAAAGAAGGTTCTCAGTTTGGCTGTATATTTTTTTTTTGTATGTACCTATATAATATGTTGCCCGATTACTTCGACAATTACGAACCGATTTTGATGATTTTTAGTTTCGTAATATCAGACTTCAGATGTGGTCTCGTTTAAATTTTATCGAAATCAGCACGGTCAATATTTAAAAAAAAAAAAAACAATAATAATGTGTTACTGCGTCGATGATACATCGATCCGTGCGAACTATTCGAATTATGCGCACGGTAAATGTCGGTTATGTTATTTTAGATGAAAAATAATGATTAGAAAAATAATGAGAGTATAGTGCCTTTAACGCAGGAGAATAGAAACACTACTATAATTTCGTAATCACACGAAAACGATCATAGCTTTTGTGTCCTAAATATTTTCATACTAAGGTATCTGTACGAGACCGTAGGTACACACCGATTGATGTATTTATGTGACCATATATTTAAAAGCTATATTACAGTTGTTAGCGGCACCACGTCGCCGCACCAGATGCTCTTGATTGATGGTTGCCAGTCCATAACGTAGGTACCGTAATCGCACAAAATGGATGCGGACAAGTCATTCCATCTGCATGGATGGATCGCCCCGCCCTTCTTTATGGCTGATAAGAAGACCTACAAGGTTATCCAGAACTTATTTATTAAGCTAAAAGGAGGTTTCAGACCATCGTCGCGAACAACTTTTTCTATTGGGCCAATTCGAAATCGGAAAAATAACAGCTGTTTCATACATTTTGTCGATTCCGAATACGGCTTAATTGTTTTCTTATAAGCGAACTAGATTCTTTGACCGACGAAACGGAGGAGGTACTCAATTCGTCGCGTATGTATGTTTTTTTTTTATGTGTAACCGTGCATAAATTTTTACTTGGTGGTCCGATTTCGATAATTCTTCTTTTAATGGAAAGAGTATACTTCAAGATTGGTTCCATTTAAATTTTATCGAAATCGGCTGAGCCATTTTTTATAAATCAACAATAATGTGAAAAATGCTACATCTATCTGTACGAAATATTCGCGAATTCTGTACACGGTTGAAGTCGGTCATGCCATTTTTGCGAAAAATTATTATTATTAACGAAGCCGTTAGTTTGCCAAAAGAATAAATATATTTAAAAGCTATGTAACAGTTGTTACGCGTCACCACACCAGATGCTCTTGATTGATGGTCGCCAGTCCATACGTACTATAATCGCACAAGATGGATGCGGGCAAGTCATTCCATCTGCATGGATGGATCGGCCTTCTTTAAGGCTGATAAGAAAGGACGGGAACGCTATGGATTGCTCTGGCCTTTTGCTGCATACTGATACTCACTAAATTAAATACCTATATTTTTAGGATTTTTCATAACGGAATGAATATTTTTCTTACCTACTGTCATTATAGGAACTATATACAAGGATATTTTTAATCAATAAGCAACCTTTAGGGGTATATTCTGATCATCAAAACTAACAACTTTTGTCAAAACTAAAAAAAATAGCTGTTCCATACATTTTGTCGCGGGTAAACGATATTTTTCTATGTCACAGCATTATTTTTTTTTTGAATAATAAAAGTCTTAGAACAAAAGTTGTTAGTTTTGATGTACAGAATAAGCCCCTAAAAGGATTCTAATTGATTAGAAATAACACTGCATATTAAGAAATCATGCGATTGACATAATTTTTAGATTATGTACGGCTACTTAGGGGAAATATCATAGAAAAATTAGGAAATATAATCAGGAGCAAATCAATATGAGTAATTCATAGTATTGCCAGTGCACAATGTGCAATAACGTTTTCTACCCGAGGGTAGGTCCCTGTGACTCGTCAGTCACAGGGACCTACCCTCGGGTAGAAAACTCGGGTAAAAAAAATTATTGGGGGGATAACAAAAGAGGTGGGTACTCCCATCTGCTAGAAATTGAATTTTGCTACTGTATATAAATAGTACTAATAGATTAGTATTTTGAAAATATCGTAGCTATATGTTTAATTTGTACCGCACGCTCTGAAAAACACCACCAAACACGTATGAAAATTGGATGCAATAAAACGACATCCCAAAGAGAATACCGCAATAAATCTCGTCTAATCTGTCACACTCCGCATCCGAAGAACGTCATGAATTTCATATAGCCGTCACATTCCTACACCTCAGCGACCATGGATGTAATATGGATCGGCTCTAAGGTTGAAAAATTGTAACCCATCACTTAGTATTTTTTATGTGCAATGTGCAAAACGACGTAAAAGTGCGACGTGAAAAACTACTCTAGAAGATGTTTTCCAGACAACATAAATATTCCATTTCCAGGATATCATTGCACTAGTGGGCTTTCCAAAATATATAAGGAACTGCTAATTTTCTTCGCGATTTCTTGGATAGCGTCATAGTAAACGTTGGTCATAATGTTGACCCGTCGTATAAAAATACAACCTGTTTAGTCAAAGATATAAGTTGACATAAGTGACATTTGAACTACTCTTTGAATGTCACATTAATCTGTCCATGAAAATGGTGAGCATTACAAGAGTGATTATAAGGCAGCAGGAAGGTGGGCAAGCATTAAAGTTTATTTATTGATAGATTTTTAAACTTACATCCATAAACATTATACCATCTCAAATCTGTAACCTATTCTTTTAATATTACATCCATGTCAACATTCGAGAAGTATAAATGCAAATATCTTTCATTGAAAATGTTTTCGGGGACCTAAGTCGGGGACCTTTCGGTAAAGAGATAAATTACGCGCAACTGGCGACAGTGCCTGGTTTCCTTGCGGGCGTCGTCACGTAGTTCCTTACGAGATCTTGTCAATAATGGAGCTAGCACGTCTAGCTTGGAAGGAATCAGGGATCTTGTGTAAGAAATCACACAGGTACAGTTAGTATTGAGTATTGATTGAGTTTATATAAGCGCACTGGTATAACCGTTATACGAGTATACCTAACCGTTCCGCACGGTCAGTATTTGGATGGGTGACCGCGGGTGGCATTTTCCAACTGAGCGCTACCGTGGCTCGGATGACACGTTAAATTGTAGGTCCCGGTTGTTTTAACCGTTCAGAGGCCTTCAGGCGGCTGAAAAACACTGACACCAGGACTAGCCACCCAGCCTATACGGACTTACTTTTACCGTGGTGGTCTAGCCCGCCTTACCTACATTTGTAAGGTCGTGGCTTGAAATCCCGGTCCCGTACTTATATTCTTTGGAATTTATAGACGGAATTCACACCACTGGCTTTTCGCTAAAGGAAAACATAGTGAGGCAACCTGCATACGTCCGTAGAAGAAATGCGATGGCGTATGTGAATCCACTAACCCGTAGTGGGCCAGCGTGGTGGATATGGCCCAATCACCCTTCGTGGGTAGGACTACGTTCTGCAGTGGACTATTAAATGGCTGGTTCAGTACAGTAAGCGTACTATTAGATTTAGGTATCTGTTTCAGAGAGACTGATTTATGTTTTACCTCGCTGCCGGATTCTCAGAGGTAAAATTTACAGCTCATATTTTTGCAACAGCAAAGCTTATAGTTTTCTAGAATATAACAAAATAGTTTGCTTTAGTTTTGAAGGTGGAAAATGTCAGCGATCACAGTATATGTGATTGAGTACACAAATGAGAAACGAAGAAATAATCATTTGTTGCCAATAATGGCATGACTGTTCCACCGTGTACAGAATTCGAATAATTCGCACGAATCCATGTAGTTACTTTTACATTATTGTTGATTTTTCAGAAACGATTTCGATAAAAAAATTGTTGGACGCACACATCGGGAGCAGCTCTTTCGAAATAAAAATAATCTAGGAATTTCGAATAGGTATTAAAATTTAAATTAGTTCACAACTGGCGAAAATATAGATGAACATCAAAAAAATACATACAGACGAACATAGTACTTCTTCTTTTTTGGAAATTGGTAAAAAATTTACGCTCTCTACGCTCACGAATTTTCACTATAGAGGTATATACTTACGTTTAAGTAGTTTCAACTTTCATAATATGATGTGATATTGTATTAAAATATTCCTCCTTGTTTAGCCTATTTTTCACTAAACAAAAATGGCATTTATGTAATGGGTTTATAATATACAATGTTCTGTGCAGTTTGAAACAAAAAAAAGTTATCTTCGCTTTGCTCTCAGTTTGGTAGAGTAATTGGAACGTAGACCTATGGAACGGTAAAATTGAAAATGGCCCCATGCGACCGATATCTACCTACTCTACTGCAATTACTGTAGTCCCACTTTAGACCCCTTCATTAAAAGCTTAAATTCTGTAGCCTCGGGCTATTTATACTTATTGATAGCAAAGCCCCTAGTTTGTAATACATGTTTAAATCCGTGCATGTAATCCTCATACTTAGTTACGGCACTCAAGTTGCCGAAAGTGTGGGCGAAATCCTATTAAAACTTAAATTGCTCGCGTTTTATGACCCGATACTAGCTCAGAGCGTATAAATACCTATTACGTCTATACTTTTCACGTGTTTCTGCTACAGTGACTTGATATTTGACGGAACGGGATTCGTTCACAGATCACAAATATATTCTTATCTCAAATAATTGTATTCAATTAATATTGTGAGCTATCGTAATGACCACAAATCGAATGAAGCACTTCGTAAATAATTGATTGAATGAAGATTGAACTACTAAATATCACAGTCAAATTAACTCTATTTAATTAAAAGTACTATAACAGTTGAATTAATTAATTTTCATTGCGGTGAATTTTTACACTTATTCAATGTGATTTGATGTAGGTATTCGCGGTGACGGCTTTGTTTTAATTTTAGTACCTAAATTCTGTTAATTTTATAACCATGCAGCCCGTGTCCAATTGTAACTTAATAAACAGATATTTCACAAACTCTGCTATGTAGGTTAGCTACTCACTCTATGAGACCTACCTAGAGGTCTGGTGGACAGATGATCTCAAGATAGATCACGCTAGATGCTAGCCTTTTCTAATCTGTCTTATTGGAGATCCATAGGAGAGGCCTATTTCCAGCAGTGGACGCCATATGGCTGATGGATGGATGACTTTTTCTCTAGCAACTTATTTTTGTATATTAGGGCTATCTTCTTACCCTGTCCTAAGCCGACAGGATGAAGGTGAAAAAAAACAGCTTCCATACGAGTACAAAATAGCAAGTAGGAATCGACAAATAATTTTTTGAAATAGCTGTTTTTTTTTCGAATTCCGAGTTGGCCCCATAGTGAAACTTGTTCATAATGATAGTCTGAATCACATCTATAGTCATATAGTCATTTATTCATAACACCATTCGTTACAAGTCAAAAAACATTCTTTCGACTTAGTAACCCTGTATTTATTTATACGCGACTGTAACAGTACGCAACTGACCTGTGAATGAGCCGCGCAATAATCCGGCGTGGGTTGCCTGAAGGGGCTGTGCACGGGACAGGCGGGCGCATGCGCGTGCGGCACGTGGTGCGCGTGCGGCGCGTGGTGCGCGTGCGCGTGCGCGTGCGGCGCGTGGCGGAGCGGCGGCGGGCGGTGGCGCGCGCACAGGTGCGGCGTGTGCGGCGTGTGCGGCGCGTGCTCCGCCAGCGACAGCGTCGAGCACGACGGCCGCCAGTAGCCGCCCTCCTCCATGTCAGGCCCGGGGGGGCATCGCGCCGCGCCGCAGCACGCGCAGCGCCGCGCACACGTCAGCGCGTGCCGCCGCGCGTCGTGCGGGCACCACTCCCCCTCGCGGCCCGACACCCTTCCCGCTCGCGCGCTCCGTGCGCTAGCCGCCGCAACACTCGCGCATCCTCACACCCACTCACCACCACACACAGCTTCTCGCTCCTACCCCATGTGCCTTATTCACAATTTCTGTAATTTACGAATTTTGATTGCTGACGAAGATATCTAAATCCGTTACGTTCGAAATTGTGAATAAAGCCCCTGGCATGGGATAACACTGGCAGTTAACACATTGACACTAATCGAGCTTGTGAAGTTCGTTTTCTGATGATATTCCAGAATCGGTAATTTCACGGAGCACCTCAATTGATTTTCTTATCGGCGTAACTTTAGATGACGTTCAAATCGTTGGTATCACTAATCATAATATGTAGATCTCTCCATTAGTCCTACACTCAGTTGTAGTTATCGATGAGTACTTTTGCATTTCACGTGTTTATAATACGTAGATCCCATCACTTAAATATTCAGACCGACCTTCGGGAAAACTTGAAAAATTGTAACTAATATCAAAGAGCAAAAGGACAGGCAGGTAGCAAATTCCAGACGATTATTCGCGTTTCGTAATGCAGACAATGGTTTAAGTTTGTCTTTTCACTAGGAGAACTTTGATTTTGCAGCGCATAGAATGCTGCAGAGCGTAAGTTCCTCCAAGAATGGACGACCGCATTCGGATATCAGAATATTTGGTCGCAAGTTCAACAAGAAACTTGCAGCTGCTTCCTAGAACGTGAAACTTGTAACCGAATCAACAAAGTTGTGCTTTGTAACAGTGTAAGTAATTAACAATTTACTTGTACGACACATTAACACTTAATAGCTAGTCCCCATGGACAAATAAAATGTATGCATTCATACTCGTAACAGCAGCCTTTCAGATTTATTTATATTTCATACACGTATGCATAGTAAAAAAAAACATTTTTTGCATGTTACCTGCTTCGTTCATCTATATTACTGTAAAACTTTAGAATTGAAGTGGGAGATGCTTTAATTTATGTTGTACTTACATCAAAAGACAAAATAATAGTTTAAAAAACATGGATCCATAAACTGAGTTCTACTTTATCTTTCTGATTCGAATTAACAATTTTCGAATAACTCCCAAAAGACAACTGTCCGTGGAAATCGGCGAGAAAATTAGTGGAATAAAATGAAATGTATTCCTCCTCTCTTTATCTGTACAAGTGGAAATTCAAACTGAACAGTCCCTCGACATCAATCGCAATATACTTTGTCACAGAAACAAATAATGGCACGAATAACCAGCAAATTTATTCGTCGAGTTGGGAGCAATGGTTGGACAAGAAAATTCTACAGACTGCTGTCTATTTTGCACTGTGAACACGACGCTAGCTTCTTGGTTCAACGGCAGTGATAAAGTGGTTGAGCTGTTATATTCTACACTGACGGGTACAAAGTAATAACAGAACAACAGTTCTTTCTTCTGTGAGTAATAAACATGGAGGAAACGTACGAATTAGCAACTGGCAGCTGATATCATAGGAATACAAGTCACGCCGCGCCGCCTTTGGGACTGGGACGTCCGATTGTAACAAACTCTTTGAAATAGTGTAAACTTCGCTATTGGAACACACGTTGCCAATCGAGAATCAATTGTCAACTCAATAACTGTCAACCGTGATACAACTTTAATGGCAATCAGGATAACAAAATGTTGGAGATCGTCGCACGACGACGTTACGCAAGATTCTTGCCTAAACCATATTGGTATACTCTTTGGCCTAAACATGAATAAGTCCGCGCTTGACCACCAACTCGCCTGATGGTAAGCGACGTTGTGATCGAAGATGAAGCAAGCAGACCTAGAAGATACCTATTCACTCTGACCTTGAAAAGCTTTAGATTATATCTCTTAGGAAACAGGAAAGCAGGAAGACTGTTCCATTCCCTTGCGTTAAAACTGTTCCTCTTTTACCTTGAGTTTTTTTTAGGGTAGATAGGTAGATAGATGGTTGCAGGTTTGTTTCTGTGGGTCGTAGAATTTTTAGTCAGTCAATTAAAATATATGAGCAAAGAAGTTCCCCGAGTTTTTACAATTTAACTAGAAAAATGCAACCAGATACCGTGGCTTCTATTACATACACTTTGGAAAATCCACAAATCTTTCTTTCATACGAAGAAAATAGGTAAATATCCGGTGGGACCACTATTCTAAAGTAGTAGGTACCTAAATACATTTTTGCAATAGCATTTGCCTGAAAGGCTAAAGCTTTTGTCTGAAGTCGTAAGAGTACGATTAGTCTTATGTAATATAATTTCATCAGAAACAAATATCTCCATAACTTAAATTTGTCAACATTTTATGTTCAATACGACATAAATCTCTCGCTGCATCTCTAGAATCTTCAAGCTTTTATGTACAAGCTCGCCAACGTTCTTCCCAGCTGGAACAGTTTCATATTGTTCAACTTTCAGCGCAAATAAAACACGTACTCCATTATAGGCCCCAAGAATAATTCCTTATGGCACTATATAAACCCGTTCTCGCAATAAAGCCCAGTCCAAAATCTGAACTACAAAACGTGTACTTTACGACACACCTTTACGCCTTTAAATATTCTGCGAGTTCACGTTATGGTTAAAAATTCATCGTAGTGAGAAAAAGATTGCTCAGCGCGTTGTTCACGCACGAGTGTTGTGTTATATCAGGTTCGGTCAATAAATAAGGATCTCAGGTGGAGAGATAGTAGAATAATGGGGTAGGATAGTGGTGCTCAAGTTTGGGGTTACGCCCCTGCATAGGGGTTGCAGTTGCATTAAAGTTTACAACAACTACAACTCGTTAGAGCATAGTAGGATTTAGTTAAAATTAAACAACTCAAATTTGAACTTTAATTCAGCGGCTATTCTCCGCACTTGCATCGACGGCATCAGCTACTTATAATACTTATTACATGCTCGTCATTAGATACATTTTCGATGTCATTTGCCATAGTATAATAGCATGTGGATTTATTTTAATTGCCCCGTCAAGTACCTACTTAATTTTGACAATCAGTAGTTAAAGACAGATCTGATATTTGTATAATAATTGAAAAATATATACCTAAGGCGCTCACGATTTTTTTACGTACTAAGAACTAATAGGATGATGCCATGAAAAGATTGAGCAACACTGCGGTAGGGTAACTGGAGTCCCCCGGGCTCTCGACTCGCTTGCGGTAAGCCGCTGTTAGACCTAAGCGACTCTGTACCTGGCAAATCCAATTCCCCTTTGATTGAACTCCCAGGCATCTTCAAACAATAAGTAATCTATTTCCAAGTGGATTGTTTGATTATTTGATTTCCTGTCAATCGGAATTACATCTATTATGCACAGCAAATCTAAAGATCGGTTAGGATTAGAAGGTTCTCAAGATGAAAACTAATGCAGCTAGTAAGTTCGTATAGGCCGGGTGTTTAGCCCTGGTGTCAGAGTTTTTAGGCCGCCTGAAGGCATCTGACATGGCTTAACGGTTAAAACAACCGGGACCTACAATTTAACGTGTCAAGCGAGCCACGGTAGCGCTCAGTGCAGCACTAATGCAGCTGAAATACCTATGTGTGATACAGCTATTTTTTTTTAACTTTTTGGGATACCATTGAGTTTGGTAGTATTGTCGTGTTTATTTTAATTTTATACCCGGTTACGGTTAATAGATGTATTGTAAAAATTTAAAAAAATACTTTTAAGTTTAGGACGACCAATAGCGTAATAAAAATTAACAAAGCCATATCGCACAATTTTTACGATCTGTTGCGTTAGCCGAAGAAAAATCTTAAGCACTGGTTTAGCGCACTGAACATTAATTTCCCGCGAGGCTGCAAACATAAAATATTTACGGCGTGCAACCAAAGAATTCGCTGACGGCGCAGTTTTAATTGAAAAAGTAGAAAAATAGGCATTCTCACGCCAGTGTGAGAAAGCCGATTTATTGATTCGACCAAAAATCATAATCTGGGCACGCGATATAAATTAGACGGATTAACAGCGTTGCCAAGCCAATTTTGGTCCAAAGGCCAATCGACCCTTTCATTAAGAAAACTGGATAATTTGGCGTACCTACGATTTGGTAAAGTAAAATCCCGCTACACGAAATAAAAAGCTACCTATATTTATATATGCAAATTTAAGAAACCGTTTGCCAGAAGTTGAAGTTCAGCACAATTATTTTGCTCTCGAATTGTTGCATATTAAAATTTCAGTGTTGCTACATCTTTAACAGGCTGCCTTGACCCAAATGTGGTTCATTAAATAGCATCGCCTCGCTGATGCCAATTTCCGAATCACAATTAAAGAAAGCTTCGGTCGGAATGAGGGAGAAACAGTTTTTTTATTATGATCATACTGCTTTTTATGAGGCCTTCAAATACTGATTTGCCGTTTTCGAAGCAAGTGAAACTGTGAAATAGGCAGAATCTAAATGAATAAAATATATTTTATAGAACCGAATCTTTTCATTAAAAATCAGTGTAGTTGCTAGAACGTACCTACTGTGAAATTATCTATAAAAGCTTTTAAATCAATAATAATGTCTTCTTCTTTGCGAGTTGATGTGGCGTGCTAAAATTATATTCCGGCTTTTGACCATAAAATAGCCACCTCAATCAATGGCGCTCTCTGTTGAGTTATTTAGGTCCTAAGTAGTGTAGATTTTAGGGCATGCTGCACAGTTACTCAGATGTGACATAGTTTGTGGTTTAATTGTTTAACTATAAATGTGAAGATATGCAATAACGATAACAGTATAATTCAATTCACATCTGTCCCATTCATTGGGCGGTTCCACATTTGCAGAATGGTAGAGTGTGGTAGTTTCAACCATTCCTTGTCTGTAAATCAATTTTCAAATACCTACTTCATTTCAGTTTGCTAGAAATACTGTTCTAGAGGTACGAAACATAATTCAAATATTCTATCTCAACCTTTCAACGAAAATACAGCGTTAAAGCTTCATCTCTCCTCACTTAATATTGATTTCCCAGCAGACGCGTCTAATATATCAACAGAAACGGGTTTCAACTTAGAAAACAATCATAACAAGTTACGTAACACACCGCTATCCCGCATCGGCAAGAAACAGTACATGAATATGAATGACGTGGCCAGGAATCACTGCCAGAACTCGAAACAAATGGCAAGGCTCAGACCATCGGCTGCAGTCCAGATGTGGGTCAGTAGGTCACCTCGCACCATCTACAATGATATCTCTGCGGAGCCGACCGGATTTTGCATCTAAATTTCCGAAACCACAGAAACTTTGGCTGGTCTTAATTTATAACTTCGTTTTTTGCCTATCGAATTTGATGTGGCTTTATTAATTTTAGTCACGGGTCCGCAATCTGGGTCGTTGGAAAATATCGCCTCGGGCACAGCTGAGCGGGATAATGAAAATAAATCAGCGGGGGCGTCGTGCCTTTGCATCTCTAAACCTTTATGAGGGTAGATGAGGAAGATTCGGGTTACTGCCGTTTTGGTGACCAAGGCTACAGGTGAAGTACTACTAAAGCTGATATACTCTAACATAACAGCTGATTTTTTATGAAATATCGAGATGAGCAAATGAGAGAAAACAAGGTGGAAATGTAACAAAGAGCGGGAGAGTTTATTCTCTTTTTGTTTTGTTTGTTATACGTGGAGTGGTTCGCGCAAACTAAATCGACTCGTAAATTAAAATCTGTACAGTCTTTGTATTCACATAAATAGATAAGTTCTCACAATTGCCGAACCGTAGGCGTATCTTGATTTAATTCTAAGCATTATAAAGGGAGAGAAAGAAATGAGAAAATAAGTGAACAGAGCGCAAAATTACAGAATTTTCGCATTTGTGCAAACAAATCTGTCGGTAGGTACGTTTGCTTTAAAAGGTTAAGTCAACACGTCAAAACGAGAACACGATACGAAGGGAAACCCTTATTTTTGGGTCACGAAACTGAGTGATGCGGGAACGCTATTGTTTACCTTTGTTAGTCTCAAATGGCGGCCTCAGCTATACATTGCGTCAGCAGATTTTCAATATTATGACCGAAATGAAATACGCACAAAAAGGATCGTTGCATGTGGCCGTAGTTTAAATTATGATGTCTCGACGTTTTTGCGAAATGAAGGTCAGGAGTTATTCGTACGGTTTTATGAAATTTGGACATACGAGTATTTTAAACCTTTCAACGATGCTTGCTGATACTAAAATAATACGGTTTAGGATAGATCACAGTAGCCATTAAAAACAACTTCAAGTTATTCAGATTCTTGCTTAGATTTCAAGAATTGGCATCACATATACCTATACGTATATTCAGTAGAGTTTGCCATATTATTCTCCACAGCACTTCAATATTACTTTTATACACATAGCGCAAAACATATAGATTTTTAAAAATAAAGTAAGTTCGTATAGGCCGGGTGGCTAGCCCCGGTGTCAGAGCTTTAAGCCGCCTGAAGGCCTCTGATTTGGCTAAACGGTTAACTCCGGGGCCTATAATTTAACGTGTCATTCGAGCCACGGTAGCGCTCACTTGTAAATGCTACCCGCGGTCACCTGTCCGAAGACTGACTGTGCTAAACGTTGTTTAACTTCGATGATCGCTAACGAAGCTTTAAACATCGAAGACGAAATACTTACTTACCATACTAAGCAAGAAAATACGATTACAACAAAACATTCACCCAGCATCTTTATCAAAGACGAATAAAACCCGACACTCAAAAACATGTCTATGCCAACAATAAAGGCCTTTATTGCCGACATTTGAGCATTATTTTTACAATGCATGAAGAGGGGCCAACTTTAGAACATTATGTTTACAATGCATAAAAAGAGCATACTCGTACCAAGGGCGTATTGAGACGGGGTGATACCTCGAGCAATGGGGCGATGGGGCGAAATGGGTCACGGTCTTTTGTACGGTAAAGGTACTAGGATTTGTATGTACTTAGGGTGAAAGAACGCTGTTAGGAGAGAGATTAAAGGGGAGCATCTCTTTTTAATAAGCTGCTCATATCGTCGTGGGGGCTTGACATAATTCAGGCTTGGTAATTATCTTTGTTTCTAGAACTTTTTTTTAGCTATCGGGGTGGAAACGTCTTGTTTTCATCATCCATCCATCAGCCATAAGAAGTCCACTGCTGGACATAGGCCTCCCCTATGGATCTCCAATAAGACCGGTTGGAAGCGGCTTGCATCCAGCGCGATCTTGCGGTCTTAATGAGGTCATCCGTCCACCTTGTGGGTGGACGTCCTACGTCTTGTTTTATTTTGAATACATTTTCATTGAGGAAGAAACTGAATATACCTTTGTTTCTAGAACTGTTTTTAACTATCGGGGTGGAAACGTCTTGTTTTATTTTGAATAAATGTTAATTGAGGAAGAAACTAAATATACGAGGACTACTAGATGATAATTAGTTAAGGCAGGAGCCTAACACCGTGTTTTTCTAGTATGTATGCTATTGGACGTTTTTATAATACATAAATAAATACGAGTAAATATTTACTCGTATGGGGTATATATAAGGAATGGAAGGAATTGGGGGAGACCTTTGCCCAGCAGTGGGAAAGTACAGGTTAAATAAAAAATAAAAAAAATGGGGTGACTTTTTTAATGTAGGTATCTTCTGCAAGACAACATCTTTTTGGTAAACTGCATTATAAAATGTTATATTTTATTGTACATACAGTTTACTTTTTAAGTTCGAGTTTGAGAAAGTTATTCAAAACATTCATGAAAGCAGTATTTTTTTCTCCGTTTTAAATGGCTATATTTGTCTTTATTTCTTTTTCTCATTATGTTAAAAAAATAGTGGCAGCATCAGTTGTTGCAGGAATTGGTATAAATAAACGTTTCAGGTAAACATCGTGACAGCATTTATCAAAGTACCTACGAAAACATACACGTGAAATGCAGATAGCGTTATTCTCTGGGATTTATTATTATTATATTTAACCAAATTACAATTTGGGATACATTTTGTACGTAACTGATCAGATATTTCAAACACCCCGAGATTGGTCGAAACAATAAAACGTGACAAATAGCTGTTGGACGAATGTTTGCGAAATGAAATGCTAATTTTTTACGTCATGGATGACAGAAGGAAGAGGCTGCGCCTGTTGAAAACCTAAAACCAAAATGCTGATAGAATTGGTATTGGCCTTGCACATATGGCGTAAAACTACTAAATAAACAACGAATTATATTATCTTCACATCAGCGTGCAAAGCCAACCTCATCGATCACCGTGGTTTAGTGGCGTTGTCAGTAGAAAGACCACGGTTATTGCGCATAGAATACGTTCCGGACACATTCCACTAAATGCATTCGGATTCTTAATAGGAAAAGTATCGTCACCTAATTGTGAGGTGTGCGACAAGCCGGAAGATGTGTACCATGTACTTATGGAATGTGTTCGGAATCAACGCGAAAGAGAACGGATCTTTGCCGAACTTCAAGTGACCGAATCCAATGTGGGGGCATTACAAAGTTTGTTACGTAATCCCATCTCTGAGGAGGCTGGAATGATTTACAGACTGGTGGAGACCTTCTTCCAGTCTTTAAATCACGCCAACTCCACGAGACTTCCTCGCTGGCTTATTATAGCTTAGTGTGTACCTTTGTATTAATATGTGTGTGTCTATAATATGTTATAAGCTTGTAATTATAAGGGTACTATGGGGCTGGCATGGACTTTCGGTCCAAAAGCTCCCAAAAAAATAGAATAAAAAAAAAGCGACATTTTAGTTCAGAGGTAATTTTTAGAATAAGAGTTTAGAGAGTTTGAAGAATTAGACTTTACAGACATTTTTTATTCATCCATGTTTTACACAAACGGCTCGGTTCTGACGACTGTCAGGGTAAATTGATAGATAGACAAAAAGATCGTGAACAATTTGAGTAAGTCTTAACTCAAATTGTTCACGATCTTTTTGTCTATTTATATGAATTTTGCGAAAAAGGGCAATTTATTTTGTTTAATACGAGTACCAGTGATCTTTAAATATTGTAAATGTGTGTAATACGGACTCTGTCTGAAGTAAATAAATTAAATTAAAACGAGCTACTTTAAATGTATGACTTTTAGAGAGCGGTATCTCTAAAATTATAGAATTAAGTAGGTACTATTTCAATTGTATAAATTTTTAGGGTTCTGTACCAAAAGGGTAAAAATTGGACTCTACTAAGACTCCGCTGTGCGTCTGTTTGTCACCAGGCTGTATCTCAAGAACCGCTATAGCTAGAAAGCTGAAATTTTCACAGATGATGTATTTCTGTTGCCGCTATAACAACAAATACTAAAACCAAAATAAAATTTATATTTAAGGGGGCTCCCATACAATAAACTTGAATTTTTATCCGTTATTCCCTCGATATTAATAATGGTAACAGGTAGATGCTTGATAAATTCACAGAATATTAAGTTGTATATTATCTTCATTAATAAATAATTAAATTAAAATAAAATAAACATTTGAGGGGGGCTCCCATACAGTACGGAACCCTTCGTGCGCGAGTCCGACTCGTACTTGGCCGATTTTTATCGTTTAATGTATGGACCTTGTAATATTTGTGGGTATCTTAGATTAAAATTTGAAAATTACGCTACAATTGTTTACATTATTTAGATTTTTCAAAAACGGCTCTGCCGATTTCTGTAAAAATTTAATGGGACCTCGGGAATACTCCCGAGGTGGTCCCATTAAAATAAAAATTAAAATGTAAAATTTTGAAAAATCATCAATAGGGTATACTACCTTTCGAACTATAAAAGATTTTTTTGATTCGGCTCACAATTGGCGAAATTATCGATGAAAATACACAAAAAAACATACAGACGAACTTAACTCCTCCTTTTTGGAAGTCGGTAAAAAGAAACACAATTACCTATTAACTATTCCCATGTAATATGGGTCAATTCTTTTGCCTACCATATTTATAAGTTATACTCGTAGGTACTTACTCGGGAGTATGGGAAAACATGTGCCTATTGAAGTCCAATAATTTCTTTAGGTAGAATAATGTTTCAACAATTGATTTTTTACTATGCGTTACCATTTTAACTATATCAATCTCGACTTCATGATGCAGAAGACACCACAAATTCAATTCATGACCAAAACTTTGTCAAATGAAACAATACATAGTTAGAATTACAAAGGCGCCAACAATAAAGCCAGCCGTCTTAATCATCTTAATTGCTTCTGCTGTGTAATCTTGAGCTTAGAATTATTTCCTTATATTTAGCTGGCAATCCTTAAATCGCGAACTAAGCCAATTTAATCCTATAGACGCGCTTACTCACGCGAACAAAATCCTTTTCAATTTCTCGGACTAGCTTGCTATACAGACGGTCAGTTTACCCCACTGTCCTAGATGAGCTATGGTAAGCGATTAGTTGCCAAGCGATGTTAATAATTGGTGCAAGCTGAAACATACGCAATGCATACGTTGCGATTATTCGATTGCGATTTATTAATTCTTGCGTGCGTAAATCATTGTAACACAGAGTTCGAATCCTGAATGAAATAACATACAATTAAAACAGGCGTTCGGCTACGTCATCATAAATTACTTTGGTGTAGGTACAGTGCGAAGCGTACGTACGTAGAGGCTGAATCATACATAATCGACGGATATGAAGTTAGCTACAAGCTGCGCAATATCTAATCAACGCGCGCTTTATGTGAGCTTTAATCAGGATAGTATTGTGCAGCTTGTAGCTAACTTCGCATCCGCCGAATTGTATGATTTGGCCTATACTACACAGGTTAAATTTAAGATTGTATACAGTGCCGAACATTCCAGCAAGACAAATAATGACTGTCACATTCACCTTCGTCAAAGTACAGATGCCAAGCGGTTTTTCGCAGAAGGATCGATGCTACGAACGAATACATTGCAGTTATATGCTTAATACAGGTGTTTATCACGTAGCAATGTATATTTTGTTTTTAAATTGATTATTTTTAAGAAGATTATCAAAACATATTATTGGAATCGTGATTTTTCTTTTGTCTCATGGGCTAATTATAATAATGATTTTTTTACCTAGTCATCATGCCGATTGCATGAAAAACAGTGTGTCGCTTCGCGTTACACATTTTACTTTTATGTGAGACAACGCTCTAGGTTTTCCCATTCCAAAAAAAAAAACAAATTCGACAACAATTAGGTCTACTTAAAATGATAGGTACCCATAGTGCTGCTACCAACAAAATTAGATGGTCTCGAAGCTCGTAAAATTTAACGTCATCTATAGATAGAAACGGACCAAATTATACGGGTGATTAACGAACTGTCAAAAGATTTTATGATGGGTGCTGCTTAAAGGTTCGGCATTGAAAGTAGAGTTGGTCAGCCTTACATTACTAATTTTAACTGTTCGGTAAAAATAATTGATCAGCACTTTAGAACCGCTTAAAAATAGACCGAAAAGTTCGATACAACTTTTTAATTTAAGTAACAACCACACATTTTAATATTTTAGGCAAAAATACGTCAACAATCAGCTTTCACACATAGCTAAAACTAATGCCAGTTTTAGCTTTTTTTGCCAGTCAGTCATCGAGTTCTGTTTTAAAATAATACTTCTGATTTGAGAACGTCAGAACGTTGCGAAAAATAATTTCCAGTATTGATTCCAATACTGAATCTAGGGGAGGCCTATGTCCAGCAGTGGACGTCCTATGGCTGATGGATGGATTGATTCCAATGCTGGTGACAAAATAGTTACTTTACTGGTTGCGCTTCGCTGACCGGAGCAGGTTTTCAGCTAGCCATTTAGAGTATTTCTTTTAATGATCTACTATCATGGACAGTTAACCACTCTTTATATCATACACTAGGTTGTAATTAAGGGAGAAATAGACCACGTGACCTTGTAGCCAAAGTTCGCAGAGTTTCTAGTGAAATTAACTATTAGCAACAAAATGTTTTGATATTCTGGACACAATTTGAAATGGCACAAAGGCTGATAAACCCTTTTTGGATAAGAAACGTTAGAATTTAAATTTCCCACACGGTGTGACCGGCTCTACTTTGTAGCTTGCGAGTGTGAAATTGATTGTCGGATACTCGTACTCGTACCATGTATTTTATCCAACCGTGTGATAAAGAGTAAAAAAAAGAAAGTGTGAAAAAGGTAGAGTTTTTTAGGGTTATCATTTATGTCTTTAGTTCTCTTTATCATAAAGAGTTTTGAACGAAAAGAGCATAGAATCAGAAATGAGGAGATTCTTAGAAAAACGCAAGGTTACCAACATAAGCAAATAGACTGGCAAGTTAAAATGGTAATGTTCAGGCACGTAAATAGAACGGAGGACTGATAGGGACAAAAAATTCGCGAATCCAGAGACCTTAGTCCAGGTTTTGCGTAGTTTACTTAATCGTTCGCGTTCGCGTGTGGCTCCATACATTTAGAAATGTATGGAGCCATACGGAAACAGCTGTAGTTTCAATTTACGTGTAAACCTGGACTAACCCCTCAGATCACATACTGGAAAGCTGCGTATAACGTCCATCTACAAGTAAAGGTGGACAGATGACATTATTAGGACCGCAGAGTTACGCTGGATGCAAGCCGGTTCCTACTGGTCTTGTTGGAAATCTATAGAGGGGGCCTATGTCCGGCAGTGAACGGACTACGCCTGACTCGATGTTAAAAGTCCACGGTCCTCTATCCTTGAGATAAAGATTCCATTCACCTACAGCTGAAATATACAAAGATATATTATTATACAGACAGCGGAAACATCGCAAAACAACGAGGACGCTTTACATAATTCGACCCGTACAACAATCAACATTATTTCTTTCCCACTGTCCTCAAATGACTGGGATATTTCCTAATCTGACCGTGACGTTTGAATAATTTTATTAGCAGAAAGGGATTTAGCTGAGGCCACGAAAACGTCCGTCGGCGAACACGGCCGGCATGGAAATGCCGAAAATGAGGGGATCGGGGACTGACGGACGTTTGCAGGTTTCAGGGTCGAGTGTACCTACTGCGGCCGGGGCGGAGCGGGTTGCATTGCTAAGAGAAAATTCCTTCAGATCGTTGTGTTACATTTAGGTACCTTACACCTAACTCAATGTTTCTGGTTGGGATTTTTTACCGACTTCCAAAAAGGAGGAGGTACCTACTATGTTCGTCTGTATGTTTTTTATTGTGTATGTTCATCAATATATTTGCCAATAATAATTATGAACCATTTTAAACGATATTAAACGGGACTCACTCACGTGTTCGTATAGTCATAACACGACTATAGTATGGAGCCGTCTCGCAATGCACCTCCGCGTGTTAGCACTCGCCAACTTGAGAAAGGTCGCCGAACGCGATCGAAACTATAGTCGTGTTATGACTATACGAACACGTGAGTGAGTCCCGTTTAATATCGTTTAAAATGTGTGAAAACCACGTAAATTTCCATAGTAAAATTATGAACCATTTTAAAAAACTTTTCTCTTTTTTATAGGGTACACCCGAGTACACCCTATAATAATTATAGTTATTTTTCGCAAAAAATAGCATGACCGACTTCACCCGTATACAGAATTTGTGAATATTTCGCAAGGATCGATGATACATTTTTCACATTATTGATGATTTATCAAAAATGGCTCAGGCGATTTCAATAAAATTTTGATGGGACCAATTTCGAAGTATACTCTTTCCAATTAAAAAAAGAATTAGAAATCGGACTACTACGAAAAAAGTTATGCGTGGTTATACATTAAAAAAAAAAACGAAATCTCTTCCGGTTTGGTTCGTCGGTCAAAAAAGAGAAAGTATATCGAAATCGACTAAGCTGTTTTGATGAATCAATAATAATGAACATGGACGTAACTTCGATTCGTGCAAACTTCAAATCCTGTACACGGTGGAAGTATGTGGTGCCATTTTTTGTGAAAAATAATTATTATCCTGACAAGTCACTCTGTCGTTACACTTAATGTGACTGTAGTTAAGAATTATTGTGAAACAAAAGTGATGAAAGCTGTAAAAATGTGACTAGTCGGTCAGAAAAAAATTCAATCAGTGAAAAGTAACAAGAATAGATGTTTATCTGATTGGAAATTGGTAACGGCGCGCTCCGCTCCGGCATAAATGTGCGATACTTAAGACGTATTCCGATCTCACTTTCTACCAATTTCTGAAACTTAGATTTCCCCGAAAAAGCCTTTTAATTAAGCAAGTTGTGTAATCTGACCTGCCCGGAGCAGTATTAGTTTTCAGGCAGCCAAAACATTTTAACAAGACGCAATTATCATCATTATCAACTTTGTAGCAGTAACAGCCTCTCTTTACATTAGAGGAAAGGTTAGACGCTGTTTAGTATCAACATAATAGCACAAGTAAGTCAGTTTATGTAGTTTTAAATTATGTAGGTCTTGTAATTAATGGTAGTTAATAAAGGCACTTTCCCTATAAAAAAAAGTAAGTCAGTGAGAATATACAAATTGACTAGTCACGCTGTTTAAGCTTATTGCCAAGGGAGTTACTTGGTAGAGAAAAATTCTGATTAGTACTCGTACAGGAATCTTTTAGTCACCTTATACGACATGGCAATCTAATGAAAACCATAATAGAAGGAAAGAGTGGAAGGGGAAGACCACGCACAGCATTTCTAGACCAAATTAAAAAAGGTAGATGTCATGTCGTACAGGGAAGTGAAAACACTAGCAGAAGACCGCGAGGCATGGAAGTTGCTCCACCGACAAGAGCCTTGCTCCTCAATTATGATGATGATGATGACAGGATTGATACGGGGCAGCTTAACATCAGGCGAACAACCAACATCATACAGTCATACGGCTTGAGAATAACTACAAAAATCAAATTGATCATCGAGGGAACTATTCTACTATTCGGGTACTGCAGTATTCTTAGCTCTTTCGCTTTACAACATTATGTAACAGCTCTTAATTTTCGTCACTAAATTATGATAAAACTATTTTGCCTTATTTAAATGGGAGTACTAAATATTTGACAGGGAAGTGTCCTAGAATACAGGCCAGTTAGTTACTGTTACCATAGATCTCGCGAGATGCGACATGTCATCTCGATCCAGCAGGAACCCAGGTCAAGCAACGAGATGGGTAACGCTAATAATTACACAATTATTAATAACAGAGCAGAGCACAACAAATCACTTGTTCATATGCGCTCTCGCGGCGCTGCGTTCTACAATGTGGGTATGTTTCGTAATGACACGTTCTGCGGTGTTTGATTTTTTGCTACGTACAAGACTTTTCGCAGTCTAGGGAGATAACCTCCGCAACTAGATAGATAAAGATGACGATTTCTTCTTTTTCGGCAAATAGTTGCAATTGAAGAATATTTTTCAGAAAACACTATAATTTGTACACTAGGAAATAATTGTCTCAGGCCTTACCCCTTTTCGTCATTCAAATTCCTCACTAGTAATAATTTTCTCTCGTACGGGCTAAGGCCTCTAGAAGACCTTTCTCTAGATCTCTGTGCTGGTACCTCAGCAAACGTATCAAGGAAAGCCACCGTGAAGAGGGTAGAGTAATGAGGTTATACATTTGAGAGCAAAATTAGGTTTCGTCGGAGAATTTTAATTTAGAATTTCAGACGCAGTGTGTTTTAATCAAACTTATTTGGAACAGGATTAAGAATAACAGTTCTAATTGAGAGTAATCTTTATTACTGCTGGATTGGAGTTTAAATTCGTCAAAATTAACAAGACAGAGTTGAAATATAAATGGGACGAAATTCTTGACTTAAGTGCGTTTTAGTTTTCCTTGTGTAATACAGAACAGAGTTAAGCTGAGATTTTTAGGGTTCCGTACCCAAAGGGAAAAACGGGACCCTACTACTAAGATTTCGATGTCGGTCTGTCTGTCTGTCACCGGGCTGTATCTCACGAACCATGACAGCTAGGCAGCTGAAATTTTCACAGTTAATGTATTTCTGTTGCCGCTATAACAACAAATACGAATAAAGATTTAATTACTAATAGAGATTTAATTCCGTCTAAAAATCTATTCGCGTAAGATCACGACTAAAGCTTCCTAACTAAGCCTAAGCTGCAGATAAACTAGTGTAGGCTTCGCAGACGGATTACGGCTGGTCTGTAAGTCCCTGTTAACTGCTAACAGGGACTTACAGACCAGCCTTGGGTTACACAGAGAGGTGGGGAGCTGAAAGGAGGTTTCTATACTTGAGTTTTTATTAATTGCGCTAAAGTAGCCAGAGGTGCACTGGCATTAGGACTTGCCATTCGGTCTATACGAACTTATGACAGTGTTGAAAAAAAACTTACGAATTAACGTTATTACGTTGTCGTCTTGAGATAAAAATATTTTAAGTACATACAATAATTTACTTAAGTTTTGGTTATTTTAAAATCAGGAATGAGCACGAATAAATTATTATAAAAATATAACTTTTTAATACAAGCTTTTGAGATCCAGGATATCACGTAGCAGCAGAGTGCTAGCCAAGACAAGTAAAACGAGCACAACCACGAGGTCTGTCTTGTTTAATACAGGAGTTTCTATGGCCAACTTAGGACTCCATCATCAGATCAGCTCCATGGTACCATATTATTGCACATACATATGCTTGCAAAATTTCAGCTCCATCTGAAACCTGGAAGTTGATCAGATTTAACTTGCAAGATTCCACCCGAACTTATATGTACATACATAGGTACATCCATTGAAAGTTAAATAAAATCTTGTAGAAGTATTAATTTTCAGCGTTGTAACAAAGTTCTTATTAAAACAAAGATTTAAATTACGGCAGTATTTTTTGAAGGTGTTAAGCGTTTCAAAGTTGACCGATAAAGTGTCGGTAAGGTCTAAGAAGGGGAATACGTTTAGTCTCGAAAGGAAATAGCTCTCCCGAGGGAAGCTTCCCGAAAACGCCGTTAAGTGAGTAGCACATGCAACAAAATCACATAAATATACAGAGCTATTGGTAATGAAGTATACCACGACGAACCACTTTTACTGTTACACAAACGTAGATATCGACAAAAATATGTAACAATTGGTGACCTTGGGCAAAAATTACAAATTATTGGTCCCTAAGTAAGAGCTGTTGATAGTGATGTAGTAGAGTCACTATGAGGTTATAACCATATCATAGGCACCTTAGTATTGTTATAACCTCATAGTTACCTAAAGATACGTAGAGATTTGTTAAATATATTTCTTCTACGCATCAGCCAAAGCACCTTCTTTTTACGTCATTTTTACGGAAGGTTTTATAGTGATTTAAAGCAACTCGCTTTGGGTTTAGTTCGATTTAGAAACATTAAAATCTTGTGATTTAACAACCAGTGAAAAAAAACAAGTGTAACATAATTATTGCCATTATTTTTACAATGGAAAGCATGGAGTAAGGTATATATACTGTAACTCGATACTACTGGCTTAATATCGTCAATGCGAATAGCCCATGTAAATGTCTATATCGGACAAAGAGAATGTATCCACGTCAGAACGTTGCCAACTATCACAGCCAAACGGAATATCCCAGGCGAGGATATCGCATATCATCTTTCATTAACTTCTTTATTTGCTTATCAGAATACCATTTCATTGATTGATGAATTCCTACCAACAAAAGGTAACAGTTAAAAGATCCACTCAGCTGTGAAACGCTTTTGTATTCGCGTAATGTGGAGTTAACACGTTTTATTTATGTACACGATAAAAATGGTATTAAAGGTAAGGTTAGGTTGTAAATCATGGTTGTGAAGAATAAGGCGTGGAATCTGAAGAAGCTACAAGTGTTCCGCGTTGAGAGCCAATCTCGACTCTCTATCATACAACAATAAGTACAAAAAATCCTAGACAAAGGATTTAGACATGTCGAGCACATTTAGAAAGCCCCCTAAACCGTTTTTTCGTATATTTTTCAGTACTGATTTAGTCTGGCAAACGAATGCGAGACACGTGATTGGCGCGCACTTGAATCCACCTCGACCTGGCGTATCTCAACGACCTCTAGACAGCCAGGTGACTAGCTGAAACGAAGTCTAATTGCCGTCTGATAACAGAAAAACAGATAACTTGATTGACAGTTGGAAAAATTGACGTTTTCTGGAAGGTCGATCTGAACGAACGCTCGCACTTCACTTGGGTACCGTTTTTTGTTGGTTGGGGTTTGCACTGGAGGAGGTTTACTTACGATGGAGAAGTTAAACAATAAGAGAGGACTGGGGGTTAGTTTGCGTGTTTTCGCGTGGCGCGTGAGGGTGCGCTCTTGTCGCGTCGGGGACTGGCTCGGGCGGCGCGACGGAGGCTGCGCGAGCATCCCCCACCCCCGCCCCTCTTCATTCACTTCTTCACTCTAAATCAGCCGGGCCTAGCTCAAAACAGACGCAGGGGCTGTACTTCTTAACGCGTGGGCTTTTTTAATACGAAGAATGGAACGCTTAAATTGGATATAATAGATGGAAATTTATGTAACAGCTAAAACTAGGTCTCCGAACAGGATACCGTTCAATTGTTTAACTGAATCTTCATATTCCAATATCTCGCCTCGCTTTTGACCGATTTGATTCACACTCGCAAATTTTGTTAGGATTATATAAATATTATAAATAAATAAATATTAAGAGATATCTTCCAAACGATCTCTGACACCAAACTAAGCAAAACTTGTCATATGGCTGCCAGAGACTGATATACTACATTTACATATTTTTTAATACATATTATATCGATAATACCTAAATAGATATTTAAACGATCCTCTTCAATATTATCGAAATTCATACATATAAACTTCTATGTACATAGCGTGATAGCAAAATTCCCCCTTTTTTTAGGGAAATCGCCCAGTTAAAATTGCCGACGACAAAAAATAAATTCGAAAAGCATCAACTAAGCTCAACTTACATCCTGTTCTGTACCTATACAGAATCTCCGGCTCTCAGGTTGTCTGAAAGAGATCTGTTTAACCGATAAGGCGGCTAGTCGTGGCTTTATAAGCCCCTTTAAATGCTCTATTTTAAGTATTAATTGGTAAGCATACTAGAACAATATAATGAAATAACAAATAAAGACTAAAGTTACAAGACTTAAAATCTAGAGATACTGGAGGCATTGTTCCAAGATCCCGGCTTAAACTTCACAAAAGCAGGGCGGAGCGGAAATGTACCAAAATGGGCAGTGTTCTAGTTCAAAAGTCCACCGCATTTAAATACGATATTTTCGTGGCGAGTATATAATAAGTTCGTATAGACCGGGTGACTAGCTATTTTCTTGGTGAGAAACTAGACACGATTTTACGAGTGGAGATTTATTAGTTCACTCTAAGGAAATTTGTTATTATCTACAATGAGCTTACGATGTGCCATGCTCTACCTACAGTGTAGAGTCTACACAGTTCAGCATATCTCCACACTATACTGAAGATACCAGTCTTTTTTAACAGTCTTCTGCAGGACGTAGGCCTACTCACGAAGGGTGATTGGGCCATATCCACCTCGCTGGCTCCGTGAGGGTTAGTGGATTGACATACGCTATCGAATTCCTTCTAAGGACGTATGCAGGCTGGCTCACGATGTTTTCTTTGACCGAAGAACTTTTGAAGCCAGTGGTGTGAAATTCCTTACACAAGTTCTAAAGAGACTCATTGGTACGGGATCAGGATTTGAACCCACGGCCTCACGATTATAGAACGAATGTTACAACCACTAGACCGCCACGGCTTCTCCACGCCGCTTTGGTGGAAACTGGGCCTTAGCATCAGTGTTTTTTCCAAGCAACCTTCTCATGGGAGCTCTAGACTGAAATATTTTCGTCCTGTCGAGACGTCACACATTAAAACGAATAACAACGCCTTACGACGTTTAGAGTACGATTAATTGTCTCCCAGATGTAAAAACAAACAAAAAGCACAATTTTTATCCGTTTTTAGTTCTTCTCTGTCTTTTAATGTAAAATTTGGAGAATTTTAGTACGCTGTATACCTAACGAGTATAAAATGCAATTTTTTATGAGTAGAATGTGTAGAATTATAGATATTTGTAAACAGGGTTACTAGTAATCAATTAGCATCCTTTTAAGGGCTTATTCTGTACATCAAAACTAACAACTTTTGTTCTACTACTTTTGTCAAAACTAAAAAAAAAACAGCTGTTCCATACATTTTGTCGAGGGTGAACGATACTTTTCAATGGCTATGGTATCTTTAACAGCATTTTGTTGAGATTTGATAAGTCGTTGAACAAAAATTGGTTTTGATGAACAGAATAAGTTCCTAAAAAGATGCTAATTGATTACCAGTAACCCTTATATTTCAGTTATTAAGCCGTCTGAAGGCCTTTGACATGGCTAAACGGTTAAAACAATCGGAGCCTCCAATTTTACGTGTCATTCGATCCATGGCAGCGCTCAGTTATAACACCCGCGGTCACCCATCCAAAGACAATGCAAATAAATATAATACAACTTACAATGAAACAGACATTAAGCCCGATTACAGAGGCGCCAGCGTAAATTTAATAGCAACGTAAAAAGCGTTCTCTCTATCGAATGCCTAATGTGAAAAAGAAACAGAACTATGCTATTTAGCTAATATAATTACGATGGCGCCTCTGTAATCGGGCTTATTGTTTAATTGTATATTCTTCCAAACATACTTTTGCATACCGCACAATGTACCTAATGCACTTTGCAAAAAGCAGTAGATATGGCAATTTAGTCGAATGAACCGCTTTATCGAGTTTGAAATAATCGGCCAAGTACGAGTCAGACTCGCGCACGGAGGGTTCCGTCCTGTATGGGGGAGCCCCCCTTAAATATTTATTTTATTTCAATTTTATTATTTATTGTTGAAGGGAATATTAAACTAAATATGCTGTAAAAATTTCAAGCATTCACCTGGTACCATTATTAATATAGAGCGAAAAACGTCAAAAAAAAAGCAGGTTTTGTTGTATGGGAGCCCCCTTAAATATTTATTTTATTTTGTTTTTAGTACCTATTTGTTGTTATAGCGGCAACCGAAATAAATCATCTGTGAAAATTTCAGCTGCCTAGCTATCATGGTTCATGAGATACAGCCCGGTGACAGACGGACAGAGAGACGGACAGACGGACATCGAAGTCTTAGTAATAGGGTCCCGTTTTTCCCTTTGGGTACGGAACCCCAAAAAGTAACAACTGTCGCGAGAAGAGACATGTCGACTCGATCGCACGAAACCTTAAATGATAAATACATAGCTCAAATTATTATTTATTTTACAAATATAAGTCGCAGAGAACAACAAATCAATAATTCAAAAATGTTTCATAATACTGCATTTTGCAATGTCATCCTTTATCCTACTGCTGGGTATTTCGCTTGTGGTGTCATCTGCCTTGGTCCTTTGTCATTTGTGTCCAGTTTCGACCAGCGATATTGACGATATCTTTGACCTACCTGTATTGTATTGTTTATTGTATATGTAATCTAGACTGCTGCCGTCTGCGCCAGTTATGAGCGACAGCCGGTGGATCACAAAAAAACAAAATTACCACGATTATAATTATTTTATTAATCTTACTTTACAATAAAGTATTGGCTTAATATTACGAGTGTCCTAACGACCCGAATTTTGGAAGACGAAAGGCGGCGCGCGGAGTCCGTCGAAGCGTTTTATGCACGTTGAAAGATTGCGAAACCGATGGTGGCGAGATGATTCAGTGTAGGGGTGTCTCAGGACATAACAGAGCGACAGCCGGTGGATCACAAAAAAACAAAATTACCACGATTATAATTATTTTATTAATCTTACTTTACAATAAAGTATTGGCTTAATATTACGAGTGTCCTAACGACCCGAATTTTGGAAGACGAAAGGCGGCGCGCGGAGTCCGTCGAAGCGTTTTATGCACGTTGAAAGATTGCGAAACCGATGGTGGCGAGATGATTTAGTGTAGGGGTGTCTCAGGACATAACACATTGCAAAATATTAGTAAAAGCATTGTTATCGGACGTTTTCAAGAACATGTAATATGTCTACGAAATAAAGAGAATTTGACTTTGACTGTTCTTACGTCAGCATTAGCGATTCAAGATCACATAAAGGATTTGTTGTATCGCAAGTGGTAATGGCCGTTAACGAAGGAACCGCTTGCTCGGATTTGTTTGAGGAAACCCGATCCCTTATCGGGTACTTTTCTAGTTATTTCAGCGTAAAAGCATTTTGTGAGGAAGTAATTGTTGTACACGTTCTCGTAAGCGATTTTTGAATATCGTGACTATGAACGAAGCCGCGCATCGTTGTTTTAGCCGAGTTTTTAGTTACTTATTATTAAACGATGTTCGAAAAGAGGAAGCTCAGCTTGCAATATTTTTATGACGTACGCGACCGTTTTATACCCCAACTAGCGACCCGCCCCGGATTCGCACAGGTTTATTATACATATCTTTCACTTGAATCACTATATCTACTAAAAAAAACGCATCAAAATCCGTTGCGTAGTTTTAAAGATATAAGCATACATGGGGACAGACAGCGGGAAGCGACTTTGTTTTAAACTATGTAGTGATACACATACTTACTCGTTTTTTCAATCTTTCAAATCGTTTTGCGACATGCTCCCCTATCAATTTTGTAGACCTATATTGGAAACTTTGAATCAAGCGCAGCGTAAGACATCTACCAACAAGGTGGACGAATGACCTCAAGACCGCAGGATCGCACTGGATGCGAGCCGCTTCCAACCGGTCTTATTGGAGATCTATATGGGAGGTCTATGCCCAGCAGTGGACATCCAATGGCTGAAACAACGAAGACTAAGACGACGACGAAACAAATCACAAACTGATGAAAAAAAATGTATGTTTGAAAAATTTTACATGCTACCTACATTTAGCAGTTTGGTTCGCTTTCATTTTATTCCATCCTAGTATTTTCTTTATAGGCGATTAATCATGCATCATCAGACGAACATTTCAGAGAAAATAGGCATAAAAGTAAAGGATGAGCGAAATTCCATTCCACTACGCAGGTGGCACCAAATGGCTCCGCGCGAAAATGGTGGCACGGAG
This sequence comes from Hypomecis atomaria, assembly GCA_964007245.1. Taxonomy (NCBI): domain Eukaryota; kingdom Metazoa; phylum Arthropoda; class Insecta; order Lepidoptera; family Geometridae; genus Hypomecis; species Hypomecis atomaria. The sequence goes on along the minus strand of OZ023285.1, from coordinate 17,802,291 downwards.
GGGAGCCACGTCGGAATCCCGACCACAAGACTGGAATTTGTTGGAATTACGGATATTAAATACATATAAATAAGTCTACGCAAGCTGTATTTTTGCATGCTTGCTATGTTTACAGATGTCAACCCTAAAATGACAAATATATCTGCTTTATCGTATAATTTCAATGACTCTACCATCGATTGTTATACACTCTAAACCTGTAAACTGGTAGGTCCAACTCTCATTATTTCTTATATTGATTTACTAGCGGCCCGGCTTCGCACAGGTGTATTATAGATATAAACCTTCCTCTTGAACGATTCTATCTATTTAAAAAATCCGCATCTAAATCTGTTGCGTTGTTTCAAAGATATAAGCATAGGGACAGACAGCGGGAAGCTTTGTTTTATACTACCTATGTAGTGAAATCGGCCCAATCCAACTAGTCAACCGTACATCGGCACATTAATGGGCATCTGTGACAAACCCTTACGTCGACCCTGATTTGGTTGGCTTAAATCTGACTGTATGTAGGGACTTTAATTCGTAGATCAGAAATACAATGTCACACACATAATAATTATTTTTCACAAAAAATGGCAAAACCGCCTTCCATCGTGTAAAAAATTCGAATATTTCGTTCCAATTGTTTACATTATTGTTGATTTATCAAAAAGGGCTTAGCCGATTACTGTAAAATTTAAATGGGACTACCTTGGAAGTATACCTTTCGAACTAAAAAATAATTTTTCGATTCGGTTCACGATTGGCGAAATTATCGATGTTCATCGTGTTCAAAATTCGGATATTTCGCTCGAATTGCTTACATTATTGTTGGTTGTTCGTTTTTAAGTAAACGTCCGAGCCGTTCGAACGTCAAAAATAGAGCCCCAGCACTTTAATCAGCATTTACGTTTAGTGCGCATCAATACGACGACGTGGACCTAATAACGCAGCCGTCGAATTTAGTCGTAGAGTATGGTTAATTGAGTCGCCTCAATCTAATTCCCTCGGTGGAGGAGCCAGTAAGGTAGGTAAATGCGTTTCGGAGTCACCAACAAGGGTAGGAAGAAACTGTTTAGTAGTCCGTAGAGGGTCAGACCACAGAACTTCTTTGTTTGGAAGTTCGAGATTGAGTGAACTTTGTAATCAATACTTATATTTCCATTTCTGGTGCTCTGTTCCAACTTTATGATAAATTAATTTGCAATCAAATTTTAGGTCATAGTTCAACAATGTGTGGTTTGAATAATTAAAAAATAGAATTTCAATTATTGACTTTGACAAAAGAAGATATTTACAACTCAACAGTAATTATAATTATTTTTTTACTGGGTGAACTAAATTTCATGATTCTTTTTTTAAGGCTGGTACTGGTAGCGGCACGTAAGTGTAAGGGTAATATGGAAGAGATGGCTGCGCATGGCGATCGCCATACTATACCTGTGCGCAGCTATCCCCTCCACACTTCGCTCAGCGCTAGACTCGTGTGCCGCTACCTATAAATTTCCGTTTACTCCCGTTCCGTTTTTATTAATTTCGTTTGCATGGAGAAGTAAATAGTTTGAATCACAACAGAACTACTCAACAGAACAGGTGGGAGTAATGGTAAATTTCGCGTATGCCCATTTTAAAATCAAAATCTGACTTGCAGTTTCTGAATTAATTCTAAGAAAAATCTATATAGTTGTTTCATAGTTGATTTCATTACTCTCAGCAGCCTCAAGGTGAAGACAACGTGAACCCCATAACGCAGTCGTCGAATTTAGTCGTAGAGTAAGGTTAATTGAGTCTCCTCAATCTAATTTCCCAGTAGCGATGAGCCAGTGAGGTAGGTAAATGAGTTTTGTTGTCGTCGACAAGGGTGAGTACAGTTTGTCCGTCTACACACCCTCGATGGAAACTTCAAACTTCATTAGGGTTCCGTACCCAAAGGGTAAAACCAGGACCCTGTTATTAAGACTCCGCTGTCCGTCTGTCTGTCTGTCTGTCACCAGGACATTCTATTTAATTTAGTACTGACTGACAAAAATCTGCCAAATTAGATGGATCTGGTAGGTTTTCGTCATTCATACAACTGACACCTTGTTGTGTTTACTTGTTTTTATTATTTATCTAATGTGATTATTGTGATTTAATTGATACGATAGATTAATGGGAATTAAGTTCAAAAGAATGATTGATTGTTTAGCTGTAATTAATATTTATCGTAAGTAATTGATTTCTTGCGAAGTTTTTACCATTGTCTAGATTTTTGTTGACTATTCAAAAGTGTGTCTCTGACACCTATTTGTCGAAAAAATGAACTATGAACAGGCTGTATCTCATGAACCGTAATAGCTAGAGAGTTGGAAATTTGCAGATGATGTATTTCGATTGCCGCTATAATAACAAATAAAAACAGAATAATATAAATATTTAAGAGGGGCTCCCATACAACAAACGTGTTTTTTTTTTGCCAAGTGGCTCCCATACGGTACTGACGGAACACTTCATGCGCGAGTCCAAATCGTACTTGGCCGATTTTATTTTTGTATTAGTTTGATTTAAAGAGATAGAAGACATACTATTGTATTATACATTTGTGTATTAGTATGAATTAATATTTAGTGCAATTTGCACTTGGTCGGTTATTTTGTAGTTCTAGATATAATTTAGTAGTTTAGTTAATACTTCGACGAACGAGGAACATCCTCACAGCTAAATATTATACTATGTTTTAATTTTAAGTTGTATTTTTGATGAGAGATTTCAATTATTGTTCAATAATATATTTTATTTAGGTTCTATCTATTTTTTTTTTTATATTGGCACCATATAATGCTGAAACTTTACAAAAATGAAACGATTTGCACCCGTAGTGAGAAATTCAGCGCTCTTGACGAATTGTTAATTAATTGATACTCAATTTCAACAAGATACCGGAAAATACTCTACTACTACACAAATATGACTGTGCGGGCGTGATGGGGGCCTATGTATGTTTGATAGTCGGCTATTAAAGGCTGATACGTACAGTATCATATTAACGTGACTAATTGAAAATCTACTCTTTTAGGGAAGTCGGTTGATAAACGACCATCATATCCTGTGTAGCCTGTAGGTCACAAAAACTATAATAATGTTCAAAGAATGAAAGAAAAGCAATTTCAATACAGACCCACATTATCCGCGAGCCGGCTCTATTTTCTCTCCATAAATATTTGAAGTAGATGAGCCCGCAATTCTGTCATATCACATTGTCCTTGTAACATCTGATAAAGTCCGATCCACGGCCGCTGATGAATTAAGCAACAACCGACCCCTGTAGCCGCCAGGATACAACAAAAACACGACAAGACAACAGCTGGCCGTCGGCAGAAATAAAGAGAAAAATTGCCGGACTGCCAGTCGGTTGCCTCTTATAGAAACCCAGTAAGGGCAGTTTTTTTGGAAAGGTTCGTCGAATGGACCCTTTTAGATGTAAATTTTTTCCCCTAACTCATATATGCTCTAGAGCTCTAAAATTACCCAAGGTAAAAATTTGTTACTTTTCAGTACCTAGCGATTTTGACCATTTTCACGTTTTAGTGCTTATTGCCCGTCGTTGTTTTAGTATTTTAGTACGAGTACCTTTGAACATTTCAGAAAGAAAGGTGTCCACAACATAATCCTTGAGAGCTATTATAGTATCGAAGTATATTTATGTAGTGGATCAATAACAACCACAATTCATGCTATAATAACTATGTATTCAATAATGTTTCATTGTATGTAATATTTGTAAGCAAATATTTTTTTTACGTTTCTTATATCCTGATTTTGAATTCCAGAGTTATTTGCTTTTCCAGTAAATTGTAGGTAAATATCTTGGTACATATGAGTTATAGACTGGTGTAGACTGCATGATTAACATATTAAAATAAAAAAAATAGTAAATAAGATTCTCTCAGAACTTGATATAAGGTACAGATTTCCTAAATTTTTTAAGCAGTAGGTTTTTGGTTTCGAGCGTTTTTATAATAAGGTTGGGGCATATCAATATTCAACGTTTGTAAGTGGTTTAAAATATGCACTATGGCAGGAAGCCAAATGCACCGCAATAATTTGAAGCAAGAAATACGGAGAGAAAACCCAGAATAGAAAAGAATGACGGTAACGTCCTTTTCTCCGTAATAGGGTCTTGAAATAAAAGAGAGAGCTCTATCTGATAAACTCATAAAATTGATGTATTGAATATACAAATTTCAAAGGCCGTCTCCTGATATGTTTTTATACTCTCCTATAAAATTTGTGCCAAAACACATACTGGGTTTTGAAATTGGGCAGTTACAGCTTTCCCGACCGAGTGGGGAAAATAATGGCAAACAAAAAGTGCTGCCACGAGACATTGGGAAGTTTTACGTCTAAATAAATCAAAGAGGGGATTTGGACCTCAAATGTTTTATGGAGCATTGATAAAAATGGAAAGTGTTATCTAGTGATTCATTGCGCCGCTGAAACAACTGAAAACTGTTTTGTGGATTTGAGGCCAAGGATGTCTACGTATTCTTCATTCTAATTGATGGATTTCTGTCGATTACAATGTTACTATCGCCAGCCTACATTTGGTCAGCGTGGTGGACTGTGGTAATGCTTCGAATAATGCAAGAGGATTTGAGCAGAGCAGTACCTAGAAATAATAATGCACAGATAAAAATAGAATAATATTGCTTATATTGCATAGCATTGCTTTAACCGATAAAACATGTCTCTAAAAAACACATGTCTCTAGTGGTACTTAATTGAGGCTCTTTGTGTTTCATATAGAGGTTGAGTTAACAAACCGATGACCATTATCTTACGTCCACTGCTGGATATAAGCTTCCCCTTTAAATCTCCTATATAACCAGCGGGAAGCGGCTTGCACCCGGCTTCATTCTACAGTCTTAATGAGATCATCAGTCCATCTTGTGGTTTATCTGCGTTTACCGGTACTTACGTGGTTTTCACTCGCGGAGATCATTGTACGCAATCATTTACGGAGAGTAGGTATTGAAACGAATCTCGAAGAACGTGCTCTTAAAACAAAATGAAAATGTGACATTTTATTCCATCATAAAGCGTACGCCAGCAGCTCCGTAGTGTATCGTTCGTACTACATTTCAGTACTTACAAATTTTCACGCGTCGCCCAAGCTGACGAATTTATCATAACTGTTTGGTGGACAGTAATATAACTTTACACCATGTTGTATATAAACCGACTTAGAATATTTTAATATGAACTTTACACTGTGCAATAACCGTCATGTTGCAAGCTGTGAGAGGAAGATGTTCTGTAACTTGGTTGGGGTTAATACATTTTTTTCTCCAGAGATGTGATATGTAGATGAGCGGTTTGCCAAGATAAATGCACCGATACAATAACGTCAAACTTGATGATAAATGTTATTTCGTGTTTTTTTTCCCTAGCATATCGCCCACCGCCGTTAAAACTGGAAGTGGAGACAAAATTCACCGCTCACCTACACATTTCATCTAATAGACACACACACACACACACAGATGTGTAGTTGCTTTGAGATTCGCAATAGATGTTGTTGATTCTCATTCTTCAACAATATTAAGACAAATACTTAAAGGATCCTCACTGAGACCTCAAAGAAGAGTCGGGATCTTTACCTATAAGCATGGCGCATGAAACTGTGCCAAAATAACGGAACCTCAGGAGAAACCAAAATCTCCGTGAAAATCCCGTAAGTGCTTGTCTTAATGTTGTGTTGAATGCTCCTTGTTTTAAGCTTTATTAAAAAGATGAACTTTTTAATTTCGCGTGGGCGAGAATGTCCCGCGGAATACCTGCTGTTATTGGTGGAATGGAGGGCAAAGCGCAACTATGCAAATTGCGAATGCCTCGGTCAAAGACCAGGAGCACATAGTGAAGAGGAGATGGCATCTATATTTTTTGGGTGCCTTGTCCGTTTTTTTTTGAGTAGGATGAGGCATTAAGCCATCATCCATCCATTCATCAGCCGTAGTACCTATGTCCAATACTGAACATAGACGTCCCTTATGGATTGCCTATAAAACCGGTTGGAAAAGACTCCCACTTATCGTGATCGGTTGATGTCTTACGTTGCGCTTGAAGGTACGTGGTCTTTATACGAGAACTTCACTTTAGCACGACCTCGGTCCCGTATGTCAGTATTTGCGAAATTGGCTGTTTGTTTTACCAGTTTTTTGTAGCGCACTGCCCCAGCGTGGTGGATGCCTCAATTACCATCAAGGGTCGTGGTATTCCCTCGTGCAGACCATTGTAATGGGAATACTGGACAAATGCAAGAATGGAAGGCGGAGGAAGTCATGGCTTCGGAACATAGATAATGCACAGGCATCAAGACTGTGAAACAACTGTACAGGCTTGTTCTGGATAGGAAAATTTAAGTAAGCAGGGTGCTCAACTTCAGTGATAGAGATGCACTAGAAGAAGGGAGAAAAGGTAGGCTTGAGTCAGTGGTGGACTATTAAAAAAGCCATCACAGATATGCGGCATATCTACCTGCATTTTCTAGTCAAGGACGCAGGAAATAATTAAAATTTAAGGCCAATCACACGGACCGGGAACCCTAATTTTTTTCATAAACAATATGCGTCGCGCCTTATGCGTCACGCGGGCCCAGTGAGCTTTGATGGATATTGGTGATCATCTACACCAATACGTATTGCTCCAGCGTGGAGATGGGCCGATCTCCCTTCGTGGGTAGCCTTATGTTCAGTAGTCGATTAAAAAGGCCGGTATACATATGCCGTCTCCAACCAGTATTCCAGGGCAGGGACGCAGGAAATAATTCAATTTTAGGGCCGATCACACGGACCGGGGGCCCCAATTTGTTCATAAATAAAACGCGCGTATGCCAGATGACGGTTTAGGACGCCGCTGTTTTTTGTTATGACGCACGGAATTGTAAATTGTTTATTAGGATTTTGTAATGTAGCCGGCAAATTATTCTGCTATCCCTTATAATATGCATACTGAGCGACACGGGTTTCATTGAATGTTGATGAGGATGTTGTTGATTGAGTACTGGAGGTTACATTTGTTTAAAGATAAGTCTAATAGGTCGTCTCTTTGTTCTCTTACTAGTAAGACCACAACGACATACTTAGTGCGATGCTCTTCATCATTATCATTTTCAACCAATAACGTCCCCTTGCTGAGCATGGGCTTTGTACGCCATTCATCTCGGTCCTGTGCCTCTCTCGTCCAGGTTAGACCCGCGATTCTTACAATATGGTCGACCCATAGAGCTGGTGGTGATGCTCTTTCTATGACGTAATCATTATCGTCGTACTTACTATTTTTACTCCTTACATATTAAAAATCCGAAAGTGTGTTTGTTGTTTTTTTTTACCAACAATGACAATGTTTTTTACAACAACAGCAATGGAGCAACGGATAGCCTTGATTTTTGGCATGTACGAGTATATACTCGTAGTTAAAAGTTGGAAAGTGACAGCCTATTTTTTTTTTCCTGTAAAATAAAAGTTTTTATCGGAAAGCATAAAAGTTAGCACGGTCAGAATAAAAATATAGATAAAGGTAATAACATTTTAAAATAAACGTATTTAATTTTTTTTTATAATTTTATAAAAGCTAAAAGTTTTTAGCGCATGCTTTCAACACAGGTCGGTACTCTTATACCGATGCCTGTACCTATACGTACCGATACTAAAGGCTTATTATAAACTGCTTTTAAAATCTTTTTTAATATTTTTACAAGGTAAGATTTTTAAATTGCAATTTTATACATGTCCTAAAATGTACGAATATGATGAATGTGGGTGAGATAGCTATTAAATATCTTCCCTATAAGGAAAGCGTTGTAATGCCTTATCCCAAAACGTTCATATAATGTTCTCATTCATTATTATAAGACAAGTCGCAAAGCTCAAAATGATGGATGATAGTAGAGTCCAATTCGTCTCTATAATATCACCTCTCAACATAAGGTCGAGTTCACACGCAATGTAGATAGAAACTCAGAATAATGACAAACCTAGAAACATTACACAATTTTACTCAAACAAAAACTACGTTACACTTCAACTTTAACTTTTTTTTTTTTTTTTCTATTCTGAGGTAATAGGTTCTATATCTGGTTATACAGCATACGCGAGAGTGAGTGGAACAAAAAAACGCATTGTCTGTCAGCATACGTCAAAATCATAAGTTGGAATGTCAAAATGGTTGAAATTTGGTCCACTTTGTCTTTTGCGATATGATCGGATATTTGAACCCTCTAATTCCAGAAGAAGGTTCAAATGTCTGTTCATTTTACCTTCTTACTTTTTACTTTGTGCATGCTACTTATGTTCAAGCAAATAAATAACTTTACTTTGACCTTTTTGATTTTGGACAGCTGAGATAGCTCAATGCTAGTTTGTGAAACCCTTCTAAATTACGTAAGTTCGGGTGTATGTGCATCTTTTTTTAACAGCTTTAAAATTTCGTATTTAAAATGGGCAAAGTAATGTAGGTACATTTTACTACATCTATACAGACAGTGAGCCGCAACGTACTTCTGAAAGTGTAGGTGTAAATTCTTAAAAATTTCGAAATCAAGGATTCTTTCTTCCGCAAGAACCTTAATATTCCAAAGCGTTTCGCCGCAGCGTTAAAAATTTATACGTTTGAAACAATTCTTACAGTTTGTAAAGTTTTGCTGAGACGGCGAAAGAAGTACCGCCTTACCACAAAAAATTTAAACACGCTTTGAACACTGTTTAACCGTGTAATTTGTACTGTTAAACATTGTCTAAAGCGTTCGTAAAACTATTGTAGTAAGATGGGTAAGGTTTTCTCAAGACAACGCGAACGGTTGTATACTGAAAACTATTGTACATTGTAGCGCAGCGAATTAGCAAGTTAAAATGGCAGTGAGCAAGGCACATGCATAGTTCGGAGAACGGGTGACCGATGGGGCCGTAAAGTTCTCGAATGGACACCATGAACAAGCAAGCGCAGCGTAGGACGTCCACCGACTAGGTGATAAGATAAAGATCGCAGGAACACGCTGGGTGCAGACCGCTTCCAGCTGGCCTTATTGGAAATCTATAGAGGAGGCCTGTGTCCAGCAGTGGATGTCCTAAGGCTGATGGATGGATGGATGGATGGTTTGTAGCGCCAGCGTAGCTTGACTAGTATTCTTAAAAGATCACCGAAGTGTAGCAACGGTTAGTAATGGTATTCGGATGTGTGACCGCGGGTTTCTTTTATCAATGAGCGCTGCCGTGACCTGGATAACACGGTAAATTGTTGGCTCGGTTATTTTATTTGAACCGTTCGCGTTACTATGACCCGTGTTGACCCGGCTTATGGAAACTTACTTTACCGATAGTTTATTAATTTACGAAAGGTACACAGGTTCCATAGCGTTTGGCCCGGGGACCCATTTGAATTTTTAAAATAATGAATGAGTTTATCGTGCAACTACTTCTTAATGCTGAAAATTGGTGTACGGACAGGAAAACTACTAAAATATATTTGCACTTACCGCTCGGCCTACAAGGTCTTTTGAACTGATCTATTTATTTGTACCTATGTCCTGGAGCAAAAAAAATTACATCCATTCGATAGCTGATGCCGATGTTTGATGGCGGAATGTAGCTACCGAATTTCAGATCAGATTCAGATTCATCTTTTTTTTATTTCAATGTCCAATTTAATGAGACGAAATGTATGTAAACATATAAAAGCACTACCTATATAGCTTAGTGATGTATGACAACATCATAACCTAGCAGATATTCGTTTAAGCAAATACTTTACGAAACTGTTCTAAAACACGGCAAAGAAGACATTCATAAAATATATGGAGGCTGGTATAATAATAATCAAAAAATCTAACCACAACACTCGTTACATCTGGAGAAAGTACATGTTAGTTAGAAGCAGCCTGCATCCAGCACGTTCCTCGTTCGTCGACCAACGCTATCGTTTTTAGTGGAAATTATTAATAATGATGAATGTTCCAAAACCGGACCACATTTAACCTAGCGCCCTTACTTAATACCACAATGGTCTAGATCCCGAGTGGGGTTATGAAAGCTAGTCCATACCTTGACCTATATCCGAGTGACCGCGCTCTGACCTACAGAACGTCCGCTGACTCGAATAACGCTAATTGAGGACGAATCGGTTTCTGCCTCTTCGGTTAGGGGAAGAATTGGGAATTTGACGTTATTAGAAGTTGAGATTTTTAACCGACTTCCAAAAAGGAAGAGGTTCTATGTTCGTCTGAATGTATTTTTTTTTGTGTATGTTCATCGATAATTTCGCCAATTGTGAATGGAATCGAAAAATTATTTTTTAATTCGGGTTATACTGCCGAGGTGGTCCCATTTAAATGTTACAGAAATCGGCTGAGCCGTTTTTGAATAATTAACAATAATGTAAACGATTCGAGCGAAATATTCGAATTGTGTACACGATGGAAGGCGGTTTTGCCATTTTTTGAGAAAAATAATTATTGGCGATAAGTGTCTCAGTAATAAATAAATGTCAATTTTCATTCATCACGTTAATAAATACTTCTTATAGTATATAATATACAGGTTTATCTGCTTAAGCCGAAAGGAGCTGATTAAGACTATCATTACGTACAATTACTTACTAATTATTACTACAACCGCCTTCCGTCGTGTACAAAATTCGAATAATTTGCTCGAATTATTTACATTATTGTTGAGTTTTCAAAAACGATGCAACCGATTTTTGTAAAATTTAAATGGGATCGCCTCGGGAGTATACCCTTTCGAACTAAAGTCGAGAGTTCGGAGTTATTGATGAACATACACAAAAAATTAGACGAACATAGAACCTCCTCCTTTTCGGAAGTCGGTTAAAAATCAGATGTTGCTTACTTCGTCAAAGGTTAAAGACAGTCATCGAGCGTTTGGCAACAGACAGGCACAGGGACAGCTAATCTAATTCGTGATATCAGTGTAAATTTAACGGGGGTTCCCGAATTAAGAGTTGATCGTACTAAATTATGAGTATGATAAAACGTCCGTCGACTAGACATAATATCGCCCTTAATTATATAACATTGTGGCTTTGCTACTTTTTTTGAAATACAATGTAGCAAACAAGCTAACAGGCCTTTTAACAGTAAGAGGTCACCGGCATGGGCAACCACAATGCCAAAAGCGTTCCCCACTTTTTATAGCGAAAATTCTGTTTAATTTTTCTGGAACCTTCATACGTGAATTACCATTTTGTGAATTTGCTCAAGGTAACATTAACTCAATTTACTGAGGCAAAAAGGTTAAAACGTTTACATATCTTTTGAATTGAGCAGCGTTATATACGGTGGTATGCGTGACCTGAAAAATTACCATTCACGTAGCGAAATAAAAGTTCAAATCAGAATATTCTGAATCTTATTTCAAGCGTACTCGTACATGTTCGAGTTGTAAATCGAATAATATGCTCGAGTCGAAAATGGAATGAATTGAAGTTGGTATTCGAATTCAATTCAAGTTTTAGTTTTGCGGTTGATAGAGCTGGACATAAAAGTATGTTACGATCGAGACCAAAAAGTATTCGTTCTACTAAAAGATTCAATTATTTAAATTGAAAGGTTACATTTAATATTTGGGTGGCAAAGATAGTTATTGATTATAGTGGTATGATATAACTTGTGGCGTATTGTACTATTAAATTTGGAGCACTAAAAAGTAGTTTAGACCATATTTTCCGAGGTAAATTATGAAAAAAACCGATATTAAATCTACATAAACTTCTATACATGGAGCACTCACACATACAAAATAGTGTAGTAATAAGTGTTATGTATGTTGTACCCGTACTACACACTAAGCTAAACAGCATAATTATATTTTAGTTTAGTTGTAGTTAGGTAAACCATAAATCTAGTTACATAAAATAATAGAATTATACCGCATGATAAAACACCTATATAATCCTCTTACTTACTACAAAAGTTTAACGCACGCTTTAGACAATGTTTGACAGTACAAATTGGACGATTAAACAGTGTTTAAAGCGTGTGTGTGGTAATGCGGTAGGATCTTAATTATCTTGTAAGCTTCTTATCTCTTATTTTCCTCTAAAAACGCGTAGAGATTTAACACCCTCGCCGAGTTTTTGTGAAAATACAATTCCCAGAAAAGAAAACTTAGATATCAACTGTTTTATAATGAGTTTGTATTAGATAATGTAAGTCCAAAGTAAACAACCGGACCGTAGGAAAAGTCGAGCCAAAGCAATTTTCGAAGTTGTATAATCTCCCGCTCTCTTATTTGTAGCTCTTTAAGATAAAACATCGCAATTTGTATTGCAAGGGTGAGTTATTATTTTTCTATTTACTTCCCAACTAACTGATTTGGTGGTTTTATGATTGTAAAGCTGCATGAGTTAGGTTTTGAATGGTTCAGTTGGTTATAAAATTTCTTTGAATTGTGTATGGTTTTGAGGTTTCTTAGAAAATATAGACTCGTGATAGTAAAATTATGACTGCAATTGTAATGGATTACGTGCTAGTACTGGTTGAAATGATTGCATGAGACGTCACTCAATTAATTTGTGGAACAATGGTTTTACTGACGGTGAACAAAATATTTGGTTCTTAGATTTCTATAGAACACGGTTGAGCAAAATATTTATTAGTTATTATTAGATTTTTATGCTTTATGTGATAATAGCGATCCGCTCTAGCATTGTACACGGACAAAATAGGGTATTTGTTTCTTTCTCATAAAGTACATAAACTGAAAAAAAGTCCTATATGGAAGTCACTTCGTTGCGGCAGTGTTTTGTCTAATTTATCTCTTTCTCTAGAAGAAGTTAAACGAAAAACCTACAAAAGAAGTTGTCTCATAAATATAACTCCACAATTTGTGGACAATTCCGCACAGAATCATGGCAAAATCGACCTCCATTTGTATGGAACTATGAGAAATATTACCCATTTCCGAACTGCAGTTTAGAAGGGTTTATACAAGTATAAGTCAAGTTATAAGTCTGATAGGAGCGATCTGAACTCGAGTAATTCCACTTTCGATTCAGCTGCTATAGGGTGGACGACATTTTAATGAAAGCTTTATATGCAAGCAGTATACAGATCTCTTAGTATAATATCATATTATTATTATACAGGCTGCAGCTTTGTAGTGATTTTTAGAGATCTGTATTTTCATTATGAACTATTTAACACAGGGGCCTAATCTAAAAAAAGCTTTCTCTATATTTATCGCTATTAATATTAAAGGTATCATTCAGACATTGCACTAGAGCTATTTCCCTAAGGTCTTTAGGGGAGGCCTATGTCCAGCAGTGGATGTCCGATGGCTGAAAGGAATTTCCCTAAGGAATCAAGGTTCATAATTATGTAACATAACCCTGGAAAAAGCAGTCAACAACTTCTCTTAGCTTAATGAAAAAAATTCAACAGCTTGAAGCACGCCCAAACGCTTAATAAGTGTAAAATATGGAGACATTAGCTCTACCTCTCCAGAAAACAGGGAAAGGCTTTCCTGTTCCAGTTATGTGTGTCAGCCATAAAGGCGTCGTATAATTTCATATCGCTGCCGGTCGTGACATTGGCCTAATGCCAATGGGCGGTTCTTCGCTGGCCAACTCGACCTAATGCCCAGACTCTACCGGAGCAGAGCAGAGCGAAAATATGCGGAGATGGGCAGAGCGATGCAGTCCGTGAGTCTACTTCATGCCATAATTACGAACGGAATTGTACTTATGTCTTAGTTGCCTGGAAGAAATCGCTTCAAGCGATAAGGTTAATTTTAGTACAACCAATTTGTAAAGTTTTTTATCCATGTAAATTGTCTGTTTTGGTTGAACTAATTTAGGATTATATAGCTATATAGGGATTTCTGTGATCATAACTAATTATCTCGACCTAAGTAACTCAGGGATGATATGTGACCTTTTTTTTATCAGGAAAACGAGGTGTGGTGGTATCAACCTGCTTACAATCTTTTACAGAAGGGTAAGCAGGAGGGTGGTTCTGTGGGAGTCCCCGCCGCGCCGACTGGATAGTATACCTACCCACCAAAAACCCTGGGTGTTCCATCGCTGCGCCCGGTGTCGGGGCTACGGGCACGCTTTCGCACTCCTCCGCAGCACCCGACAGCGCTGGCCTAACTCGGGCTTCACCACGGAGCTTGCGCTCCTCTCCGCCACTATGACGATGTGTCGGAACACCAGACACATTGTTATCCACTACTCGGAACCAACCAGCACTGGGCGTCGGATATCCGAAAGCTCTGGCCCTAGTGCAACGGGTCAATTAAAGTGAAAAACCCCAAAGAAGCGAGACACCTCGAGCGCCACCTTCTCAGCTGCCTCAGAAGAGACCCTGACAAGCGGCTCCACCTCGGAAACCAGATGATATGTGACCTACGCCAAGATAAGGACTTCCAGATGCAAAACAAATATTTAAATCCTTTTTTAAACCAAACGGTAGGGAATTGAATTAGATTACTAGCTAGCGAAGGCAACTACTTACCGAAAAATCCAAGAAAGTCTTAATAAATGGTATAAAATGTAATATTCATTATGTCCCATAAATATAGCGAAGAAATTCTGTTCGAACCAAGCACAGACATTTTGCTCGCGATCTATTCCAGACTGCAACCTATCTGCGGTGCTTTGCCCCCATAAAGTTTTCGAACATGGAAAACTCCAGAAGGACTGTTGCGGTAAGAAAAATGGAATGGTTTGCAGCGCGCTTTCTGTCTTTCAACCGGAGTACGCTGTTGTCGATGTCAATTTTGCCAGCATGCTGAGCACGCATAGCGTAGCGTTTTATACGAGTATTTTGTTCTTTACTCGTAGACTTTCAAGGGCCTGTATATTATCTAATTGCTTTTAATTTAGTAGCTTCAGTATGTAGTTTTATTCAGTTGGGATGAGTAAATGTTAGTTGTGTGTTACGGGTTCAGTTTCGTGTTTTTGTTACAACAATTAAATGTATATACTAATAAAGGCACTTGCCCGATAAAAAAGGGGACAGCGTATTGAATTTTAATGGTAATGACTCTAGTCTAGAGAGTCCTTCTGGTTTATTTCATGTCCGATGTTGTCCCCATAAAGTGTAGTATCAAATGTGCATTTGTTTCCTTTAGGTCAGTTCGAAGCTCGCTGCATTTTTCACTCTTTTTTGGTTTGATGACCCCTGGGATGGTTTTGCAGTATCAAATGTTTTGTTAGTTGTGTCTAGGTTGGAAATGTCTGTGTATTTTGGTGGGCGTTTGTTTTCTATGCCCCGGTATTTATTTTTAAATTAAATGATATTATTATATTAATCAGTATGTTTCGCTCGTTAGATAGGAATGCGATGTAATTGGAACTGCCTAATGAGACATATATTGGTGAAGCCTATGTCCAACAGTGGACGCTTTACGGCTACGCATGCACATGGTATTCTAACAGAGATGCAAATCAGCTGCTTTCTATCTCCCATATATGATTTCCAAAATATATTTATGTAGCCCAACGTATAAGCATTGCCTTTCGGCGAGGTAATACTGCCAGCATACTGCACGAGTTGCATGGCAAAGGGACCAATTGTCTTTCCACCAATTTATTCCCTCGAAGAAGAAATAAAGTATGGATTGACAATGACAGCTAACATAAAAGTGGATAAAATGGTTTTCTTCCTTTGCCGTGCTACCAGGGTAGCTGGACACGTTTCCCACTAACAGGGACAGAAAGTTTGGGCGTTGAGATTATTTCTAGACTTTATATGTTTATGTAGTGTAGTGAATAAGTAGATTTGGTATAGATAATAAAGGTAACGTATCGGTTAATAATTATTTTTCGCAAAAAATAGCATGCCCCGTGTACTGTGACTTCACCCGTGTACAGAATTCGCGAATATTTCGCACGGATCGATGTTACATTTTTCTCATTTTTGTTGATTTATCAAAAATGGCTGAGCCGATTTTAATAAAAATTTAATGGGACTAATTTCGAAGTATACTCTTTCCAATAAGAAAAGAATTATTGAAATCGGACTACTACGAAAAAAGTTATGCGTAAAAAAAACGCGTCGAATTGAGTTCCTCCTCCGGTTTGGTTCGTCCGTCAAAAATATGTCCAGGATAAGATAGATGCGGATTAAATGGTAAATGCCACCTCAATCTCAATCTGTGGTAGAACTTCCAACTCAAGATTGACAGATGATCTGAATGTTTTGAATAAAGCTACAGCATCAGTTTGGATTCTTACATTAACCACCGCCGCCAGCAATATAAACTTCCTTATGCTCCTAATTTTTACGGTCGCAGTTTTCTTACTGCTCAGGATCGTAAATATTCGCGACATTTGCACTCCAAAATAAAATCGCCGTAAAAGCACTTTTCCCCAACACTTTTCGTTCATTTTGCGCGAACGCGACGGGATGTAGGCAGTAAATTATCACCGTCAACTTAGGAACAATTATTTCTACGTGTGCCTACATACCTATATTTATTTGATTTTCACGTACCTATATCTGGTTTAAATACTCATTTACACGTGAGTAAATAATCAGAATACTCGGTATGTAAATTGCTCGAAAAACATTTACTAAATATGTTTAGATAGGATTGGATTAGATTTTGATAAAAGCGGGTGTAGAACTGTAGAGCTAACATAAATCATAATGTAAATTTTACCTATTTAGTATTTTTATTGACCGATCAAACGAAGTGTGAGTGGCCTCCGTTTTTAACCGACGAAACGGAGGAGGATTAAAATTCGGTTCGTTATTTTTTAGGGTTCCGTACCCAAGGGGTAACCGTTATAACTAGGCAGCTGAAATTTTCACAGATGTCTTTCTGTTGTCGCTATAACAACAAATACTAAAAACAGATTAAAATCAATATTTGAGGGGGGCTCCCATACAACAAACATGAATTTTGAGCCGTTTTTCACTCGATGTTAATAATGGTAACAGGTAGATGCTTGAAATATTTACAGAATTAGTTGTATATTCACTTCAATAGTAAATAAATACATTAAAATAAAATAAATCTTTAAGAGACCATACATATACAGTACGGAACCCTTCGTGCGCGTCCGACACGTACTTGGCCGATTTTTTTTTATGTTTGGCCACGCATTACTGTCTTTTAAGTTTTTTTTTTTTTGTTTGGTAGATCATAGTTTAAAGGTGCCATTTAAATTTTATCGAAATCGGTAGAGCCATTTTTTATAAATCAATAATACTGTGAAAACTACATCGATCCGTGCGAATTATTCGAATGATGTACACGGTTGAAGTCATTGGGAAAAATTACCTATAACTCGACGATTTTGCTTTCGTCTATCTGGACGTTGATCCTTCTCTACAGGTGGCATTTTTCAAATAATCTTGAACGAGATTTGGTATACTGGTTCTATAATTAACGATTTTTTGTCGTCGGCGATTTTTTGTTGGGCGGTCTTCAAAATAGGAGGGAAATTTTTCGTAACGCTATTTATCTGCCGATTTCGATAATATAAGATTTGGCAAGATCGTTCAATATCCAAATCCTAACATGATTTAAGAGTACGAATCAAATCGGTCAAGAACGAGTCGAGATACAGGCTTATGAAGATTCAGACGCATTCAGTTAATTTTCGAAAAACTACTACTTGTAAATAATAAGTAGGTACCTCTAGATTCTGGAGGCACCATAGATTTATTTTAGTAAATGACGTCACATCACTCACGCTGAGGATTTGTGGTGTTGGATATGAATTACTTATTTGTTTGGGTCCATAATGCCATTTTAAATTAATTATACAGAATTTTTCTCTATACCTACAACGGACATACTCTAAAATATGAATGTACCTACCTACTCTCCATTACGACTAACTTCACATGGAACCAACCTAGATTTTGTAAAAAAGCTATTCAAAACATACCTATTTTGTTTATTTTTTTGATTTTCGTAAATGCCTTACGAAATTAAGGTCCATACATGTGATTGTGGGTCAACGAACGTTTTGTATAAAACAGAGGAATTTTTGCTGTATTTGGCCTCATTTTAGTTTACAATGATGAATAAAAAACCTCTTTTCAGCTTAGTACAGTGCAAGCAAACCCAGTAAATATTTATTTTAGTAAACAAGCGGTAACAGCGTGTCATTGTGGTCGGTGTCTCCGGTCGCACCCGCGTCAGCGAGATATGGGTGATGACGTCACATCACTCACCCTGGGGATTGGTCCTGAGGAAGGGCGGCACTGTGGTTTTGTAATGTGATTACTTATTTGTTTGGGTCTTTATGGGATTTTTAACTTAAAATAGATCTGTGTTTGATATGCTGTCTAATATGAAGAAAGATTTACGCAGTTTAGGACTTCTAAAAAAAATGCAAATAAATTTCTGTATTCTATTCTGTATTATACCGACTAAGTGGACCGATGATATAGTTGAGATCACAGGAACGCGCTGGATGCAAGCCGCTTCAAACCGAACTCATTAAAAAATCATTAGAAAGGCCTATGTCCAGCAGTTGACGTCATATGGCTTGTGGATAGATGATAGATAATACAGTTTTTAGGGTAAGAACACTCCAGATTTTTTTACGAACTCAATTTTAAATGGAATTAAATGACGCATTATAAGTTACAAAAAAAGGTTCATCAAATGATAAGTTCATGTACCTCTGCGTTCTTGCGCAAAGTTTTATTGTCGAATATCAAGCAAAATTTATCAAAAATTTTTACAAACGAACTTAGTTTTAAGCCTTAAAATAAGACTAAAAAATATCACTGGCATCAGCACCTCAACGACGGCGGATGTTAAACGGCCACTTCCAGTAATCGAATACCATTCCAGATATTGGATCTGATTGCCAAGCCCATCGCTCTTATTACAAAATGCTAAGACGCGCTGCGAAATTCTACATTTAGTTGAAAATTCGCTAACGCCGAGTGTGGTAGCTGTATAAAATTAACAGGCAGCGCATTAAGTGCCAAAGTTTCTTTACCGAGTGCCAAATTATAAAAAAAAACTTAATATAAATTGTATGGAGACGACGCGGCGTATTGGCAAACGCAGCGTAAAAACTTTTACAGCTAGACACTCATTGGCATGCCATTTTTTTACATTACATATAGATGTACAAACTGAAATATTTGGATTATCTTTAGACCTTCAAAGGTATGTGGATGACCCAAGGCTTTTTATGTAGTAATGGTGTAGTTTTGTTGTAGTTAATAAAGGCACTTTTGCCCGATTTCTACAAACTGAATGTGATCGCAAGATTGCACCGGATGCTAACCGCTTCCAAACCAATAGTCTTCTTACTGAAGATCACTGTTACTAAACTTTGGGTTTGTTTTCTACAATGACTTCTAATTTCATATAACCATGTTTCATAATTCTTCAATGCGGTAGGTACCTACTTAATAATTATAATGTACAATATTGTCGCAAACAGTATTTTTTTCATAAAACTCATAGGCTTTATAACCAATACTCAGAAGTTGTAATACAGGTTCAAGTGTGCGATCACGTTTTCAAAATATTTCCCCACAAAAAAAAAGTATTACAAAACCATTATGTCCATCACTCCATTCTGAGATTCCAGCCCTAGAAACGGAGCCATTCTTACTAGGCATTAATTCCCCAAGTCCTCGCCTCAGCCGAGTCCCTGTGAATGATTTATCCCAGTATATTACAGGCCATTGGAAGTTATCCCGGCGTTCCGGGAATGTCCGACAGTTACTGGCTAGTCCCGGGATTAGATGAATGCAAACTGGAAAAGGAAACACTATTTCATTTTGCACCTGGACGCGATAGATAGAGATTTTGTTTTACTAGATGTTCCCGCGATATACTTTTCGGAGTCTTATAGAATTATTTTTGTTAATCGAAGTTATTACTTTACTTTCTTTCCTTGTTAAATATCTATATTTGTATGAACACAATTATATTTATGTATATATTTACAACTGTAACAAACCTCAGATGGTTTGATCGTCCACATCTGAGTAATTAGGCATAGCAAGAAGGCATTCTTGTAGTTGTCAGGAGTATCTCACATGAGGTTATAATTATTTCTAATGTTATCTAAAGAAACTTTCCATTCGAATGATTTACAAACATGCAGGAAAATAAATACATTTTAGAAAAGCAACAGAACTTCAATCTAGGTATGAAAACTCTTTGCAAAAATTGAGAATTTAAAATAAGAGAAAAAAAAGAACAGAGAGAATTTGACGGGACTGACAACAGGGACTTCACTTGAGAAAATTATAGAAAAATGTTGGAATATTTCATTTTTTAGGATATTTTTAGTTTTGTACCGCAAGATTCAGAGAAAGGAAGAGCAGAGAAGACTTTACTAACTAGGAGAATTTTGTTCCTGGTCTAAAAAGTGGAAGTTGGAAGAAAGTTGTTTTCGATCGAAGGACGAGGATGTTCCTAGAGGATTTGGTTTCGTATAATCGTATCACTTTTTAAATAGATATGTCATAGTAGGTATAGAATTGTTCAGCAGATGATGTTCCTGCGAGTCGGCCAGATCAGTACTGCATTGGACTTTTGGATGATTTACTGTTGTATTAATGTACAAATGGACATCAGATGAAAAGAGGAGGTCTATCATATGGAGATAGGCCTATATCCGCCTTACTGAAACGATGCGGTATGGAGGATTCTCACACGTATCTATTCTTTTATGAGTATGAACGAGTTGCTTACGACGCTACGCTACACCACAGAAACAAGGCAATATTATCTACTCTGACCTGTTGCGGGTTGATAAATACATCTTCAGGTTCCTATGGCGGTCTTGCATAAGTTGACTTACGATGTTTTCTACTCTATAGAAGTATGTTACTGACGAAACTATCCTTCATTGAACATTTACTCACGAGTAGAAGATAGAAGCTTCTAACACTCGCCTTTATGATTTCTATGTATGAATTACAAATGTTTTAATTATTTGTCTTTTTCAGCTTCGACTATATGTGAACTTGAAATCTTATAAAGATATATAAACCAAGCGGATTGAGAATACAATTTCTTGACATAAAGACATGACTACCTACAATTTGCGAAGGACAGGGTGTTCGTATATGGTTATTGTACATTTATTTATGTTATGAGGATCGCAGAGTCGACTGTTGCTATACCACATTATTGCAACATCTCATTATTTAAATACTAGCCGTAAGTGCTATATGATCAATGCTGTATTTTCATTAGTGTGCAGAACTCTTGAAGCCAGATAGAGCTTGGGCCAGTGTTTCTCATTTCCGAAATGGAGGGATATCCCGTGTCCGTATAAGAGTGTAAATTCTGATCACTTTGAAATAAAGCTATTGATAGTTTATTGATTTTTATATTATTTTATAAGGCGAAGTCGATTCTCGAACCTTTATCTATAGTAATCTTGGAGCTTTTCTTGAGAACACTCTGGATTTCATGCAAGTTTTTATGATTTTCCTGACTTTATGAAGTGATGTAGATAAGATGACTGACACACTCGCGACTCCTGGTTTTCTTTCCTGCTTTCTTTTTCCAGGATGGCGTTAGATTTACGAAAGCAGAGTAGAGTCATTTTCATGGTTTTCAGCTCTCTCGAGCGCCATGACTAAATAATCAGAGATAAACATAAAATAAAATAAATCTCTGATACCTAAATGAAATTGAATAAATTTAAAATATTAAAATTAATTGTCAGAAATAAATTAATACTATTCTTTCTGGCATTCCAATCTTTTATTATATTCGTAGTTAGATAATAATATTAGTTCAATAATAGAGTTTCTTTGTTCTAAAGTACTAATTTAATAGAATTTCCTTCTCATCTCATGTCTAATATTTTCTTAAGCAACTAAATTAATATTTTATACCTAGCTTTATTGAAGCTTATTTACGTTATACACAAATATTCTAAATTAACACCACATATAACAGAGAAGCTCTAGAATCACTATTTTTATATAGCTCTTAAAACATTAGTTAGGTACTGCATTTCACTCTGAGATTAGTAATTTACTTTCAGGATCATAGAAACTCAAAATAGGTAAAACATAGGGTTTTCGTTCTGAACTTAGGTAATCTATTAGACTGATAAATATTTCGAATCACCTTTACCTAGGGTTTATGCGGACTATAACGCAGGGTCTATCACAAGACGACCACTGGCCAGACTAACGTATAAATAGGTAAATAAACTAGATGATTAGGATAGGAATCTCACAGCAGAAAACTAATAAAGCAGACGGCGCTAGGTGAGAATTATTACGTTGTGAACTTCGGAAGTTCAAAAATGATAGTATTCATATCTTATTATTTATCTATACCAATAGTAAGCTGATATCTTATTGAATATCTGTATCGATATTTAATGCCTTCTAAATATCTTAGGATATTTCTTTCATGAGGTTAAATTTATAATTTTATCATAGACAGGTGGAACCAGGACGCATAGCTAGTATGTCAAACATCTAGGAACCATTGAAAGCAAATGAAGTTTCTTAAATCATTTAATCTGACATTTTATTTTAGACAGGTTTCTTAAAATAGGTTCTACACTTCTAAGGTTTATAAATGAGGTTAAATAGGCAGGCTAAGCTAGGGATTGTTACATTTCGGCGTCAGGATAGGCTAGATTGTTACACAACTATGTTATTGTATGTTTCTCTCTGGAGTGATTTTCCGGTTTTTATTTTTTTTATTTCCTAGGTATAAAATGTGATGGATCATTTGGTGATACATTTATCAGGTTTCAATTAGACATTTACTTTTTTCAACACATGTTTCAACACAAACAACATGAACATTATCTTGGGGTCACACTAACTGAATTCTTAAATTCATATATATATTCTTAAATTCATTCATACTAGAACAATCTGTTGCATTCCAAATGCTTCTTTTTCTTTGTTTAGGTGACAGGTGTCAACTTCCAACTAATATTTTGGGACATCCATAGAGGAAGCCCACCAGTGGATGTTTTACAGCTGATACGGTGATGATGAATGAGCAAGCAAGAGCGTGAGCAATAACAATAAGGTCCATACCATAGCTAACAAAAGAACTGATAATAATGTAGTAAATAATGTATATGTACTATAAGCTAAAAAAAAATAATTCCTTGGGTCCTAGGTACCGTTGATCACTCCAATTCATCAATTTAGGGATTGTAGGGCATTGATAAGACAAGAAAATAGATTTCGAGTTTTTGTTTTCATTTTGACCGTTAATATTCCTCATTTCCTTTCAATATCGGCGCTGGCAAGGTAATAATTACCAGCGACATTTTGGGCATTTTGAAATGTACAATACTTTACTAGTCAAGCGCCCTCATTTGATATACACTAGGCCAAGTTTTTAACAACTTTTTAAAAAGAAAATCAGTAGGTAACCTCTTTTATTGGCATCGGGTAAATGCCTGTCTGAGATGAATACCGCACGCCTGTCTACGTCTAGTAAGCTTTAAAACGCCTGTCCGAATAGGCAAATGCCTGTCCGATAGTAACCCTATTCCTGCTTGAAAGACAATCTAGCTGAATGACTGAACTTGATTTAACTGGATTTTAAAAAAAAACGTCAGTGTCAACTTCTGCAAAAGTGAATCGAATTTCTCTTATTTGCTAAGCTTGAAACTTTGAACGATTCTACTTATTTTAGTTTGCTTATTTCATTTTAGTTGTATTTTAATTCAGTAAGTTTGAACGGTCTTTACTTAGGTATTGTAGTATTGTTCGATTTTATTATTTTAGTTAGATTGAATAGCTTTTTGCTGGGTTATTAAGAAATGGCAGACTAATCTGATAGGATACTCGTAGATTCATATCATCATTATGGACGACTTTTACAATAGGGGCGTTGGCCCCTATTTGGGAGTGTAGATTTAAAAAATGGCATCCATCTTGAAATTGAAGGTGACAAACCTCTTTTTGAAAAAGGCGTCATGGGTATCGTTTTCGATATTATTGAGGGTGTAGATTTCAAAAATGGCATCCATTTCTAAATTAAAGATGGCGGATGTCACTTTTTGTGAAAAGTCGTCCAATGAAGACTTTTTTGATTTTCATTCTGTCTTGATTTTTCTATTTGGTCTGAGGTCATTTTCGAAATCTACAATCTACCGCAAGAACCTCAATAATCAGCCAAGTACGAGTCGTACTCGCGCACGGAGGGTCCCGTACGGTATATTGTGAGCCCCCCTTAAATATTTATTTTATTTTAATTGTATTACTTATTATTGAAAGGAATATAAAACTAAACATACTGTGAAAATTTCAAGCATCTACCTGGTACCATTATTAATATAGAGCAAAAACGTCTAAAAAATCAGGTTTGTTGTATGGGAGCCTCTCTTAAATATTTATTTTATTTTGTTTTTAGTATTTGATGTTATAGCGGCCGAAATACATCATCTGTGAAAATTTCAGCTGCCTAGATATCATGGTTCATGAGATACAGCCCGGTGACAGACAGACAGACGGACGGACGGACAGACGGACATCGAAGTCTTAGTAACAGGGTCCCGTTTTTCCCTTTGGGTACGGAACCCTAAAAATCGTAATAATAAAGCTCGAAAATACTCTATGAAAAGAGGCTGTGGTTCTGACCTACATTTTACCAGCGTAGAACATGTTCGTTCAAAAGGCGTAATAATCATTACTTTAAAAAGCGGGAGATGAGAATAAAGCGAATGCATTAGTAACAGTAAATTCTGAAGAAAGCGCGCATTGAGGTTGAAGAGTTTTAACACGCGTAATTATGTTTCCGATGAATTTCGTTGCGTTTTCGCCTCTAAAATATTTTCTCGCCTTGGGTCATAGTTTTACCGACTTTGAAAGGGGAAGAATCTGTATGTATTTTTATTTTGTGTATGTTAATCGATATTTTTGCCAATTTTGAACCGCTTTAAAAATATTTTTTATTTCGACAGAGTATACTCCCGAGCCTCTAAAACACTTTGCACCTTGGGTCATAGTTTTTCGACCATCATGTTATCGATTCATGCAAACTTTCGAACTCTGTACACATCCCTGTGTCGAAAGAAGTCGCGCAGAAGGTGGTGCCATTTTTTGCGAAAAATAATTATGATAACCATACACAATGATAATATGTGAAACATAGGCTCTAGTTATGCCCTTATAAGAAAGATCTAAATCACGTAACTTAACTTAGACTTAGACTGTATCTAATGCTCAGACTTCAGAGCGCATCAAGTCTGGGGCCTGATTGTCTATCGACAAAACGTGACGTAGTTAGGTAACGCGATAAGTATTTTTTTTATATCCGCGAATTCCGTATAGATAAATGATTTTTAAATGTGAAATTACGTTAAAATGATGTATTATTTGAAAAATAAATAATTTTCAAGCGAATTTCTTAACAAAGAGCACAGAATTAATACAGAATCACCGAGTGAGGGACACCGTAATTGTTGACGTTACTAGCACTCTATAATGGCAGAGAGCAGGCTTTTCTCTCACTTTTATAAGCTTTCCATAACAATGCCTACTTCGAATTTGTTGTGTGGTTCCAGTCAAAGTGCAAAATAAAGTCACAATCAAGTCCAAGTTATGCCTTGGTCAATGCTATACATTTAAAGAGAAGCGATGTCGCCACGTAGCTCGCATGTCTGACCCTGAGTTGCCATTAACAAAATCCAGGTAAATCCATAGAGGTGGTAAGCTAAAATCCCTTTTATCAATACGGGAACGTAATTGACACCGAAGGCCCGAACTACTAAAGCGGAGCGCACCGAAAATATGCAGAGCTGGATTGTGGACAGTAAACCCACTGCAGAAGTGCCATATTTACCTAAAGAAGAACAACACACACACACACACACACACTCACAGACTATAATGCTCTGCTATTAACTTGCTAATTAAATCTATAGGGGCAGCAACCCAACATCGCTCAATCAATACGTGGTTTATTGACGCTGTAATCTTTTGGGGGAGATCAATCGGCAAATCAGCGCGTTGTAAATACATCCATGGTTACGATTCATTCATTGCAATGTGTTCTATTTTTTACCCAAAAGAAAGTTAGAATCAAATCCATGTAAAATCAGATTTCACGAAAGAAGTCCCGCGGCTAAAATTGAAACTAATTTTAAAAGATCGGCCAGGCGACGCATTTGAGGAACTTTTTGCGTGAAAAGGACTAGTATAATTATTGTCTGTATGAGTAAAACTAGAGTCCGTATAATCCCCCGAAATAAGTGAAAATAATTAGTATCGGCTATGCGATTGTGGCGACGAGTCCGAGGGACTTTTTTCGTGAAACGCACTCTACTTACTTTGTAATGAAACGATGTTGACATGTGGCAATACAGAAGGCTCGCTTGCCAAAAGTTGCCATCAACAAAATCCAGGTAAATCCTTAGGGGCAGCAAGCCAACATCCCTTTAATCAATACGTGGGGTAATTGACGCCGTAATCCTCGAAGGCCTAGGGGAGATCAATCGGCAGATCAGCGCGCTGTCAATGACGGTACTTTCCGACATATTACGATTCATTCAATGCAACGGGTTCCATTTTTAACCGACTTCTAAGAAGGAGGAAGTTCTATGTTCGTCTGTATGTATTTTTTGTGTATGTTCATAGATAATTTCGCCAATTGTAAACCGAATCGAAAAAATCTTATTTAGTTCGAAAGTGTATACTTTCGAGGTGGTCCCATTTAAATATTACAGAAATCGGCTGAGCCGTTTTTGAAAAATCAATAGTAAACAAAAGTAAACAATTCGATCGAAATATTAAGTACACGATGAAAGACGGTTTTGCAAATTTTTGGTGAAAAATAATTATGTTTTCATTGATGTTTGAAATGGCCTTTAATTCGTCTTTTTGTAAAGCTTTAGAAAGACGGCATACGTTTTTGTGGAATGGAACATTTTACGTGTGATTAAACCAAAATAAACTAAATTTAGGGCAGTATTGGCGACATAGTCGGACATAGTAAAAGTGGTTGGTTGGATAGTGCTATGTTATCTCAGATGAAAATAGGTGCGACTTAGAGAAACGCACTATATTTAGGGTCTTCAAAACCCCTACAATGATTTGAATTATAACTTAGTATTAAAATAAAAGTTTTTTGCATTTCTATTAAGTAAGTTCGTATAAGCCGGGTGGCTAGCCCTGGTGGCAGTGTTTTTAGGCCGCCCGAAGGCCTCTGACATGGCTAAGCGGTTAAAACAACCGGGACCTACAATTTAACGTGTCATCCGAGCCACGGTAGCGCTCAGTTGGAAAATGCCACCCACGGTCACCCATCCAAATACTGACCGTGCGGAATGTTGCTTAATTTCGGTAATCGCTGACTAACACCTAGTCAAACTACGCTACGAGCTCTACATTTCTATTGATATGTGTCTTGCAGTCTTAAGTATTTTTTTGCAACTTCAGAAAAGCTACCCCTACTAAAAATCTCTTAAAATTATTGTGAACACAGCGGGATTAAAAGTTTTTGAGTTACAGAGATAAGGCTACAAAATAATGTACTTAGTTTATAATTCATTGGCCGTAAAAAAGATTGTCGTCGCAAACAATATTTTTATTAAAAGCTTTATTTTTATCCATTTGAGACGTCAAATTAATTTATTGGTGAAGGTAAGATAGAATTCCAAAATTTTGGTAGTTTTTACTTATGATGAAATTTCCTCCTTGTAATTTTTTTCTAAAACAGTAAGTATAATTACCAGTGATGACTTATGGCAACTGAAACGTGGTCTCTTACTATGGGCTTTATTAATAAGCTGCAAGTAGCCCAACGAGCTATGGAGAGGAATATGCTCGGTGTCTCTGTGCGAGATTGAATTAGAAATGAGATAGAAGAACCAAAGTTGCCGACATTGACGAAACAATAGATTGGCAAGTTGAAATTGCAGTGTGCACGGAACATAGCGCGGAGGACTGATGACCGATGGGGTCGAAAAGAATTCTAGTGGAAACCACGTTCCGGCAAGCGCAGCGTAGGACGTCCAACCATAAAGGTTGACTTTTACCACGGTAATGATATCTAACGAGCTTCCTTACATAGTATAAAATAAAGTCGCTATTTTTTGTCTGTTTGTCTGTATGCTTAAATCTTTAAAACTACGCAACTGATTTTGATGCGGTTTTTTTTAATGGATAGAGTGATTCAAGAGGAAGGTTTATATGTATAATACACCTGTGCGAAGCA
The DNA here is from genome assembly GCA_964007245.1 of Hypomecis atomaria. Taxonomy (NCBI): domain Eukaryota; kingdom Metazoa; phylum Arthropoda; class Insecta; order Lepidoptera; family Geometridae; genus Hypomecis; species Hypomecis atomaria. Next base: position 17,774,164 of record OZ023285.1, on the reverse strand, counting down.
GGGGCGGGTCGTCTAGTTTACTGATATAACCATAGTTATAAATAGCTAGTCATATCATCAGTAAGATACGATTTATCATCCACACATATCCGTTTAACTGTCTGAAGCTACGTCATTGAACTACTCACTCCTGTTCATCCCTCACGTCATCCCCTAGCAACAAAAGTGAGAGTCACCGCTAACCGTGTGATTCTACCCCTGTCAATCAGGTAATAGCCCAGAAGGAAACATTTTCCTGGTAACTGGGAATTCTCGGAATTTGATACGAGGATACTGGTGAAAAGTGGTAGAAAAACCTATTGGATATTATCGTTACAAATGAAATAAGTATTGGGTTTTTGACCTAGGACCCATAAAGTATGTTACGAGTATAAGTTTGGTATAGTTAAATGTATAAGTTTAATTTAAATTAATTCACGTAATATCCTATTACTACGCAAACTTTTTATGGATGTAAGATAGATAAGCCAATAATTAATTAAGTACTTATTAATGACGTAAAATAAACTGAATAAATAAATGAATTTGAAAAAGATTGGTATGTTAATTTGAGTCTGTGTATTTGAATGTTTTACTCATAGAATAATAACGCCGAGAAACCGAGAACAAGCACGCTAAGTGAAGCAAGAAATACCAAGCTTGAAAAAGCTTGGTACGCGAACGGCGCGCGGCAGTACTCACAGTCGTACCGTGATAAAAACAGCTCCCGTAATTTATATTTTAAAATGACGGTTTGTGTGGTAAACGGGTGCCACAGTGAATCGGCAAAACCAAACAAACAATGCAACATCACATTCCACATGTAAGTATTACAAAATATCTAATAATTTGATGTAAAACGCCTTCCAATGTAAATATAAATTCACAAAATTTCGACAGACGCCATAAGGACTAAAAGTTGCAAGTAAAGGGTAAAACTTTTCCCCCACATTTTGATATTGAAATTAGTAATGAAATATACTTCCATTGCCTTGACATGGGATTATCAGTACATATTATTATATTTTCATATATCCTACTTGATAAGTACCAAAGCGAGACATTATCATCATAATTAGATGGTTATGACCTTAGGTTATGACAGAGCGACAGTGTCTTGATTTGGAACGTCATAATACGTCACTTCTTTACATGAAACAGATGCGGTTATCGTAAAGAGATATCATACGATAATCAAGTAGGCCACTATAGTCCAGGAGGCAAGCGACAAAAATGACGACTAACCCATCTGAAAAGTCAGGCTACAAGTTTCGGGTGATTGGCTGCATTTATTTTTTTATCCAGTGGGATGTGGAAGTATAAATGACTGATCTTGACTCCAAAATCATTGACCTTGAGTCCAAGATCACTTAAGGTCCATCAAGGTCGATGATATTGTAGTCAAGGTCAATGACTTCCAGGTGTACTTGGGGGTGCATTCCGGATTTGGTTTGTATTTCTACGAACATTTGTCAGGTTGATTTTATTGTGAACAATACTGTGTTGATTTTTTTTCGTTATAAAATTATATAATTTTGTAGTGATGATTTAATTTTAATTTTGTGATGATGATTTGTTTTTGATTTTGTAATGACAATTAATTTTTAATTTTGTAGTGATAGTTTAGCAATGAGCCTTCCCAATGTAATTAATAATTTGTCATACCCTTAAAGGGTCATATGTATTTGACATTATTATGACATGTAATCTAATAACCGCATGTAAAAATTACATATGTTCCAATTGATAATTTAATTGAATTGAATTTCGCGAATCCCTGGTTGGCCTCATAGTACATTTTGTTCAAAATGATGACCTGAATCACCTCTTTTCGGCTTTGTACACAACAACTTTTTTTTAATTAAACTGGGTATAACATGAACAAAGTGATTAAAAAAAAAAAAAATTAAGAAGTAAAAATTAATTACTTTTCGTGTGTTACTGTTTTATGTGTGCGTACTGTTTTCCACACGAAAAGCCCTAGTTAAGTAACTAAAAACACAATAATTAAATTGGTCAAAATTTTATTCTAAATAAACGGTTTTATGTACTAAAAGATAAAAAATTATAACTCAACAATAAAATCGTTAGGTCTTCGCCTGAAAGATTTCATTATGTATGATGCGCCCCATGATTTTATTTTAGAATTATTATTTTTTATCTTTTAGTACCTACTTAAAACCGTTTAGTTAAAAAAATATCCATTTCACAAACTGTGTTCCACACGAAAAGCCCTTTCATATAATACCCATACTAATGAAATTTAAAAAAAATGTTATTAACAGAAATGTTTGGAGCCACACTCAAAGGCACTAGTATAAGTTATGCAAAATCTGTAAGGCTCTGATCAAATTTCCCAACTTTTTGGGGTTATCTGATTCTGATAGTAACATTACTTGTTTCGTAGTGTGCGTGTTGCCGCGCGTAAATACGTATGACTCGCGCATACATCAATCGTGTTGATGCTTCACTCTCGAGATTTTTTTGACATGAAATTATCATTCTCGGCGTTATTATTCTATGGTTTTACTGTGCATCAATGATGCCAAAAGTAGTTTTTCGTTTGTAATTTTCTGGTGAGTGTGTCATTTTTAGGGTTCCGTACCCAAAGGGAAAAACGGGACCATATTACTAAGACTTCGATGTCCGTCTGTCCGTCTGTCTGTCTGTCAGTCACCGGGCTGTATCTCATGAACCATGATAGCTAGGCAACTGGAATTTTCACAGATGATGTATTTCTGTTGCCGCTATAACGACAAATACTAAAAATAGAATAAAATAAATATTTAAGGGGGGCTCCCATACAACAAACCTGATTTTTTAGACGTTTTTCGATCTATATTAATAATGGTAACAGGTACATTCGCAGAATATTTAGTTTTATATTCACTTCAATAATAAATAATAAAATTAAAATAAAATAAATATTTAAGGGGGCTCCCATACAGTACGGAACCCTCCGTGCGCGAGTCCGACTCGTACTTGGCCGATTATTCAATAAAATCATAGCGTAGTGGGACTAGCTTTTTTTAGCGATCACCAAAGTTAAACAACGTTCAGCACACTGTCTACGAATAGGTGACCGCGGGTGGCATTTCCAACTAGGCGCTGTCGTGGCTCAGATGACGCGTTAAATTGTTAGTCTTGGTTATTTTAACCGTTTATACATGTCAGAGGTCAGACGGTCTTGGTCTTGGTTATTTTAACCGTTTATCCATGTCTTAGAGGCCTTAGGCGAGTGTGCGCTCGAACTCACCTCCTTCATCTGCCTTTTTACAACAGAACAAGCCGGAAGTCGCTTAAATACCATCCCTACATAGTCGACGTACCACCTGCTCGTAATAAGCGGTTCGCTTCTTCTTTCATAATGCATACCGCCACGGATTGGAATACCCTGCCTCCGTCATTGTTTCCTGACTATTACAATTTGGATAGTCAAGAGTGAATAGGTATCTTCTAGGTCTAGATACTACTCCATCTTCGGCTACAACTTCGCTTTCCATCAGGCGAGTTGGTAGCCAAATGTAGCCCTATTCTACACAAGCTAATCGTAACGCAACAAGCCCAGGAACTTCAAACAGAAATCAACATGGTCTTATAGGTTGTGTCCGTTAAATTAGTCAAACAGATACGATATACCTATCGTGATTTCGGTAAATTCAAACTCAATAGCAGGTTTCAAAGCTTTCAATAAATGTACGCTTTGATTGGAAAATGTATGCCTTTGATTGAAGCATCTATACAAACCTGATGGCCTGGAATAGAATCGTAAATTGCCAAATGACGAGCTAGATTTTAGCTTTTAGTTCAAATTGTAATCCAGATCGGTAATGAGGATCGCTTAATACTATTGCAGTCTAAATATGTAGAATGAAAAGAGATTTATAGGTTTTATGTTGTCAGCTGCTATTCCAATTTCCCAATCTTGATGGACTACTTATAGATTTGCAAGTTGAAATGGCAGTGGACAGGGTATATATGACAGAAGACTGATAACTGATGCGGTCGAAAGGTTATCGAGTAAAGACTGTATATCACCAAGCGCAGCATAAGATATCCATCCACAAGGTGGATTGATTACCTCAGTAACACCGCGGCGCGATGCAAGCCGCTACCAACCGGTCGGCGGTCTTAGTGAAATTATTTATTTGCTTCGACACGAAATACAGCTAGGTCTTAAAATATATAATAATCGGCCAAGTACGAGTCTTACTCGCGCACGGAGGATTCCGTACTGTATGGGAGCACCCCTTAAATATTTATTTTATTTTGTTTTTGTTGTTATAGCGGCAACCGAAATACATCATCTGTGAAAATTTCAGCTGCCTATCTATCATGGTTTATGAGATACAGCCCGGTGACAGACGGACAGACAGACAGACAGACGGACATCGAAGTCTTAGTAATAGGGTCCCGTTTTTCCCTTTGGGTACGGAACCCTAAAAACGTTTCACTTTATTCAGTTCGCGTTGAACAGCCAAAGGACACCATTCATTTTGGGCTGAATCTGAAAGTGCCGGCCAAAACGAAATGTTAGAACATGTTATTTTGTGCATTTTATATTGTGGGACCAATTTTCTAGCATCACTTCCTGAGTGGTCATCAAATTTTGAAATATTTTATTGATTTTTTTAGGCTTTGCTCTTTAGATCTTTCAATTAATTGTTAAGTTGAACTTGCCGGAATTTTCAGAATTAGCCCAAACATGTATGGACTGTGAATTATGTCTTTTATTAGTAAATTCGTAGATATGGAGTCCAGCAGACGTTTTATGGCTGATGATGCATGGGATATACCGCGTAAAAGTGGCTTAACTCCACATGTCTTTTAGTCGTACGAACAACCAAGATGTAGAATTATCTACTATAAATAACTGTTTTAAGCTATCGCGGCCATTAACAATTCTAGACCAAAATAGATGAGTGCAAAAGAAACCTGTAAGTGTTAGTTTTTAAATTCTTACGATCGTATTCAGAGTTCTTTTAGTGCCATGACTCTTTTCTTCTCATGATATATCCATACTAAGAAAAGCAATCTATTTTTTTTTACATTTTTGCTCCGCAGACTCCAGAGTCCGTGTTCTTTGTTACATAATTATTTTTAATTTTTTTAATTTTTGAAGTTAAAACTTATATAACGTTGTTCACTTTTTGGGATGGCTAAAAAATTTAAAACTTGCGTAAGGACACGTGATCTGCTCGAAAATTCGTAAGACGGAGGCAGCAAGTTTTTTCTTCTGCCGGCACTCCTGCAGTGTAACCCGTTTTTTTTTATTAATCACAAGTAGAGGGTTAATTTTGTCTAATGCTAAGTAATATAGAGTTTCTGGCGTTGCGTGCTTGTCACTAAGTTTAAGACACTACTATTTTGTAGAAATAGGAATAGTAGGTATAATTTATCTAGTGCTACAACTTTTATATAAGCTCAGCGTTTGTATAAGCACCCATAATAAATCGCAAGGATCCGTGCATAGCGTCGCAAATGTAGACTGCCCGGGGTTATATTTCATGCGGCTCTTTGAAATGTCTCCGCGGCCTCCGCCAGGCTTTGTTTATCCGTAAAACTATTTCTCTTGTGGTTTCGGTGCATGTTCAGAATATATGCAGCTTTGCCAGCAATTGGCCGCTTTACAATTGTTTCAATGTTGGAAGAAATCGCCAAAAATGGCATAACCTACGTCAACCGTGTACAGAATTCGAAAGTTCGCACGGATCGATGTGTCAACGATACTAATTTTCGCATTAATTTTGATTTTTCAAAAACGAGTACCTAAGCCGATATTGATAAAATTTAAATGGGACCATCTCTGAAGTTTGTGATCGACCAAACGAAAAAAGATTCACCAAAATCGGTTTATGAGTAAGATAAGTGCAAATAAAAATAAACAGTTTAATTGAGAATCTTTTTTTTGAAGTAGGTTAATAACAGGTAGGTAGTTATTAAAAGTATCCACTATTTATAAAGGTGTAATAATAAGTAAAATATTCCGTTAACTTTTCATCCCCCTAGGCGTAAAGAACTTTGGATGAGCTGGAAAATCATGAAGGAACTGTCTTTTTTCCCAAGTGGGACTAAGTCGAATTGCCATAGGCGCCTATGAGAGCGAGTGTGGATCTCTCAATGGTGCGAATTTGCAGAGTGTGTCACACTTGGTTCACTGTGCAACATGACCTAAAAGTCTGAAATCGACATCATACAGGAGCTCAACGAAGCAACACAGAGCGCTATTAAGATTTTGCCAAACATGTAATATTTTTAAGTAACATCGAAACTCGAAAAGTAGGTAATTTCGTTGCTACACAATTTCAAGTACTTTTGTATCAAAAGTTAATTTGTCTAAGAAAACTATCCTTATCCTTACTTATATTTTAAATCCGAAAGTGTATGTTGGTTTATTGGTTTGTTCCTCTTTCACGCAGCAACGGAGCAACGGATCGATTTGATTTTTGCATGCCAAAAGTGTGTATGAATTGTGTGAAAGATGATATGCGAGAGAAAGGAGTTGATCATGAGATGACGTATGATAGAGTGAAGTGGCGAAAAGAAACATGCTGTACCGACCCCGCTTATGGGATATCATCCTGCCTTTATCCCACTAGGTGGGGTCGGATTGATTGAGATGATTGTGGCATGAACATAGTTTGAAAGACGGAAAGTGGCATGGACAACAGTGTGCTTAACCCGAAAAAATAAAAGGTACCTGTGAAATAGCACAAAAATCACGCGGGCGAAGCCATAGGCAAAAGCTAGCACGCAACATAACAAGTGTACCTTGACTGAACTTCTAAATATTTCTCAGCTATTTACATGAATAAACCGGATTCCGCCAAGTCTCAACATGGCCATAACATTTGTTTTACTCCCTTGTGATTTCAACGTTCAAAGCACGGTACAAGACACGAGTATTAATTGGCGGCTCTTAAAAGAACTCGGAAGCTGGGACTAGTCAAGGGTTTCCTTTTACAGAACACGGGAACCCTTTAATCGAGACAAAGCCCTTGTTAGCAAAATTCACATAGACAAACGGTTTTGTAGTACTCTTAGGTATCAGATCGTTTGGCGAGCGGCCAGTATCTCGTACGGGATTAAACTAAGAGTTATTAAGAAATCCGTGAGATGATAATCTTGGTGAAAATATTGCTAAGATTAAGGGTTTTGTGAGTAATTTATTTGGTGCAACGAACTCGCTATAAAAGTCGATTTGGCGGCAGTCTCAGCTGCTTAAACTTGAGGAAAATTGTTTGGTTGAAAATTGTAAATTAAACCAGCAGAGATGCTGGTGGAAATATAGGAATAATTTCACTGTTCATTTACTTAAGCTTTTATAAAATTGATTTGTCTTTATTTTTTATTTGGTCTGAGCCCACAACACAGTAAACTGTCTAATGTCCATATCGCAATAACAGTTCATTTGCAAACAGCCACCGTTTTAATCGTGTTGTTTGAATTTTAGAATAATTTCAGCTCTAGCTTGAATAAAGCTGTTCTAAATAGCAAGCTATCCGAACACATACTCGTATTCGTCGACATTGAGAAGCCATCTCAAAGTATTTTCTTGCCCTTATCCCTCTAGGTGGGGTCGGCACAGCACATTTCTTTACGCCACTTTATCATACAACATCTCGTCATCAATTTCTTTCTGTCGCCTATAATTATTCACACAATTCAACCATACTTTGTTTGGTCTTCCCCTCCCATTTATGCCATATACCATCAATATTTCATATCCTTAAAAGAAATACATCTTAAATGTACAGGGAGAAATTTGCAGCAAGCCATTCAGGCTGTAAGAGGCAGCGCGTATCGATAGTTCCTCAGGATCCTGGAATGACTCTTTTGTTTCGGGACCATTGTTCCTTGCACGCCGCTTTCTGCTCCTCACACACGTTCTACAATCTTGAGAGTGTGTTTTGTTACTCTATTTAGGCTGCTTTTACATTGGAAATTTGCGAAGTAGGAGCTATACGAGCTGTAGGAGTTATAGTGAAGCCAAATGGTTGAGCGATACAGCAGGTTTGAAATGGTGTAACATTAGAGTGATTTTTTTAATGAGAATAAATAAATGTTTTATAGTTAAAACGTTTTGTGGTAAATGGTACATTTTATATTCAAGATAGATTGAAAATGACTCATAAAAAGATTAAAAAAATTATTAAATTAGCAGCAGGCAGTAGTATAAAGGCAGCAGGAATAGAAATACCTACACATAGCTGAGAAACGTCTTCATAAAGATTTCAGTGGCCTTATTGTGTAAGCGCTCTGACGTTCGGCTTCGCTTTGCTTCCCGCTCGCTGTCGTAGCAAGAGTAACTGGCGCGAGCAGGAAAAAAAGCGAAACCGAACGTCAGAGCGCTTACACAATAAGACTCCTAGTTCCCACCAGATGCAAGTCGCCATCGACTAGGTTTTTATATTTTCTACACAACTACGGTGAAATTACTGGCAAATATCAGATAGGTACTTTCTCAGACGGGCTCAGCAAAAGATCTCTACGATCCCAAAACCAGCATTAGTAACCTTTCATTGACGACATTTCATTCAAAGCCTGCTAATATGAAAATCATTCAATAAAATTGCTCTACCTTGAGCAGTTATATTATGAAAACAGATTCACAGAACGCTAGAGCTATGATCACCCAGATCCATAATCTTTACGAAAACCTCGACCGTTGAAAACAAACCTCATTTATCAGTCTCAAAAAAGCTTTATCACTTAATCGGATTCCCCATAAAACCCAGCGAGCGTACATTAAATCACCTGCCGAGTTCCTTAGCACCTAATTAGTGCGCAATTAGATTTTCAACCCATTTGAATTTGAATCGAGGTTGTTTGCACTTATAGACGGAAACGAGCGAAAGGATTGGAGGGCGGGCGTGGAGAGAATTTTAAGTATAAACCAACAGGTTCACTATCAAAGAGGACAGAGACAAAGATTTTGATGAGGCAAGGTCAGAATTTCTGAAGAATATTGTTAAATCAATATACAGGTGATATACAACGCTTTTGTATACACTTTTGCGCGCGAATAGGCATCATGACTAAAAGAATATATTTAGTCCGTCAGATAGACCATTAAAAAATATGAGACACATTTTTTCTTTTGTCAATAAAACAAAAAATGATGAAGATATAGTCCGTCAAGGTTCCGTGTGACGTCACAAGTGCCATACAAATGTAGACTTCTGTAAGAGAGGTGACGACACGACCCCACTACTAAATCTTAATTAGTAATCTTAAACTGAATAACATCTACAAGTTTAATTGACTGCCAAGTCAATCAAGTTGTATACCTACCTACCATAATTTAATAAAAACTTCAATAAAAGTGTAAACCCAAGCATGACAGAGATGTGAAATAACAGTTTGTATATTTACTTTAATGTATTTTTCACCAAGACTTAACTTAGGCAAGTTAAAGCAGGATACGATACAAGAAGATCTTCACAACAACACTTAGTAGAAAAAAATCAAAATCAAAAGAATCAAAAGATAAACAAATTTAAAATGTATCCATGTACAGGAATAACGCTGTGATTACAAAAGGCTTTCAGCCGAATGTTTTGGTAAAATAATTATTTTTCGCAAAAAATTGCAAAACCGCCTTCCATCGTGTACAAAATTCGAATATTTCGCTCGAATCATTTTTTGCCGATTTCTTTAAAATTTAAATGGTGGCCCCATTTAAATATGGGGGAGATGGATACTCCTCTTGGGAGTATACTTTCTAAAAAAAAACGATTTGGTTCACAATTGGCGAAATGATCGATGAACATACCCAAAAAATACATACACACTAACATAGAACCTCCTCCTTTTTGGAAGTCGGTTAATGAAATGATAGCGAGGAGTAGTGCTTCCCCTAAGTATTAGTGCTCCTAATTAAGTGATATTGATACAATTCGGACTCTATACAAAAATTTAATACACAGTCCGAAATATATCAACATCATTCGCAGTACTAACGAGCGTTTCGATTTATTTCAGCACTCACGGTTGTTAGGTTTTCTATTGATTTGGACCGCGCGGCGGCGCCCGCTTTTATGGACGTTATCAGCACTGCCAACGATGCAAACCGACGGAAGTGTGAGCATCTCATAGGATACAGAATACAGGGGACGTGCATGACCTCGTATTAACACTACTCTTTACCCATATGAGACTTGTAAAGTCGTAATTTATTAATAAATATTTTTCGCCAAAAATGGCACAACTGACTTCAATCGTGTAAAATTCGAAAAGTTCGCATGAATCGATGTGTCATTCATGTAGTATTTTTAATTTATTGTTGATTTTTCAAAAACGGCTCAGCCGATATCAATAAAATTAAAATGGGTCCACCACCCTTTCGATTTAAAAAAGAATTTTTGAAATCAGTTCACAAAATCCAAAATACACGTAACGTCACAAAAGTCACAGGTACTCGTAAGTATAACCAAAGTCAAAGTTTCAACTTGTCTCATCTCTACTAAATTAGAACGTTTCTCTATAATTATTTTGTAAACAAGAGAGAAATCAATATCTATCAGCTTTAAAACCAATGTGAACTTGAAGTTCTTCAGTCGTTACGTATGTAGAACTATTAGGTATTTCTACTATGGTACGGTTTGCTCCCAGTCAAAGGTAAGCATTGTGAGCTGAGTTATGACGTCATATTTCTCAACGGTTCTAACGCTTCATTGGCTACGTGCACCGCCAATACTAATAGGTTCAATAGGAATGATGACTGGGTAAAAAAAAAATATTATAATTATACCGTTAGCTAGATTATTAAAAATTAGTGGACACGTATTTTTTCTTTTGTCAATCAAACAATAAATGACAAAGATAAACCTTGTCAAAGTTTGGGAGTGGCTCGTGATGTCACTAGTGCGACGTAGTCTGTACATTTGTAATGCACTCGTGAAGTCACGCGGAACTTTACCAGGCTATATTTTAGTCAATCTTCGTTCAATTAACAAAAGAAAAAATACGTGTCTAATATTATTAAATAATCTGACAGACTAATTATATTTTTAGTCATCATGCTAATTCGGACCGCGCTCTTTAACGCCCCAGCAATTCATGGCTAATGTACAGGTAAATGCTTTAAAGCTATTAACTCCATCGCTTGGCGATGATTTTGAGTTATGACGTCATAAACATATTAATTGGTTTGCATTATTTTAAAGCGAAGACGTTATTATAGATTTAAATGGGTCGCGTCGGCGGGCTCGAACGGCTGAAATGTTAGTAAGTATTTTTCTTTTTATTCACGGACAAAGACCGCGATATTAAGTCGTTTGAATTGTTTTAATCAAGGGCGACCAACACAATAAAAAAGTTTTTTCGTGGTGTTTATTGTAGTAGGAATCCAATGTTTTTTGCTTTATTTTTATATTTTTTAACTACCATGTATTTCAGCTGTATTTCTGAGCACGATATACATAACAGCACTAAGCAAAAGAGTCTGCAGAAGAAGCTTATCACAAGTAAGTTTGCACAAGCCGGATGGCTAGCTATGATGTTAGAGTACCTAAAGGCTTTTGACATAATTAATCGGTTAAAAACGCACCAAAATGGAACTAATTGCAAGAAAATAATCGTGCTATACTCGCGCAGAGCCAAAGGCAGCGAATGCCTTGAAGGCTTGAGACGCGAGCTTAGGTAGATGGTTTCGCGTCTTTACGAAAAGGTTCGCGCTTGGTTCGCACCAAGCGAACGCGAACGCGAAAATAGCTCGTGTTCAGCTATTTCCGCTGTGTATTTCCGTGATAGCATAAGCTAAATGTGAAAACTAATTTTTCTTCAAAGAAAAGCTTTTTAAAACTTGAGATCGCAGAGTAACTGAGAAAAATGTCGAGTAAAATGTTGAAATACTTCAAAACCAGTTCGTGAATGGTACAGTGTTTAGATTTTCAGAGTTGACTGGCTCCGATACTTACCTACACTCAGCCTGCTGGTTTGGAAAGTAATTTATGGTGCACTCCATTTTTGGGAAAGTATTTTTAGTGACGGAATTTAAGCAGTTTCAGCTTTAGTAGATCGTTTTTTTTCGAGTAGCTAAAAATATACGGCCTTTTTTACGTTTGAATAGAAATCACTGTGTTTCTGTATTGGGAAAGTAATTCATGGTACACTCCATTTTTGGGGAAATATTTTTAGTGACGAAATTTAAGCAGTTTCAGCTTTAGTAGACCGTTTTTTTTCGAGTAGCTAAAAATATACGGCCTTTTTTACGTTTGAATAGAAATCACTGAGTTTCTGTATTGGTTTCTTGGGCCCAAGTTATCGTCTTCTTAATTAGGAGAAGCCATTGACACCTCAAATTCAGATTTGACTAGTTGTGAAACCAATGGATTCTGATCATGAATGTTTTATTCTGAGATTCTGATCCATTTCGCCCAAAAATATTTATTTAAACCCATGCCACATCCACGGTGAATAGAATTGCGCGCAAACCCAATATTACGAACACGTAATATTGAGTTTCTTAAATGTAATTCGGTTCAAAAACAACAAGTAAAATATAGTACTAATACTTACGGTGTAAGTAGCTGAACCGTGTCGGCTCTGATACGATCACTGACCTGAAACAAAAAAAATAAATAAATAACGAGAACTCACTTCGATTAATTAAAACATTTGAGAAATGTGTTACACACAAAACCAACAAAGTTAAGATGGTTTCACTAGCAAGACAAACGCGTGTTTTTTTAAGATTACAAAAACTAATTTCGCGGCCGTTAATAGGTAGTGTTAACGGGTAACCTAGAACCCAAATTAGTAGTCAGTTTATGCACAAAATTGCATCAACTAAAAACCATGGTGAAAATCTGTTTATGCACTCATGTAAATAGACTGCACCATTGCACAAGAACAAACAAAAACAGCATTATTATATATTTCTATATTGTGTTTACAGAATTTTCTTAGCTGTAAGTGGTTTATAAAAATCTTCTGAAGTCTGAAAAAGGTGCAAAGTTAAATAAACATTAGCCTGTTCGTAATTATTTTAATACTTTCACCCTTTTAATAAAATAGTGAGCAGAGGGAAATTTACGTTACATTATCAGTGGTAGGTACACGTATATTGTATCTGTTCGTATGAGGAATGAGGATTCGAAACGCTTGGTTCTAATGCGCGGACTACCAACTTTTTACAGGAAATTTTAAAAAGTTGATAGTTGCCTCAACTTCAGTTGCTTCATGTGCAAAGAAAGCGCCGTAGTTTTCCCTGAATACATAATTTTGTATTATGTTAGTACATGACATAAGAAAGAAAAATCTATAACCTGTGAAAAACCTGTGTCACGTTTTGACCTACGAGTAATGTATTTTAAAAGGCTTTTAAAGGTACGATGCATATCCTCTGTACTAGCATAGTCACTTAAGCAAATCCTAGGTCTTTTTTGCCTGTTCCATGTCTCTTTTTTGGCAGCGTTGGATTTTAGCGCCGTGCAAAAACCTTTCATTCGACAAAGGAAGCCTGAGATTGGAGTGAAACTGCACTTCCAAAAAGTAACCAAAAACTTTCAACATGTCACACATATTGGTACTGTACTGTATCCTACTTTTTAATAATTCACTGCTGTACGTAGACCTACCCACGAAGAGTGATTGGGCCATATTTATCACAGTTGCCTAGTGCGGGTTGATGAGTTAACATACGCCATCAAAATTCTTCTATGAACTTGCGCAGGCCACGATGTTTCCCTTTCCGAACTTTCCGAAAAACCAGTGGTGCGAAATTCCGTACATAAATTCCAAAGAAATGATTGGTCGATCACGGGATTCGAACCCACAACCTCACGATCGATAGGTGTCTACCACTAGTCCGTGGCTCACCAGTCTCACCACACACGCCTTTATTTTATTTAATATTACAATATAACAAAATAATCCAAAGGTGAACTAATTATTAAATGAAAACAAATTCAAAATCAATCAATTACGCTAAATATGTGGCCAATTATGAAGGCGCTATCCTAAATGTAATAGTAATTTAGAATATTGCTGTTTCTTTTTCACTGTATGCGTTTGAAAGAGAGAACGATATTTTAAATTGCTATTAAATTTACGATGGCGCCTTCATAATTGGCCTTATTGTAAATGTACCTCATTTTTAAATATCCCACTGTTAAACGTAGGCGTGCTAAATAAGCATCAAGATGTAATAGATTAAAATCTCGTGCCACAGTGTTCGTTATGGAACTCTTCGCAACAGCTTGACCAATTTTTACTAAATAATGTCTATTTGTAGACGTGATAATAGGTCGTCGACTATTTTCCAAATTTTTTACAGCAAAACAGCGTTTTTCAGGGGCCTGATTCTTTATCAACAAAATGTAGCGTAATGCGTTAAGTATTTTTTTATTTCCGTGAATTTCGTTTGGAGAAATGTTTGATAAATGTAAAATTCCGTTAAAATGAATTATAAACCGAGGTATCTATCTATCTATATATAAAAATGAATCGTGGTTGTTAGTCTTGCTAAAACTCGAAAACGGCTGAACCGATTTGGCAAATTTTGGTCTTGAAATATTTGTGGAAGTTAAGGGAAGGTTTAAACGGTGAGAAAATATAAAAATATAGTGAGTAAATTAATAAAGACATTCATTGAATTTTCCCATACAAAATGTTCCTGCAAGTAAAAGTTGTCATTGACAGTTGACAGATGGTGAGATGAAGTTCACCGGGGCAGCTAGTTTGAAAATAAATACATATTTTGAACGCGAATTTCTTAAGAACTAGGATCAAGTTAGAGCGCGTTACGCGCTTCCTTTCATACATAAAAACCCTGCTGGTCAGCTATTAATTAACATAAAATTGATTTATATACTAAGCTCATACTGCTTAATTAATTTAATTAGAATTAAAATAATACATAAACTAACAAAATAAAATAAACTAACATGTACTTATTTCTCAATGACCTATATTCATTTTAGTCATCAAGCGGCACAAAATGATTAACCATCCAAAATAACCTGAGAGATCAAAATCAAAATGCTCAATCAAGATTTCTCCAAGATGTGGCCAGTAACAATAGGGAGTATGAAGTAGCCAAAGTAAATTATTAATGTACAAATTGATGTTCCAGACGCAGACTTCGACTACGGAAATATGAATTAATGTAAGGGACAAAAGGCAATTTTTCAGGAGAGCCAAAAAACGATCGCAATTTTTTTTATTTCTTCATATCTTTTTTGTTTCTTGTCTGATTTAAATGACTTCTAGGGCGAAATTGCATAAAATTTTGAACTGTTTATGTTAAAGATATCATTATTTGAGATATCCCTGTGGTTTAGGAATTGACATGTCCCTTACATTATTTTTTTTCTGTTAAAATGACCGAAATTTTTAAAAAAAGTTAAGGTAACGTACATCTCATAATCAAATACGAGGTAAAATTGCAGTGAAGGACATCGCTTCAATAGGTTTTTTTTAAATAAATAGCCCCAAAAGTTTATCATAATCATTTATTTTCAATGTAATTATATTTAAAAATGTGTCCCTGACGCTAAGTTAAAAAAAAACAACATAAACAACTTCTTATGTAATTAAAAGTCTTAAGCCATACTTTTAAGTAAGTAATATCACAATAAAATGCGTTAGAAAACTTTTTAAATAATGAAAAACTAACATTCATTATCATAAAAAGACCGTGTAGGAACTTTTTTATTCAGTCTTCCAATAAAAGCTTCCAAAAAAAGTTAAACTACGTATAAATCTTTGTAAATTAAACAAAATCATAATATAGTTCTGAACCATGTAACACGAATAGTACTTATAAAAATTAAATTGGATTCTTTTATGGCAACAGTTGTTTTAATTATTTGTGGAACTATGATTAAGTTTATCCTATTCGTTTGACAAAACAAGGAAAGGCATGATCATTATTTCAATTCACTAAATATGACTGCAACATACTAGGCTTGTATAGGTATAATATGACTTTTCTAGACTTTCCTTGTGTTGTCATATTAAATTTACAAGATTATATTAACTTATGTATTTACGTAACACTGCCTATTGCAATCAGGCACATAAAAGGCGTAAGGCAATAAGGCAAGGCTGATTGCAATAGTTCCTAAATAGTAGTGTTACGTAAATACATAAGTTAATATAATCTTGTCAATTTAATATGACAACACAAGGAAAGTCTTGAAAAGTCATATTATACCTATTAGTTAGTTACTATTAGTCTTCCATAAAGAAACAATAAAATCTATTAAAATAGATGATAAAATACTTATTCCTAGAAACATGTTCAGTCAAAATTAAACAAAAACAAATAGGGCACCTAAATATCCATGGTTTACCGATAACAAGCTATTAAAAAATAACAAGACAATAACCTCGATTTTAGCAAGTAAATTATTTGTAAGATGAATCTTATCCAGTAAGTTTCTTTTATTTTACAACAAAAGGAAAGACGTGAAAAACCGGATTCAAACGCTTTTAAGTGACAGTTACAAATTGGCTATATGTTTTCAAGACTTTCCTCGTATTGTCCAATGAAAGTCATAGAATTATCTTAACTGTGATAATAACTTGTTAATAATGTTTACCAGAATTAACATAAATACGAGTATCAAAACAATGAGAAAATCTTAGTCAACATTTCTGTACCAATGCTTTCATGATTAAATTATATTGAAGAAAAAATAAATGCTTATTCATCATCATCTATTCATGATTTATTGATTATTTAAATGATTATTCATTCATTTGAGGTTAATCCTAAAATTTACTGTGCGTCTTCATCTTCTTCGTCTGTTTCCAATGAAGTGTCTAAAACTGCACCATCATGCGGAAGATTTAGGTAATCCGCGTGAAATCTTCTGGGAATGTTGTTTTTATTAGTTATTATACGTAAATACATAAGTTAATATCATCTTGTAAATTTAATATGACAACACAAGGAAAGTCTTGAAAAGTCATATTATACCTAAGTATACAAGCCTAGTACGTTGCAGTCATCTTTTGTGAATTGAAATAATGATCATGCCTTTCCTTGTTTTGTCAAACGAATAGGATAAACTTAATCATAGTTCCACAAATAGTTAAAACAACTGTTGCCATAAAAGAAACCAATTTAATTTTAATAAGTACTATTCTTGTTACATGGTTCAGAACTATATTATGATTTTGTTTAATTTACAAAGATTTATACGTAGTTTAACTTTTTTTGGAAGCTTTTATTGGAAGACTGAATAAAAAAGTTCCTACACGGTCTTTTTATGATAATGAACGTTAGTTTTTCATTATTTAAAAAGTTTTCTAACGCATTTTATTGTGATATTACTTACTTAAAAGTATTGCTTAAGACTTTTAATTACATAAGAAGTTGTTTATGTTGTTTTTTTTTTAACTTAGCGTCAGTGACACATATTTAAATATAATTACATTGAAAATAAATGATTATGATCAACTTATGGGGCTATTTATTTAAAAAATCTATTGAAGCGATGTCCTTCACTGCAATTTTACTTCGTATTTGATTATGAGATGTACGTTACCTTAACTTTTTTTAAAAATTTTGGTCATTTTAACAGAAAAAAATAATGTAAGGGACATCTCAATTCCTAAACTACAGGGATTTCTCAAATAATGATATCTTTAACATAAACAGTTCAAAATTTTATGCAATTTCGCCCTAGAACTCATTTAAATCAGACAAGAAACAAAAAAGATATTTAAAAAAAATTGCGATCGTTTTGTGGCTCTCCTGAAAAATGGCCTTTTGTCCCTTACATTAATTCATATTTCCGTAGTCGAATAAGGCCAACTATTATAGGACATGTCCCGTAGAGGCTGCAAAAATTATAAATCTGTAATCAAACCACTTTCCTATAAAAACCGCTGCCTGTTTAAGTTTGTTTGATTTTCAATTAATATTTGTTTGTCTGCGTAAGGGCCAGTGTATATTTTTGTAAATTGATGTAAGAGGCACATCGGACTTGAAAAACGTAACTTGTAATAGCGTAAGGGAAATCAATTGGTTAATAGGATGATAAACTTAACGTATGAGACATATTGCATTTTTTATGTCTGTTAACGTACTTTTTACCCCTTATTTTTGATATTTTTGCTCACTTTTTTTTGTGGTAAGCGACATTTTTTTCAAGATATTAAAAAATTATATATACCATTCGATAGAGCTCGGAATTCTGAATCTAACGATGTATATAACTCAAAATCACCAAAATGTCCCTTACATTAATTCATACTTCCGTAGTCGACTTGTTCGCGGCAGACCACGGTACCTCCAAGTTTTGTTCTAACAAAATAAAGGTTCAGTCGCACTTGGAGAATCGAGCTAGCGAGCTACACTGTATGTACACTTGTACAGGTTAAAATGTCGATTTACTTACCCAATAGGTTAATGTTCGAGTTTCGTTCTAAGTATACTCGTAATTATTAAATTATTAAAAAAACTCTTAATAGCTAGTCGTTATTTAACCATATAGGATGTGCAGCTGGGCTAGGATGCGCCCCACGAATTATCACTTTCGACTTTTGTCAGAACGAGACAGAGTTATGGCGCAGTATATATCTGTCACTTTTTCACACGTCGAAAAGAGTTCTTTTCGTGGCTTTTCATGGTCGCATGCTTGGTCTACAGGTCCACTGTTAGACAAAAGGCTCCCATAGATCTCCAACAAGCCCGGTTGGAAGCGGCTTGCATCCAGCACGATCCTGCGGTCTTAATGTGGCTCTAGCAGATGCAGCAATATGGGTATACTTATTCGTCTATAAAAGAAGGTAATCTGACAAGGTAAACTTACTATCTACCGAGTTCCACACTTATTTAAAAAAAAAACAACGAATTGCACTTCGATAGTACCGGCAGAAGTGAAAACTTGAACATTAAAGTTGTGCATTTTTTAATATTTTGGAATGGATAGGGAATAATTTCCCACGAACTGCTTCATTTATCGGTATAAAAGAACTATCACGTATGTGTTAAAATACAATATCACACACGCACACTCGCGCAAGCGCCCTGCGCCGCTTAAACGAAACAGCAAGAGCAGGCATACATTTTCGCCGCGCGGTCGAAAGGGAGGGGGATATTACGCCACGCCGCGCCGGCCTATCCCTCCGTCTTACGAAATTTCCATAATCTACGCGTGTCTACTAACCCGCACTGGGCCAGCGGGTGGATATGGCCCAATCACCCTTTGTGGGTAGGCATACGTCTTGCAGTGGACTATAAAAAAAAGGCTGGTACAGGTACAGTTACGCGTGTCCTGACGCGAGTTAAACATTTTTTACCCATCCCAAAAAGTGCGCCTCAGAAGTTTTCTCTTCAAAAAGTCGTCCAATACACAGGAAACGTAGTGTGGTCTTATCATACTGGTATTATCATAAAACGGGCGCGCCCGTACCAATATACAGTTATTAGCTTATATCAGGCCCCGGACTTTTCCTTTGACATGGGACGGGAGAGCAAATATGGGGATATTGATTCTTGATAACATATTTTGTACGCAAGAATTTCATAAGATGTCCAGTTCGGAATTTGTCAGTGTTTTATGTATCGAAAGGTTTATTATTCGTCGTGATAAGATATCATTTTATGCGGGACCTACAGATATATTTAAATTTTCCAGAATTCCAGAAAAGGTAGTAATTTCAGTAGTCTATCACATTTCTAAGAGACGAAAAGTTATTTTAAAGCTCATAAACATTTTGGTTTTAGACTAAGTTTATGATTGTTGAAATTGAAATTATTTTGAAATACCTACAAGGAAGACTATCATACAGGGTTATTTCTAATTAATTAGCATCCTTTTAGGAACTTATTCTGTACATCAAAACTAGCAACTTTTGTTCTGCGACTTTTGGCAATCTAAGAAAAATTAGCTGTTTCATATATTTTGCCGCGGGTGAACGATATTTTTTCTATGGAACAGCAATTTTTTTTTGAGTTTTGAACACAGAACTAAGGTTGATAGTTTTGACGTACAGAATAAACCTCTAAAAGGATGCTAATTGATTAGGAATAACCCTGTATTTGCAAAATGTTAGTCGGACCGTGCTTTAGCAAAGTTCGATATTCTATATCTTTTCGATATATGGAAGGACTGTTGCTTTTCCCAGACTTATATGTATTCAAATGTAAACTGTAAAAGTTAGCAATTGACGCACGGGAAAACCATAGCGTTGTAGATGTTAAAACAACTATCAATTTTTAGGGTTCCGTACCCAAAGGCTAAAAACAAAATAAAATAAATATTTAAGGGAGGCTCTCATACAACAAACCTGAATGTTTAGCCGTTTTTCGCTCGATATTAATAACGGTAAGAAATAGACACTTTAAATGTTTAATTGTATGTTTAAGGGGGGCTCCCATACAGTACGGAACCCTTCGTGCGCGAGTTCGACTCGCACTTGACCGATTATTGTTTTTATACTAGAGAGATTTGCGTTTGTTCACATACTTCAACCTTATAGCCGTTTAGCCATATCAGAAGCCTTCAGGTGGCTTAGAGACTGTCACAGAGTTAGCCACCCGATCTACACCAACTTACTTTACCATGAACTTGGTACACCACGAAGTACTTTTATAACATATTTGCTCGTAAAGTGGCTGTAATTACACCAATTTCAATATCGTAATGTATTTCATTACGCACTATTGTAATGTAAAATGCATGCCGCCACCGACTGCAGAACTCGGTGGTCTCGTTTCTCCTACTTTCACTCAAGAGAGTGAGAGACATTACGGCACTTGTGCGGTAATGTAATGTAAAACGCACGATGCTTCGACTGATGCACGGCTTTCACTCAAAGTCAGAGTGGTCCATTCCAGTGCATGTCTTCTAAGAGTTTTATTAATTTCCTCGCAAATATGTTACAAAACGTCATATGACATACGTGCGCTTTTACTTACCGCACTTTTATCATAATGTACTATTATCGCATTTCCTTTCATACATTTCCATTAAAACTAGACAAAGAGCTAATTATGAAGCTTAGAACGGTTCAGGAGAGCACACGCAACCGTACAAGCGCGATAATTTCTCAAAGCAAAAAAACCCTTTGTAAAACAAACGAAGTCATGACTCCCGATTCCACACAACAGATAACAAGGCTTACTAACAAGCACTTTACAATTATGCGGGCTTTAAATAAATACACGCGTGAAACTCCTGCCTATTCTTTGTGTGATATGAAGAAGGAATATGGTGGTAGGCTACTTAGTGCACTTACTCTGTAGATAGGGCACATCATTCTTAGCTAGCTAGTGACCATTCAGAGACACAGATAATTAACGTTTGAAAAAACAATGTCTTGTCATTTATTTGTTTTACAACTCACGGGTAGCCCCGCATTAAACGGCATTGTTAAGGCCGAAATCAACACCAAGAGGCCCTTTACAAACATTAAAAATACAGTTTTTGGGTGATAGGAAGAGGGAAACTATTGTAAAGACAGGGATAAGGTACGTGTGCCACCTGGCTGCTTACGTACGTATGCCTGGCGGGTGCCGCTCCTTATTCCACAGTACAGCTTATAATCACGTGATTGTAAGCTGTACTATGGAATAAGGAGCGGCACCCGATTGGTAATGTGTCATTTTAAAATGTTTAGGCGGGTGGTGACTTGCCATCCACTAAATGGGCCCCGTAAAGGTTCTTGTCATCATTATTACCTCAGTCAGAGGACGCCTACATAGGCCGCCCGGCTCGAAAGTTCAAAGTAGGTACGGCGACTCGCTGCATTTTCGTATCGAACTCTCAAAAATCACTCAAAAATCTTAACTTTTTTCGTTTCATTACAATAGTTAAATAACAGCAACTGTAAACTATGCTATAGGATTCAAAACTGGTTTCCTCTCCAATTTGACGCGAGATAGGGCAAGTTTTAAAATTTATGTGTAGACTGTAGACGGAACGACGACGTGAAAAATAAATTAGCACCAGACGGCAAGATACTTTGACCGGCATGCAAAATAACTTGCAGTCACATGTACTCCAGAAAGCAGTTTTTTGAGAGAACAGAAAAATTAAAAAAAGATGCGTTAACATGTACCTACGTAAGCCATGTAATTACATTGTAATAAGACACTGCAAGCACGAATTTAAACACTTAATTTGAAAACTCTTAACAATAAACGTTGAAATATAGTCCAGCCTACATTTCGTTATTGTATTTAACTATTTATATCTCGGGTACATCAGGTTTCAAATACTAACAACAAAAAATACTACAAAATCCATTAGATGGAAGGTTTTGCTATAGCTTTGGCAAATGGACATACAGTATAGACACAGAGACACACATCAAACAAATATCACCTCTTTTTATAAGATTGTGTAACTAGCAACTCTAGAACTATAGACACGATTATATAATTGGCAAAGATGAGGTAGTAACTAAATTATATACCTATTACGGAACCCAGAATAAGGTACAGGAGAGCGTATTAAGGCTAACAAAATTAAATAATCGGCCAAGTGCGAGTTCGCATTATTAATATCGAGCAAAAAAATCACGTTTCTCGTATGGGAGCCCCACTTACGAGTACATATATTTTTTAATTATTTCTTTTTGAAGTGAATTTTTAACCAAATATTCTGCGAACATTTCAAGCATCCACCTTTCACCGTTATTAATTTCGAGCGAAACACGGCAAAAAATTCAGCCTTATAGTATGGGAACCCCCCTTAATTTTTTTTCCATTTTTAGTATTTGTTGTTATAGCGACAACAGAAATACCTACATCATATGTGAAAATTTCCACGTTCTAGCTATCACGGTTCATAAGATACAGCTTGGTGACAGACATACAGCGAAGTCTTAGTAATAGGGTCCCGTTTTTACCCTTTGGGTACGGAACCTTAAAAATAAACACAATGGTAACAATACCATTAATATGAGTATATGGACAATCTCTTGGTTTCTGACTCACAAGTCGCAAATCTATTTTATCATTAACAAAAGCGTGTGCGAGAATTTCCGGTTCGTCGTGGACTACTGGAACACAGTATAGTTATAAATAAACGGTAAATTCACCTCTCAACTTAACGAAGTTAACCGGTCGCAACAGTGATTCTGTTATGACTCCAACGGAGCGCGAAGTAGGGTGACCAAAGCGTGCTCATAAATTGAGAATAATTGGGACAATTTCCTGCGGTAATTAAGCGTAGTAATAATACTCAAAGCAAAAAAAAAAGGAAACAAATATCACGGATAAAAGGACAAATAGCAATTCAGTTCTCACAATACTATTCGCCATCACTGGTAGGAACATTTACAATTGAGCGTTAAATAGAGGGTGCCGATTGTTTTAAACAATCTTTGTCAGAGGCCTAACGGCTTAAAACTCTGACAACAGGGTTTGACCATCCAGTCTATCCGGTTCTATCCGGTCCACTAGTGATTCGGGTAGCCTCTAAACTTTACGATTTGGATTTAATTATGACTTTAACTAGGCTTGGACCCTGAAAACTTATCAGTTGTAAAAAACAATTTCCTAAAAAATGATCATTATCTGTTTCGTGAAATGAAATAACAAAATCAATATGAAATGAAAACTAGCAAATTGTAAAATTATGCAATGGCAAAAAGATAAAACAAATACGAGAAGAAAATGTTAAAACTTTCTTGCCTTATAAAACGACGAAACTACAAAGGTTAAAATATTGCTCGTCATAGTTTCCCGCACAGGTGGGGGAGTCTAAAAATTGAGTTTTCCTCGACCCAGTTCGCAGTAGCTCTAATTCGGTTGTCTCGCGCGCTCGGGTATCATGGGATGCCTAGTTAGGCACCAATTTTCGGGTTAATAGATATTTTGTACGATATTAAATCTCTTTGGTTCAGCCTTGAAATTGCTCCCTAAATCTGTCCTGTGCTGTATCAGCCTATTTTATTAGTTCACTACGTAGGCCTTTCCACAAATGGTGATTGGGCCTTATTCACCACGCTCGCTGGCACAGTGCGGGTTGGTGGATTCACATACGCCATCGAATTTCTTTGACGGGCATAGTTATGCAGGTTTTCTCATGACGTTTTTCTTCACCGCAAAGCCAGTGGTGTAAAAATAAATATGTAAATGATAGAAGCCCTAAATCTGAACCATACATTTGGTTTTTCAAATTAAAAAGAAATGGTAGGCTCCATGGTAAAAGTTCGATGAGTAGGTATATTCAACCTCTGTTATTATGGCAAAGATACAAAACATTAGTTTGTGTGTTTGTTGTATTTCGTGTGCTTCAAATGTATTATAATGTAGGTATTTCTATTGCCTGCCTCGGTGGCTCAGTAGTTAGTGGACCTGACTAATGGATCAAAAAGGCGTAGGTTCGATTCCCACCCAGGCCAAGTATTTATGTGATGTTATGGGTAATATATCTAAGTACTTAATTATGTCATTAAAAATATGTATAGGTATATGGTTTATCAGTATCTGGCAGCCATATCAAAATCTTTGTTTATTTTTTGGGGTTAGAGACTGTGTGTAAGATGTCCCCTAATATTTATTTATAATTTAGTAATTGGAGACACCATTTTGAATAATTATGAAACGCATTACTATAGTTTCTTCGCCAGGAATTCTTACATATTTGAAAGATTTACATGGGATCTCAGGGTAAATATAGGTATATTTACCCTGAGATCCTATGTACGAGTAAATCTTATTATTATGATATCCTAGGATAAGTCAGCTGTCTAGAATCAAGGATGGTTCCACAGTAAGAGTACCTTGATGTACCTACTTCCCACTTAGGTGACCCATAAGAAATCCTTGTAGATCAACCCAGACTAACTTAGGATATCAGTACTAGCACATAGAGAGACCATTCACCCCCCGTCACGGCACAATCAAGTTCAGCTAATCAGTGCTAACCACATTCGCCAGCTCAAATGAAAGCGCTCATCTGTCACAGGTAAGTTAGTTAGCGTGAACAAAGACTGGTAAGCACTGTTGCCGTTTGTTCCGTGTTTGGTGTTTGTTGAACAAAGCGAGTTATGCTTCGCTCTCTTACCTAAGACATATACAGACACCTCAAGCGGAGTTAAGTTTTAGTACTATGACCTGCTTTTGGCTTCGTACATGACAAAGATTATAGCTCGTAGTATACTGGTTATATTTATAGACGACGCGACGGACATATTCCAAGATATTTCTATAAATTTTTATCACTTTTTTTAATAGAATCCCTAAATAAGTAGCAAAAATTCAAGAGTTCCATATGGTAGTTTATTGTGGGGATTAGCGGATTTTTTAACCAACTTCCAAAAAGGAGGAGGTTCTACGTTCGTCTGTATGTATCTTTTTTGTGTATGTTCATCGATAATTTCGCCAATTGTGAACCGAATCGAAAAATTCTTTTTTAGTTCGAAAGGGTATACTTCCGAAGTGGTCCCATTTAAGTTTTACAGAAATCGGCTTAGCCGTTTTTGAAAAAAATCAACAATAATGTAAGCAATTCGAGCGAAATTTCCGAATTTTGTACAGGATGAACATCGATAATTTCGCCAATTGTGAACCGAATCGAAAATTTCTTTTTTAGTTGGAAAGGGTACTCCCGAGATGGTTCCATTAAAATTTTACAGATATCGACTGAGCCGTTTTTGATAAATCAACAATAATGTAAACAATTCCAGCGAAAAATTTGAATTTTGTACACGATGGAAGGCGGTTTTGCCATTTTTTGCAAAAAATAATTATTTTGTGAATTCATCTTGAAATACTTAAGTCGCCATAGGTATTACCAGTTATCTGTATAAAATTTTCAGTATAAACAGACGGAAAATAGGAGTTCAGATAGCCAGTCAAACATAATATAAAGTTCATAAGTATGATCCGCCATAGACATGATCTTTTTAGGGTTCCGTATCCAAAGGGTAAAAATGGGACCTTATTACTACGATTCCGCTGTCTGTCCGTCTGTCATTTTCATATTTATTTATTTAGTCAGTCACCAGGCTGTATCTCATGAACCGTGATAGCCAGAAAGTAGAAAAAGTGTTAGAAAAAGATGCTCATACAACCGAACTTACGTAATTTCGAAGGGTTTCACAAACTAGCATTGAACTATCTCGGCTGACCAAATTCAAACAGGTAAAAAGTAGGAAGGTAAAATGCTCAGAGATTTGAACCTTCTGTGCTGAGACTAGAGGGTTCAAATTTCCGATCATATCGCAAAAAAACAAAGTGGATCTAATTTCAACCCTTTTGACATTCCAACTTGCGATTTTGACGTATGCCGACAGACAATGCGTTTTTCTTGTTCCACTTACTCTCGCGTATGCTGTATAACCATATATGAATAAAAAAAAAAAATCAAAAGTTTTTTTTTATTCAGATCACATAATCCATGGTGTTAGTAGAAACTTATAGACTATATTAGTACTTAAATTCTATTGCAGTAACATTATTATATGTATAGAGACATTGAGAGGCATTCTATGCGGTTACGGGTTCCTCACCCACACATTATCCGCACGAGATGCCTCATCAATGGCGATCGATAGTCCTCCGCCACTGTTCTCAGGATAGAGTTTTGACTTTCTCGCACTCTCCTTACCAATGATGCCACGTTTTTTGCGAATAACGGCCTGAAAGCCGTCTGTATGGGCCGGCGCAAACATCTCGGAGGCGCTGCAAAAGCGAGGAAGTCTCATCATCATCCTGAAAACATTGTTGTATTGGACACGGAGAGTTTATATTGATCTCTTGACGTACCCAAACCAGAGACCACCCGTGTACAGACCCTGACAGTACGCCTTAAAGAGCGTGATCTTGACTTCGTCCGTACAACGAGCGAATCTACGAGCGAGCATATTGCCTCGGACCGATAGAGCTCTCCGTTCCCTCTCTATGTCAACATCGTCTTTAAGGTCGACGGTAAGGTAATGTCCGAGGTATTTAAATTGATAAACCCTTTTTAGTTGTACTCCATTCAATTTAATGGGTGGGATGTACTCAGGACACTTACCACCGGCCTTAAAGACCTGAATTGAATAAGACAGCTGTAGATAGTTTTGATTTGAGCAAAATTTAGTAAGTATTCTATTACTTTAGTTCTAATTCTATGCTAGGAACTTAGGAAAATGAAATCCAGTTTTGAATTTTGAAGTAACCAATCACATCAAAAACAGTTTAGTGTGATGTCATTCGCAGTCTCCAGCAAACTTGCTCTAACGACAGTTTTATGCAAAATGTTCGTCGCACCGCACTCTCTTGCAATTTAAACTGCCTTAACTTTTTAAGCAATAAAGTCTCTAATTGTTCAGAGAAATATGATATTTTGTATTCGAATGGCTAGGGGTTTGTTCACACGGCTTTTTTTTTCAACTTTTTTCCGTCTTGGTAAGTTACGAGTACAAAACAAATAGATACGATTGATCCTCTTTGATCTGTAAAGGTATTTGGAGGAAACATTTTGGTTTGAACAGATTCTTGTTATGAGAGATTCTGTTTTTGGCAGATTCACCAGAATCTCACAATGAATTTTCTTTCATGTAATAAAATTTTTAAAAAAAAGTAATAATTCATGGTTTAAATTTATATTTAAAAAAAAATTGCTTGTAAAATTAATTTTTGATTCATTTTTTTTTTTTTTTTTGTAATTTGAAAGAAGCGAAATTGACTTTTGTTACGGACGTTACGGTGAATATGTGAATAAATGTCGTAATGTAAGTAAGTCACGAAGGTACGCGTGATTTGACTGCCTCGGTGGCTCAGTGATTAGTGACCCTGACTTCTGGGTCAAAGAGGCGTGGGTTCGATCCCCACCCAGGGCAAATATTTGTGTGATGAACATAGGTGTTTGCTTTGTGTCTGGGTGTTATTTAGGTACTATCTATATACTCATACTCATACTCATTTATTGATACATTTTAGTACACGTCATATAATTACATCAAATAATAATTTAATAATTTCTAATACAATATAAATTCGATTATGCTCATTCAAAATAAAAACTAAAATAAATTAATTAAATTGTACAAATCATTCTAATTACAATTGCAGAAAATAGTAATAATATAAAATTAATTACATAATTATAAAGCTTCATACTAACAGTATGTAGTTACTTTTAGCGTCATGAATTCTTTCTCTATATCATAGAACGCCTGGCTATAAGTATGTATTTAAAATATGTATATGTAGTATATCAGTCTCTGGCAGCCATATAACAAGCTTTGCTTAGTTTGGGGTCAGAGACCGTGTGTAAGATGTCCCCTAATATTTATTTATATATTTAATATTTATTTCAGTGATTATAATATACTTAACATCATGCAAAATGTTTTTACTAGATATTGTTTTGCTATAGTAGTTAAGCCCATTTTCCTACGCCTTCAAAGATGTTGCGGGTTCTTTCTATCAAAGCAAAGATGGTCTAGACGATGTTTGGTGTTGGCGAGAAATATAAAAATATGTTTCTGAAACTAAAGAACTTTCAGTAAATCCCTAATAATATTATAATCCGAAAATGTGTCTGTTAGTTCGTTTTTAGGGTTCCGTACTCAAAGGGAAAAACGGGACCCTATTACTAAGACTTCGATGTCCGTCTGTACGTCTGTCTTTCTGTGCGTCTGTCACCGGGCTGTATCTCATGAACCATGACAGCTGGGCAGCTGAAATTTTCACAGATGTATTTCTGTTGCCGCTAAAATACTAAAAAGAGAATAATATCATGAACAACTTTTACTAGGAGACCAATTCTAAAATAGTAAAACAAAAACGCATTTCCATACAAAACCAGATATTTTTGCGTTAAGGAAACTTCGTCTCTAATTCTCTACCTTATTACTAACTTGGACTTGACTCTTTGGACTATTTGATGAACTTTATTTATTAATTACGATTCACAACTCATTCATTGGATCGATTCAAGATTTCACAAAAAAATCTAAAAATCAAAAATAAAATTACTTAACATTGGCAAATAGATCGGTCATGTCAAGCCAAGATTCCGTTCGATGATTATGACTATCGTGCACATAGTTACTAGCTCTGTGACTGTATGTGATTGTGACTGTGGTCCAACCAAAAATAAGTCACCAATGTCAAAAACATTGTAAACTAACCATTACACTTCTCCATATTGTGCAGAACGTAGATTCATCAAGACTCTGGCACCGAGGAGACATAAAGCTCTCTATTCACCGCTGAATTGCATTAATTAAACCTTATGCTTTGGAGACATTTTGTTATTGTCGCGTAATGTCTTTTTGTGCTTGGTTATGGAAGTGACATTGAATAATATCAGGGAAAGTAGGGCATAAAGGCTATTTTCTGGTAAGATTAAGTAATAAGCACGTTGGTTAGTTTAGGCCAATTGACTAGCCCTGATGTTAGTATTTTGAAGCCGCCTAAAGGCCTCTGACATGGTGGATATTTCATAAGATAATGTTTAAAGGTGGTATTTTAGAACAAACGCGAATTTCGTCGTTTTTAGGGTTCCGTACCCAAAGGGAAAAACGGGACCCTATTACTAAGACTTCGATGTCCGTCTGTCCATCTGTCTGTCTGTCTGTCACTGGGCTGTCTCTCATGAACCATGATAGCTAGGCAGCTGAAATTTTCACAGACGATGTATTTCTGTTGCCGCTACTACTAATACTAAAAAGAAAATAAAATAAATATTTAAGGGGGCTCAAAGCTTAAATACAACAAACCTGATTTTTCAGACGTTTTCGCTCTATATTAATAATGTAACAGGTAGATGCTTGAAATTTTCACAGAATATTTAGTTTTATATTCACTTCAATAACAAATAATAAAATTAAAATAAAATAAATAATTAAGGGGGGCTCCCATACAGTACGGAACCCTCCGTGCGCGAGTCCGACTCGTACTTGGCCGATTTTTCTTAATTTTTGTTCCAAGCGGAAATCGGTCGCTCTCTAATTATAATATCTACCATAGATAGGCATTGTACGTATAACAGCTTATTTGAAACGCGTCTCATAAGGTTTCTGATAAGGTGATATTTTCCGAAACGCACGAAGGGTTCGGTACCGTTTGGAAGCCCCTCTTAATATTTATGTCTTCAACAAATTGACATAAAATACAATCCAGTTGATAACCTTTACGGACGTCGCTCAAAAGTAAAAAACAGAATTAAAATCTCATCAACTGTAGAGTCGGTTAGGTCAGGTTTTTGAAGTAATATTTAACCAAATATTCTGTGAAAATTCCAAACCTGTCATCATTATTAGTATCGAGCGAAAAACGGCTACAAATTCAGGTTTGTTGTATGGGAGCCCTTCCTTAAACATTTATTTCTTTCTGTTTTTAGTATTTGTTGTTATAGCAGCAACAGAAATCATAGGTACGTCATCTGTGAAAATTTCAACGTTCTAGCTATCACGGTTCATGAGATACAGCCTGGTGACAGACAGACGGACGGACACACGAACAGCGGAGTCGTAATAAGTACGGGTACGGAACGGAATTTAGTTGTTTTTTCTTAGAGCGAAATTTGGTCGCTCTCTAGTTATAATACCTACCTATCTCAGACAGGTATTGGTTAGTCACAATATAAGTGTAGCAGCTTATTTGATCGCGTCTTTAAAGATTAAACTTTGACCAAAACAATCAGAGGTAAAGTTCTCAACTATCTCCGGAAGGAGTATCCCGCTTAAGCTCGAATCGAACGTTTTCATTTCAATTCGACCCAAACAATGCCGTTCACAGTCCAATTAAAATTAAACTTCAGTTTGAGGAGAATGGAGTACCTATTATTATCAAGTAATAACGTAAATCAATTTATCCGATTACGTCGATGATATCGGCACGATCGCGCTCTATTCGATGGTACTCGAGGCAGCCCGCAAATATAGCTAATCTTTTAATAAGTAATAGGCTTACGAAATTTCGCAATTTGTAATCACCTTTCGCGGAGAAGGAAATTGTTTCTTTTATAATCGCCGATCATTCGAAAATTGAAAGCAGTTAATTTCGTTAAGCTCAGTCTCCTACGCCTTCAAAGATGTTGAGGGTTCTTTCTATCAAAGCAAATGCTCTAGACGGTGTTTGGTGTTGGCGAGAAATATAAAAATATATTTCTGAAACTATAGAGCTTTCAGTAAATCCCTAATAATATTATAATCCGAAAATGTGTCTGTTAGTTCGTTTTTACTTTTCACGCAGCAACAGAATAAAGGAACGGCTCGATTTTTGAGGTATGGTATCGATTTATGAGGTACTTTGGTTTGGTTTGATACGCTATGGATTTTCCTAATCAAACTGACAAGCCTAACTAAACTACGATCTTAGAAGGTATTTCTTTATGTTCGTAAGGATCTAGAGAATCACTCCATATAAACCCGTTATAGTTCATGTTATATTTATGTACCTATTTATTTTAAAGGTAATACTACTCTGATAGAATTGCACACTGTCGCATCTAGGTATGTAGGATCTATATGTATAGGCATGACATTCCTCGGCCACAGCAATGTCCCAGCAATGTTGGCATACATCGCTGGTACTTATGTAATATTAAATACCTAATGCAGATTCCTTAGTAGAACTGTACGAATAGGTCACTTCCGGGGTAATTCATAATTTTTCAGCAAGCTGGACAACTTTTGGAAAGCCAATCCCGAGCAAATTGCTAGGTTCCTATTACAGATTCAATATAGTAAACAACGTCATTTTATGTATCATCGAGAGTTACTGTCATGCCAGAGTCGCGCCTGTGGATAAGTTTTTGTTTTTTTTTTTAACGCGAATAAGTCCGCAACTCGCTTGATGTTGTGGTCGAAGATGAAGCACGCAGATTTAGAAGATACTTATTCACTGTGATCTTGAAAAGCTTTAGATGATATCTCTTGGGAAACAGGAAAGCAGTAATACTGTTCCATTCCCTGGCGGTGCAAGGTGGCGGAAAAAATCCAAACAAAAAAAGCAAACCCATATGGGACAAACAAAATTGAAGAATTATTTATCAACTCAATATATATCAAATTGAATTAACTTTAAATTATATTAATCTATCATTCAGACGAAGTGCTTGTCAGAAAACTTTATCATTTCAATTTGTGAGAAAATTTCTGAAATCTCATTTCGCTGGCAGCACAAGTTTTGAAGTTGCACAAATTTAATCTTGAAGCGAATCAGGTGAAGCGCATGTGTGCAACTTGCCGTCTAAGCAACTAAAGCCATAAAAATGACCAAAGCCTTTGAAAGCCTCAATTGAAATGCACCTACTTACTTATCAATACCGGATGAAGTTCAATAGTAAGTTCGTATGCTAGCTAGGGTGGCTAGCCCGGGTGACATAATTTTTAAGCCACCTGAAAAGCTCCAAAACAGAACAGTTAAAACAACCAGGTCCCACAATTTAACGTGTCTTTCGAGCCACGGTAGCGCTCAGTTGTAAATGTCACCCGCAAGGTCACCCATCCGAAGACTACAATTCCTCATGATAAAATAGTTCAGAACAATGAGTTGTTTAGTGAGTATGAGTGAATAGTTTGCATAGGTCGGGTGGCTAGCCCTGGTGTCCGAGTTTTAAGACCGCCTCTGACATGGTTTAACAGTTAACAACCGGGACTTACAATTTAACGTGTCATCTGAGCCACTTAGTTGGAAAATGCGACCCGCGGTCACCCATCCAAATACTGACCGTGCGGAACGTTGCTTAATTTCGGTGATCACTGACAAACACCAAATACGCTACTAGTTCTACAATCGTATTATTCTGCGAAATATAACTGAAGCCATTTTCAGGTTTAACATTTCATTTAAAACCACATTCTTCAAACTCATTTGGGTTTTGACTAGCCAGCACAATTAAGAAATGCAGATTTAACAGTTAGATAGGCAGGGGTTAAGAACCGCATTCTGGAAAGTCATTAACTTTTTGATTAATGACCGGAGGGTTGCTAACTTCGCGAAAACGAGGACCCCTATCACTTGGCAATGTCCAGATTTTTCCAGAATTGCTACTTGACGTAGATTCAAGCTGTTAAACCAATTCGATAGCTTCATCTCTATTATCATACCAATATTATAAAGAGGAAAGATTTGATTGTTCGTTTGTTTGCACCGAATAGGCTCCGAAACTACTGAACCGATTTAAAAAAATCTTTCACTGTTGGAAAGCTACGCAACCACCGGTGAAAATAGGCTTTGTTTTATTTTCAAAAAATTAGGGATCCTTACTATTTGTTTTCTTTAGCCAGTCGTACCCGGGCTTCGATCAAGAATACTCTAATAGGCGTATTTTTGATCGAAGTACCCGGGCAAAGCCGGGACGGACAGCTAGTAATCTATAATCAGGTTTTAGATAGGGCTAGCAATAAAAATATGTTGTGCTATGTAGCACGGTAACACTAAGATTCAAATGGGCTTGCAGATGCACATATATTTTAAATTTTAATAATAATCTAGTAGATATTCTACCAACCTGCCCTGCCAGCATGCTGGTTTTGTTTCAATAGCCCTTCCGTAGGACTATGTTCAACATTGAACTATAAAGAAGGCCAGTACAGAGTATTAGTGCCTACATTTTTATTTTTTGACCTCGATACACTCAATAGCTAGTCATTACTATAAGCCAATCGATTCTAATCACAGTTTGCCTCATGGCGTGGCCACATTATCGCCCTACGGCGAAGTTTTCGTCACTGGGGGCTCATTCATCTAATTCAAACGGTAGTAATTGGTTGTTCACGATTTGAACTACTACCTGAAGCTGGGCAC
This sequence comes from Hypomecis atomaria, assembly GCA_964007245.1. Classification (NCBI taxonomy): domain Eukaryota; kingdom Metazoa; phylum Arthropoda; class Insecta; order Lepidoptera; family Geometridae; genus Hypomecis; species Hypomecis atomaria. The sequence continues at coordinate 17,740,518 of OZ023285.1, read as the reverse complement.
ACACGCTGCGATGATCGCATCTATTCATCAGATCAGTCCAGCGAGGTCCTAATATAGTTGCATTGCCAGTAGGTAGTTATTGAGGAATCAAAATGACACCCCTATTTTAATCGAAAAATATTGATTTAACAAAAAAAAATTGGCATCAAAGTTGTAGAAAATCAAATTTTAAACAACTTTTGTTCCTATAACTTCTGCTGAAAAAATGAAATAACACAAGTTATTGAAGAAATGAAATGGTACAACCAACTATTTAAAAAAATATCGATCCTACAAAAAGTTGATAGGAATCAAAGTTGTAGAAAATCAAATTTCAAACAACTTTTGTTCCCATCAACTTTTTGTAGGGTCGATCTTTTTTTAAATAGTTAGTTGTACCATTTTGTTTCTTCAATAACTTGTGTTATTTCAATTTTTCAGCAGAAATTATCGGAATAAAAGTTGTTTAAAATTTGATTTTCTACAACTTTGATTCCCATAAACTTTTTGCAGGATCGATAATTTTTTAAATAGTTGGTTGTACCATTTCATTTCTTCAATAACTTGTATTATTTCAATTGAATCAAAATGACACCCCTATTTTAATCGAAAAATATTGATTTAACAAAAAAAAATTGGCATCAAAGTTGTAGAAAATCAAATTTCAAACAACTTTTGTTCCCATAACTTCTGCTGAAAAATTGAAATAACACAAGTTATTGAAGAAACAAAATGGTACAACCAAATATTTACAAAAAATATCGATCCTTCAAAAAGTTGATGGGAATCAAAGTTGTAGAAAATCAAATTTTAAACAACTTTTGTTCCCATAACTTCTGCTGTAAAATTGAAATAATACAAGTTATTGAAGAAATGAAATGGTACAACCAACTATTTAAAAAATTATCGATCCTGCAAAAAGTTTATGGGAATCAAAGTTGTAGAAAATCAAATTTTAAACAACTTTTATTCCGATAATTTCTGCTGAAAAATTGAAATAACACAAGTTATTGAAGAAACAAAATGGTACAACTAACTATTTAAAAAAAGATCGACCCTACAAAAAGTTGATGGGAACAAAAGTTGTTTGAAATTTGATTTTCTACAACTTTGATTCCCATCAACTTTTTGTAGGATCGATATTTTTTTAAATAGTTGGTTGTACCATTTCATTTCTTCAATAACTTGTGTTATTTCAATTTTTCAGCAGAAGTTATAGGAACAAAAGTTGTTTAAAATTTGATTTTCTACAAGTTTGATGCCAATTTTTTTTTGTTAAATCAATATTTTTCGATTAAAATAGGGGTGTCATTTTGATTCCTCAATAACTACCTACTGGCAATGCAACTATATTAGGACCTCGCTGGACTGATCTGATGAATAGATGCGATCATCGCAGCGTGTGTGCCCAGCTTCAGGTAGTAGTTCAAATCGTGAACAACCAATTACTACCGTTTGAATTAGATGAATGAGCCCCCAGTGACGAAAACTTCGCCGTAGGGCGATAATGTGGCCACGCCATCATCATACGACGCTGTGGCTTTTAATGAAGTATACAGGGTTATTTCTAATCAATTAGCATCCTTTTAGGGGCTTATTCTGTACATCAAAAATAACATCTTTTGTTCTGCGACTTCTGTCAGGACTCAAAAAAAATCAGCTGTTCCATACATTTTGTCGTGGGTGAACGATATTTTTCTATGGAACAGCAAACATTTTTTTTGAGTTTTGACATAAGTCGCAGAACAAAAGTTGTTAGTTTGATGTACAGAATAAGCCCCTAAAAAGATGCTAATTGATTAGAAATAACCCTGTATAATTATGTTCGTTTATTCCCGACCGACTATTCTGTGGTAAATAGGATTATTTCATCGATAGAATATTCATCTATAAGCAACTTATTTACATCTAACCAAAGTGAAGTTCTTTGCTTAGGTCACGAGGTGGCGAGCTGGCAGAATATCAAGTGGTTTGGATTAATTTCGCCGGATAAATTGTGTCAGTAACTTTGTTCGCAAAGTTAGAGGAAAGTTATGATTTGGCTACGTCCTTTATCTTCTTTGTGGGGTTAGTGGCGAAGTGTGAAGTTCGAATGGGAGATCTCTATTAGATTTTCAAAATTGAGTTACTGGTCATACTGTATTATAGTGTGAGTTTAGATTTGCCTTAAGTTTGACATACACGATGCGATGATTTGATCAAATTTTCGCTTCATGCCAACTGGGAGCTCATTCAGTTAATTCAAAGGTAGGAATTGGTAGTTAACGATTTGTACTACTACCTGAAACTGGGCGCACAGAACGCGATGATCGCATCAATTCATCAGATCAGTTCAGTGGAGGCCAAATATAGGTAGTTAACTATAGCTGGTTAGTAGTTATTGAGGACCTTTGAATTAATTGAATGAGCTCCCAGTTGGAATGAAGCGAAAATTTGATCAAATCATCGCATCGTGTATGCCCACCTTTACCGACTCGACAGTTGAGGAGATTTCAACTCTGTTTTTAGGGTTCCGTACCCAAATGGTAAAAACGGGACCCTATTACTACGACTCTGCTCTCCGTCTGTCTGTCTGTCTGTCCGTCTCCAGGCTGTATCTCATGAACCGATATAGCTAGAAAGCTGAAATTTTCACAGATTATGTATTTCTATTGCCGCTATAACAAAAAATAAGAATAATAATAATATTTTAGGTACCTACACCATCATCATTGTAAGATCAACCCCGAAATTAAGAGAAATTCCGCTATTTCATAAAAAAAAGTTCATCGAGTCTCGACAAAATAAATGGTAAATCTGATTATTTCACGAGAGTATTCCCGTGGTTCATAACGATAATTTAGTATACCTTGTAGGTTTATGGATAAGTCTGTAACATATCTTCTAATACATCTGCCTCGCAACTGAACACAAATTATTCCGAAACATCAAGGATAAGTAAGAATGTCGTAGGTATTTTATCCGAACGGAATCTCCATGTAACTCCGAAGAAAACTCAAAGACATGACGCCATCTGGCTGAAGGAATTTTTAGCGTTCGCATATTCCGCTTGTTCGCGACAAACTTTCTACATCGTCTCAGAATTTGGAGTAACTTTCTGTGTTCTGTGTGCTTTTTGCTTTTACAGCTTTTGTTGGAGGTCGAAATAATTATGTAGGTACACAGTATGTCAAGACTTTTCGCCTGGAACTGCTAAGCCCTGGAATATTACCTGCGAGTGCTTATATGAGAAATTGCGAAAACTTTTCGAGTTCGACAGTGACAGTTGATATTATTATTTTTCTTCACTTCATATTCTTGGAATAACGAAAGGTATTATCAATTTTATCGATATCGACAAACAATAGGGCACGCATAGCTGAGCACTATTTGTCTCGTTAGGTTGGTATAATGGTTGGTCATTTGACGTTTATTCTGTTTTCAAATTGGCAACAGAATTCCATGCAAATTGAGTGTATAGGCTTGTTCCCGAGTCCCGTCTCAAACGTAATGGTTAAATTCTCTAGGGGTAGGTATTATTACTTCAAATCTCGAAAAGAAAATAGTGGACCCAATATTTGAATGAAGGTTGGACCGTTATTAAACAGCGCTACGTGACACTTCGCTGTGCGGCATTGCTTAGCGTGTCGACATAATTCTTGTCTCGGAAGCAACACCACAAGCCGCTTTCAATCGTAATCGCCTTTCTTACTGGAGATCTATAACGGAGGCCTGTATCCAACAGTGGACATCGCTGAAACGACGACGAAGCTACATCGACTTGTAACGATGCGCTAATGCGCCATACGAAATTACTAAACAAAGATTTAGGACGCTCTGTGCCGTACGTCGCGTCGTACAATTTTGCGCATTGCTGTGTAAATGTGGTCCGACCCTAGAGTCTATAAATGCAGTAATACAATGCAGCTGCAGCTGTTACAGCAATAATAACAGAGCGCTGTGGCTCTATAGAGTTCCTAGTGCCATCTGTTCTGTCGCACTTCATGTTCAATTTCTTACAAAACTAGAAAATAAAATAAACTTGGCAGACCGTTCGTTACTTGCGCGCTTCAAAAAGTGTACAACAAATAATTAATTTTTGCAAAAAATAGCACGACCTACTTCAACCGTGTACAGAATTCGCGAATATTTCGCACAGATCGATATAGCATTTTTCACATTATTGTTGATTTATCAAAAATGGCTCAGCCGATTTCGATAAAATTTAAATGGGACCAATTTCGAAGTATCTCTCTCTCTCTCTTTCCAATAAAAAAAGAATTATCGTAATCCGACAACTACGTAAAAAGTTATGGGTGGTTATATAGAATTCAGTGCCTCCTCCGTTTTGTCGGTCAAAAAACCTCTAGCAATCGTTTCTATTAAATTACCCACAGCGCAAAAACCATCTCGATCACGTCTCGATTTCAGCTTTTAAGGAACTAAAATCTATACAACAATTTCTTTCTACTTCATAGAGAGATACCACCTATGGATGCCACATGGATGGATAGATGAATGATTCAATAATATCAGGGGGCTCTATAGTTGAATCATTAGAACAGCTGAACGTATGCGTCAATGGTATCTTGGCCGAGACTGATTCTGCGAACGGGACAGCATTGCATGCTATCTACGCCTCTCATCCCTACGAACAATAGAAATTATTCTAGCGTTTCAAAAATCGGGTTTCTGGAAACTACGTCAAACTTTTGATAGACAAATTTTCTATAGAGTCACGATCATGCGAAAAGTATCCGAGCCAAAACTCTGCCCAAGCTATGAAGTGGGCAGGCTTTTTAGTTGGTCGTAAGGTGATTGCATTGAAGCCGACTACAACGCCGCGGGATGCCAAAGTACTCGGTTACAAGCAATCATTAGGTGGTGTAACGTCGAGATTCGAAAAACGGGTCATTGTGAATTATATTATAATGTAAATATCTAGGCGGCATGTATGACGGCGTTCAGTCATTTTTTTTACTACTTTCACTGAGGGACTGTAGCTCTGTAGATATTTGCTCGAAGCTTAGCACCAAGATGATGGGAAATAGCACAATTCAAACGAAAGTCTACGAAATAGCTCAATTTTCATAAAGGAATGCCTACTTTGCTACTTTATTTATCTTATACTTTGCTACTTTATTAATATTATATCTAATATATTGAACATCTCAATTTCATATTGAGACGCCAGCACAATTATTAATTCAAACAATTTTCCTACTTGAACGCTATTGATTTAATAATCCTACGATACTTACGAACTTAACAAGGAAACATTTTCTCCAAGTGAGAGAGATTTTGAAACGAAACAGGGAGCAATTTCCTTTGTAGGAAGGCTTCCCGCATTTTATTATTAAACAATATTGTAACAACGCTTGGTAACCGCTTTTCAGTGTCATGTATCGACGATGAATATTCTTTAGAAAAGGAATATGGAAAGAATCGATACTAGGTATATTCAGATTTTCGCTGGGGCACTAGAATACGGTATCGGTATCTCCTGTAATAAAAGCTATTAAAAGGGGCCCCCTGGGCTCGTGGGTGGTCAGAGTTGGGGCTCTGGCCATCTATTAAAACGGGCCCGAGGAGGCATCACATTGTGTGGCAACGCTGTCGTAGAAGACCGCACAAGCCTCGTTCTACTACCAGACGAGTAATCACATAAAGTGCTGGAAGCACCGGTGCGTTCCTTTTGGAGATTCCGGAGCTCCCAAGAAGGCACAAAGGCTGGCCACCGAGGGGGTTTTAGTGGGTACAATCCCACTTAACCCAACTGCACCCCGAAGCAGTCGGGCATCTTTCGAAGATTTCCCCCTTGTAAATTAGGTATTTAGATTTGAGAGCTAGGTTTCAAGTATAGGGAATAACAACCTACATTGCCTTGAAAGCTTAGGGCGACCAAGAGTAGGTCTTACGAAGTAGGACAATACTTATAACTTTAAATTGGGCTGTGATTTTTTTGTATTTCTTCTAATTATGCGGAGCGAAAGGTCAGAGTATATAGAATTAATTCGACGAGTGTCTGGAACTTTGTATTTAGATTATTTCCTCGTAAGTACAGGAACATTTATGATCTCGACTTTACCTGCTAGCTTTTAGGGTTCCGTACCCAAAGGGTAAAAACGGGAACCTATTACTAAGACTCCGCTGTCCGCCTGTCTGTCTGTCTCCAGGCTGTATCTCATTAACCGTAAAAGCTAGAAAGCTGAAATTCACAGATGGTGTATTTCTGTTGCCGCTATAACAACAAATACTAAAAACAGACTAAAATTATAGGTATATAAAAATTCAGGATTGTTGTATGGGAGTCATACATAAGCCATAACAAACCTGAATTTTTAGCCGTTTTTCTCTTGATTTTTAATAATGGTAACAGGTAGATGATTGAAATATTCACAGAATATTAAGTTGTATATTTACTTTACTAATGAATTAATAAATTGAAATAAATATTTAAGGGGAACCTGACAACAAACCTGAATTTTTAGTCCCATATTTTTTTTCCCATACAGTACGGAACCCTTAGTGCGCGAGTCCGACTCATACTTGGCAGATTTTTATGTACAATGTTCATCAGACGGTGAACTTGCACAATCCACATCGCTTGCTTAAAACCTACTTTTGTGCTGTTTTGTTACTGCATTGTTTGTGGGCCATGGAAATGATCGAAGCACATGTATGACGTACATTATGTAATATTACATGATACGAGTATAATGCCTAATTTGTTGTTTGATTTAAGTACAAATAACTACGATCACTCTGATAAACCCGGGTAGGAGTTTCGCACAATGCTTTTTAGGGTTCCGTACCCAAAGGGTAATAACGGGACCCTATTACTAAGACTCTGCTGTCCGTCTGTCTGTCTGTCTCTCCGTCTATAGGCTGTATCTCATGAACCGTTATAGCTAAAATGATGAGAAGATGTATTTCTATTGCCGAACAATAAACACTAAAAACGGAATAAAATAAATATTTAAAGAGGGCTGCCATACAACAAACGTGGCAAGAGAAATTGGGCTAAGGGGGCTCCCACACGGTACGGAACCCTTCGTGCGCGAGTCCGACTCGCACTTGGCCGATTTTTTTACACCACGTCGTGACTTCGCCTCTTTAAAATCCCAACATCACATAACGTAGTCAAACCCTAACAAAACAAATTCTCCAAATCTAGAATTCACTAGTCCAGGCGCTCAAACGGTCATGAACTCATGAATAACCAACACAATACGCAGCACTCATCTATTCTGCGACGCAGGTCTTTCAAATAGTTCTTTCGTCCGAGTTCCTCGACAATAGTGGTGACCCTACTAAAACATGCAAATGAAGCGTAGAAATACGCTCCCACGCTTCGAGCAAATATCTACAGAGCCACAGTGCCTAAGTGAAAGTAGTCAAAAAAAGTCCGAACGCCGTCATACATAACGACTTAGATATTTACATTAAATAATTTACAATGACCCGTTTTTTTCAAATCTCGACGTTATGCCACCTAATTAATGCTTGTAACCGAGCACTTTGGCATCGCGCGGCTTTGTAGTCGGCTTGCGATCGCCTCACGACTAACTAAAAAGCCTGCCTGGCTTGGACACTTATTTTGCATGATTGTGACTCTATAGAAATTTGCTCGAAGCTCCCATGGTATAAAAGTTTTATGAGGGAACCACGTGACTTTCACGTGGGTACTTATGTAAATCTATGTACATATATTCGATTTATTTGCACGGACTGAACATTCAGGATCTAATTCTGGTAAGTGGACACTGGTTAAAATTCCGAATATCCTACTCAAAGACCTTGCTAAGTGGGACCAGACTGTACAGACATATAAACCTTTCTCTTAAAACACTCTATCAATTAAAAAAAAACGCATCAAAATCCGTTGCGAAGTTTTAAAGATATACTAGACGACCCGCCCCGGCTTCGCACAGGTGTATTATACATATAAACCTTCCTCTTGAATCACTCTATCCATTAAAAAAAACCGCATCAAAATCCGTTGCGTAGTTTTAAAGATTTAAGCATACAGACAAACAAATAAACAAACAAACGAAAATAGCGACTTTATTTTATACTATGTATAAGGAAGCATACATGGAGTGGAGACAGACAGCGGGAAGCGACTTTGTTTTATACTATGTAGTAAAATCAGGTACGTTAATTAAAAATATATCGGCTCTTTAATTTAACATTTAGTTTGAACCCTTTTATAATGTGGTTGTTGTCAAAAATTGTAACACTTATTATTAAAGGTTTATTAATTTTACCGAAGCAAAGTGAGACAGAGATAAAGTAATGTTATTGCGGTTTAATTACGTAGCTACTATTCTATTAGTGTAATCTCAGCTATCAGCCATGTCGCATTTTGCTGATAATAAAAATAAAATAAAATTATTTTTATTATATACTGGTATTTTGAACTATATTATAGAGATCCCACCAATCATCGAACTCCAGAGCCCTGACTGTGATTCAGTAGTTAGTCGCGGCGGTTGGCAAAATGTATTTCTCAGTGCTAACGACCACCACTGGTGGCAGTTTTAATAACCCAACGACCGCCACTGGCGGACGTTGGCACTAAAAATATTAACTGGTGCTAACGTCCACCACTGGGGGACGTTTTAGTGGCGGCCGTTGGGAGTATACCGTTAAATGGGAGGGGGATATGAAATAATAATTTTTCGCAAAAAATGGCAAAACCGCCTTCCATCGTGTACAAAATTCGAATACTTCGCGCGAATTGTTTACATTATTGTTGATTAATTTCTGTAAAATTTAAATGGGACTACCTTAGTATACCCTTTCGAACAAAAAAAGAATTTTTCGATTCGGTTAACAATTGACGAAATTATCGATGTTCATCGTGTACAAAATTTGGATATTTCGCTCGAATTGTTTACATTTATTGTTGATTTTTCAAAAATGTCTTAGTCGATTTCTGTAAAATTTAAATGGGACCACCTGAGGAGTAAACCCTTTAGAACTAAAAAAATATTTAAGGTTCACAATTGGCGGAATTATCGATGAAAATAAACAAAAAAATATACATACAGACGAACATAGATCCTCCTCCTTTTTGGTAGTCGGTTAAAAATACGTGCATTAGTTTAAAAAATCTCTGCTGAATGGAATAATGGGATGAAAAAAGTATGGAAAAGTCAACAAAAACCAAATATGAAAAACAAAAATTTGTTTAATGATTTCGTTTCGAATTTGTAATGAAATAAAAATGAATATAATAAAGTAACGATGAGTTCTTCTATAAAGGACACGGGACAGGATCGGACAGGAAACAGGTTCTTGGGTGGCAGGATCTGGAAATGATTAATTTATTTTATTTTATATTATTTAAAACAGCGCCATCTAACGTCATCTAAGCCAACTTAGTTTTAACGCTTGAATCGGAACGCCATCTATAGAAACTTGGTGGAACCGCTTTTGTAAATGGTTCCAGTTTTGTCCCTCAGGCTAGTCCTATCTGATGTAAGATAATTTTGACTTAAGATGGCGTTTAACCAAGTTGCAGTTCATGTTTTTTTTTTTGTCAGAGCCCTTAGCGGTTTTGCGTATAGCCCGCGCCACAGAATTGGGCGAATAAGAAGTTAGCCGCAGATGACACTTCGCTGTAATTCGCTAATTATTGCGCATGCGCATGTGTGCACAATGCCGACGCCGCATGGCGTAGTGGTGAGCACATGAGGTGAGGTCTCTTCTATCTGACCGGTTCCCGCGCATACCTATATTTTGTTGAAGTTTTGGATGTGGTCTATAAACTCAGAAAGCTTGAACATTCTATCTTGCATACTTTATAAATTAAGGGGTCGCGTCACGTGTCAAGCGCAAATATTTCACGGGACTTCGAGCGTAAAACGAGCGCACCGGACACAGCCGAACCGAGCGCGCAATAGCGTGTACGTGATCGCATTTAAACACGTATGCCCCATCCGAATACGCTCCTTATTCTTATTCGATGTAGGGGCGTTAAGTCCTGCACAGACGTCCCGCATGGGGTGTTTTATGCATTTCCCCCTCCAGTGTCTACCCGAGCCAGCCCAGCTACTTAAAATAACGGAGCGTGGCTTTGGGCCGCTGGCATAACTGCTTCAGTGGCTTGGATGGTATCCGAATACGCTGCGTATTGCACGCGTCGAGAACGGACCCAGCTGATGTGTCAGTATATACGACATATCTCGATACCAGCACCGTGCACGCTATGTATATAGTTACCTGTAAGTGCGGGAGCGCCAGCACGCGTCGCAGCTCGTGTATAGCGGCGGCGGTGTGGGGGGAGGCGGCGGCGGGCGCGGGCCCGGGCGGCCGCAGTCTAGTGGCGGCTTCCAACGCGGCGCGAGCACGTTGACGACCTTCTGCAGCGGGCGCGCGACCGCTCGATACCACCACCGTACAAGCGATGCGGTCGTACACCTGCAATAGAGATATATTACATTTTAATACTTTATTTATCGGGAATGCACTCATGTATACGGCGACACGGCTCCGCGTGCTAGCACTCGCCTCAACTTGAGAAAGATCGCGGAATGCGTTCGAAACTATAGTCGTGTGTAATGACTATGAAAAAAACATAAATGCATTCCCGTTATAAAAAGTATTAAAATGTGTGAAAACCACGTTAGTTTCCATAATAAAATTATATATTACGTCACACATTAGAAAACGAAAGGCGATCATCAAATTGAGACATTTGACTGTCTCGAAGGTATTTACCTATATGGTTGGCGTGTATAACTGTTGTGTAGGTTCGACTCCCACCCAGGGCAAGCATTTCTGTGATGAACATAGGTGTTGGTCCTGATTTATTTCCATTGTTACCTCTAGCAAGGCGCGTAGCTGCAGATCATCGAGCACGCTGTGGAAGAGGTCGGGGTCCATAAACAACGGTCCGTCCTGTAGCACCGACACGTCGTCAAGAGATTCCACGACGAGGTTCACCGCTGGAACAAGGAATAGTCATTATCGTTAGATGACTATGGAATTGGTGAAGCGGAAAGCAATAGCTGTGATAGGCCGAAATCATACAAATTAGCGGCTGTAATGATAACTATAAGCTGTGGATAGCCCAATCCTGATTGAAGCTCACTTACCCCCGTCGCACACGTAGGCGTAGCGTAGTCGTATCGTAGGAGGCACCGCTACGTGTGCGGACCTGTTTGAACATGTACGCGCTCGTATTGCTCTCGTACTGCGCGCGTATTACGATACGACTACGCCTACGCCTTGTGTGCGAAAGGCCTTAAAAACCCCTGACTTAAAAAAAAATACGCGAGATAATAAACGTAAAAAGATTTAGTAAGTAGAATTGTACTCTTGCGGAAGAATATCTATGCGGCGTTGGCCTCCTCCAGCATGGCTTGCTTCCTGGGCTCGGCGCCTTCGTCGTCGTCATCGGCGCGCAGGCGGCGGCAATATTGAACTTCTTATACATTCTAGACCGTTGTAGGTGAAAGAATATTGTAGAAAGGTGTAGAACCTACCAGCAGCGAGCAGTCGCGGCGAGCGTGGCAGCCCACAGGCGGCGGCGACTGTTGAACTTCTTATACATAGAATATTGCAGAAGCGTGTGGAAGCTAACCGATTTCAATCGCGTACAAAATTCGAATAGTTCGCTGGAAGTGGTGCATACAATTTTGGTTTATTGTTGATTTATCAAAAACGGCTCAGCCGATCTCGATCAAATTTTAATGAAACCACCTTTGAAGAACGACACATGAAACAAAAAAGTTAAAAATCAAGTCATATTCAAAATTGTCTTATATTTAAAAAATAAAAGAAGAAATATAGGACAAAAGTACCAGGCGTCCAGAACAAAACAAAGCTGTCTAAAATCATGCGAGGAAATTAACCATTGAGGAAACTTAGGACCAGTTGATGACAATACAGCCTGCATTATTGAAAATGCGGATAAGCTCCGTTTTGTTCTGTGCGCCTGGTACTTTTGTCGTATATTTCTTTTTTTTAATATAAGCACATTTTGAACATGACTTGATTTTCAACTTTTTTGTTTCTTAGGTCATACTTCAAAGGTGGTCCCATTGAAATTTTACCACAATACATACTCGTACGTCCATCAATGCCTAGTCACAACTAGGCTTTGATGGACATATGTGTACTTTGGTTTCGCCTCGGCCCACGCACGTAGTCGTACATCAATGCCTCTGTTGATGGCCGCTGCAGTAATGTACTATTTGGTAGAAGGGTTGTGAACGTACCGGCGGCATTGGCTTCCTCTAACATTCTCGGAGTTCTCGTCGTCATCGTCGACGGCGGCCGCGGCTGTTTGACTTCTTATACATTCTAGAACATTGTAGAAGGTGGTAGAACATTGTAGTAGGGTGTAGAACCTACCAGCAGCGAACAACCACGGTGAGCGTGGCGGCGGCAACTGTTGGACTTCTTATACATTCTAGACACTGTGGAAGAATCCAGAACATTCTAGAGTACAAGAACCTACCAGCAGCGTTGGCCTCCTCCAGCATGGCCTGCTTCCTGGGCTCGGAGTCCTAAGATATGGAACCTACCGGCAGCGTTGGCCTCTTCCAGCATGGCCTGTTTCCTGGGCTCGGAGTCCTGAGACATGGAACCTACCAGCAGCGTTGGCCTCCTCCAGCATGGCCGGCTTCCTGGGCTCGGAGTCCACGTCGTCGTCGGCGGCCGCGGCGAGCGTGGCGGCGCGCAGCCGGCGGCGACTGTTGAACTTCTTATACATTCTAGCACATTCTAGAGAGATGTAGAACCTACCAGCAGCGTTGGCCTCCTCTAGCATGGCCTGCTTCCTGGGCTCGGAGTCCTCGTCGTCGTCGTCGGCGGCGGCCGCGGGAGCGTGGCGGCGCGCAGCCGGCGGCGACTGTTGAACTTCTTATACATTCTAGCACATTCTAGAGAGATGTAGAACCTACCAGCAGCGTTGGCCTCCTCCAGCATGGCCTGCTTCCTGGGCTCGGAGTCCTCGTCGTCGTCGTCGGCGGCGGCCGCGGCGAGCGTGGCGGCGCGCAGCCGGCGGCGACTGTTGAACTTCTTATACATTCTAGCACATTCTAGAGAGATGTAGAACCTACCAGCAGCGTTGGCCTCCTCCAGCATGGCCGGCTTCCTGGGCTCGGAGTCCTCGTCGTCGTCGGCGGCCACGGCGAGCGTGGCAGCGCGCAGCCGGCGGCGACTGTTGAACTTCTTATACATTCTAGCACATTCTAGAGAGATGTAGAACCTACCAGCAGCGTTGGCCTCCTCCAGCATGGCCGGCTTCCTGGGCTCGGAGTCCTCGTCGTCGTCGGCGGCCGCGGCGAGCGTGGCGGCGCGCAGCCGGCGGCGACTGTTGAACTTCTTATACATTCTAGCACATTCTAGAGAGATGTAGAACCTACCAGCAGCGTTGGCCTCCTCCAGCATGGCCTGCTTCCTGGGCTCGGAGTCCTCGTCGTCGTCGGCGGCCGCGGCGAGCGTGGCGGCGCGCAGCCGGCGGCGACTGTTGAACTTCTTATACATTCTAGCACATTCTAGAGAGATGTAGAACCTACCAGCAGCGTTGGCCTCCTCCAGCATGGCCGGCTTCCTGGGCTCGGAGTCCTCGTCGTCGTCGGCGGCCGCGGCGAGCGTGGCGGCGCGCAGCCGGCGGCGACTGTTGAACTTCTTATACATTCTAGCACATTCTAGAGAGATGTAGAACCTACCAGCAGCGTTGGCCTCCTCCAGCATGGCCTGCTTCCTGGGCTCGGAGTCCTCGTCGTCGTCGGCGGCCGCGGCGAGCGTGGCGGCGCGCAGCCGGCGGCGACTGTTGAACTTCTTATACATTCTAGCACATTCTAGAGAGATGTAGAACCTACCAGCAGCGTTGGCCTCCTCCAGCATGGCCTGCTTCCTGGGCTCGGAGTCCTCGTCGTCGTCGTCGGCGGCGGCCGCGGCGAGCGTGGCGGCGCGCAGCCGGCGGCGACTGTTGAACTTCTTCAGCTCGTCGACGGTGCCAGCGAGGTGGATGCGGTTTTGCTTGTCGCGGTCCTGGAAACAGGAATAATAGAATATTGAATTTTACCGCTAATCTTCTACTACATACTCCAAAATGATACAATACTTTTATGGATTTTTACAAAACGTTTGATGGCGCTACAGCTAAATCATCATAGCTTCTGCCATGAGACGTCAATTGTTGAACATAAGTCTCTCTGATAGATTCCCAATCAGACATGTACATAATACAATTAAGTAGAAATCTATTACTTTATTTCTATATTTACCTTACCCGAGACACACAGTTATACCTACTCGTATTACTTAAAATTTGCACGAAACAGGAAAAACAAGTGGCTTTACATTCATCGCGTCTCAGATGTCTTTTATACGTAATAAACCTAATTAGAAAGAACCCGTGGTGGTCTATAACAAACGCGGGTACGGGGGCGCGGGGGTAGACGACAAAGAGGACTGAGACAGGTGCGGGCACCGGGGACCCGCTGCCCGCGCCTGTCTCAGTCCCCTGTGTCGTCTCCCCCGGCGCCCCTGTACCGCGCAGGCGAAGTCTGAGTTTAGCGGTTTGACTATAGTGGTAGTGACACCCGCCTTACAATCGTGAGGTCATGGATTCAAATCCCGGTCCCTTACCAATGAGTTATTTGGAATTTAACACCACTGGCTTTCCGGTAAAGGAAAACATCGAGAGGCAACCTGCATACGTCCATAAAAGAAATTCGATGGCGTGTGTGAATCCACCAACCCGCACTGGGCAAGCGTGGTGGATATGGCCCAATATTCCTTAGTGGATAAGTATACTGCCTCGGTGGCTCAGTGGTTAGTGACGCTGACTTCTGGGCCAAAGAGGCGTGGGTTCGATTCCCAGCCAGGGCAAGTATTTATGTGATGAACATAGGTGTTTGCTCTGTGTCTGAGTGTTATTTAGTTACTATCTATATAAGTATGTGTTTAAAATATGTATATGTAGTATGTCAGTCTCTGGCAGCCATATCACAAACTTTGCTTAGTTTGGGGTCAGACACCTTGTGTAAGATGTCCTCCAATATTTATTTATTATTATTAATTATTTATATATCCTGCAGTAGACTATTAAAAGGCTGACAGTAAACTCAGTAGACAAGCCAAGTAGCACAGTCTGGTCTCAGAGTCTCTCTGCGATATCGAATAATCAAATCAGGATAGCGCTGCATGCGAACCGCTTCCAACCGGTCTTATTGGAGATCTTTAGACGAGACCTATATCCAGCAGTTTACGTCCTAATGGCTGACACGAGAACGAACCGACGAGCAATGATAATAAGTTCCTAACGACCGTGGAGGGAGAATAGGTGAAGTTACTAGCGTATAGGGTATGAGGAAAAAGATGTGCTATTCATACTTGGATAGCTATATACACGTTGTTATGATTTTATCATATTTAAAATAAAATAAAATAAAAATAAAATAAAAAATAAAATAATTTATTTATAAACATCAACGCCATAATTCAATATAAAAAGCCAAACAATTTAAAAAGGACACATACACACATTTGCCTGAACTAGGTTAAACCTGTGCTTCAGGCTGACAAAGAGCAAAAAAAGAAAATTTAATACTTATAAATAAAATAACTACTTGCTACTTAAACTCAGTAAAATATTTCTATAAACTGATTACAGTGCAAAAGTGCGACATACTTACTTAGTAACCTAAACAAAATACCTGATAATACCTAAAAACCTAACGTTTTATACAGAACTAAAAAAATTGAAGACTAAGTTAAAATAGATGACTACCTAATGCTTAAAAATAGAACGTGACATTTGTAAACCTACTTAAAAGTTAGGAATGCTTAACTGTACAGTTTCAACTTATTTCACTATTAACAACAATTTCTCTGTATCATCGTACGACATATTTTGAAGGACCTCAGTTATTAGTCTTTTACAGGTATTATAATTAACCGGGTAAATATTAACTAACGTGTTCAACCTATTGTAGAGAAGCGGCCCAAGAAATCTGTAAAATTTAGAACTGAAAGCATGTTTTGAATTTGTTAGTTGAGGACAGACATTGAATTTCCGTCTTTTGTTAGTTATTTCTGCGCTATAGGGCAGAGCTGCGTGCTGTTTTAGAACAACGTTTTGTATGAACAACTGCCTTACTGTTAGTACTTTACATGATTCATAGAGTAGGTTAGTAGGAAAAATAAAAGGACGACAAGTAGCAACTTTGAGTATCGCTCGTTGGGCTCGCTCTACAGTTAATAATATAGTTTTACCTACGCCACCCCACGAAGTTATGCAATAAGTTATAATAGACTGACAAAGAGCAAAGTAAATTTGTCTGATTAGTTTCAAATCTGCGACGTGTCGCAGTTTTTTGAAAACAAACATTAATTTACGAAGTCTATTATTTAAGGCTTCTAAATGTGGTCTGAAAGTTAGAGTACTATCTATTATGACGCCTAAGTATTTTATTTTATTTGTGTTATTTAT